>LPNX010485254.1:107690-233880 GCA_001517045.1 Pseudotsuga menziesii | reverse complement strand
TGTATTATCAGTTAGGCCTTAGAAATTAAATATGGTGCATTGCATGCTATCATCTTATATTTTATCTATATATGTAATGCTTTGCAGATCTAGTGAGACTAAGACCAGTCCATAACGGATGTATTCAGAATTATGCATTTATTTGTTTGGTTTTGTTACTATTGTCATTTGGATTGCCTTATCTGTAGTCTTTGTTGCTGCACATCCTAACATCTTTACCTTTTCTAATGCACAGCTCAACATCTTAAACTTTATTGTTTGACTGATTGAATGTATAAAGATTACATTAAAGGAGCCTTATTCAATTATTCAAGTTGTAACAGAGTCACAAATGAACATGGAATTTTTGTGTTTATGTTAATATTTTTTATTGTTGATGCCAATTTTTCTAATAGCTCGTTAATGATATTTTTTTTTGCAGATTCGAGGGTCTAAAAAAATTGGTTGGAACATACGAAGGTTATTTTGTACAAATCCTGGCATTCTTTGTATACCCTTCAATATCTATTAAGACTGGGGAGATTGCATTACAAGAAGTCAACCTTCACGACACTTGCATGTGATGCTGTCTTTTGCTTGATGTATAGTTATAGTATTTCTTTCTTATTTCCCATTGTAATTAGATGTTAAATATGAAATATTTGAATTATTTTCAACTTGTAGCAAGCAAATTATGATCTTGATGGCATCAAATTGGATCAAGGAGACTTAGGGAATGTGCTCTCCATACCAGAAAGCAAACATTTGCTTAGTAGTCATACCTGTAACCTTTTTGAAAAGCTTGACTGGATGACATACAATCCAAACTATGGGTAGTGAAGCAACAAACTGTTGACTATGCCTATTGTATTAAATTTTTACCTACAATTGTTCTAGACCAGTGCTTGTGTAGATACTATATACCTCCATTACCAAATCCTTCCAATTTAGTAAATTTACAAAAGCAATAGAACTACATACACTCTAATAGAGATAACAATTAACAAAGTTTGGAAAGGGCCAGTGAGTAGGTGCAAGGTACTAAAAGGAAAAATTAGAGACAGTAACAAAAAAAAGGCCTCGACAAGCCATAAACTGTATATTACCTTTCATCATCAAAAAACTTGCAAATATTGCAGAAATACTGTGCTATAGAAAATCCTTTGCAGGAAGGAGTTACACAATTTGATGCAACAGGCTGGATCTGCAAGCATTTCATGCACATAATCTCTTTTGTTGCTTTCCTGCAATTAATGAAATATTAGAAACTAGGATGCAAAGGAAAGCAATAATCATCAAAGGTTCAATACAAACTAGAACATATAAATGCTATATGGAGAATAACGAACCTGTTCATTGAGTGGTCACTGACTTTATCATGGAAGAATCTACATGTGAATAGTTGGTTACAACAAGCAGCTTTCAATTTGCAGTTCCGCTTGTAATGCTCACATCCAAATATTTTCTGATCCAATTTGCAGGTATTTTTTTTTTTTTAAACTTCACTACCGTCGCTTAACCAACGGTTCTCCATGTCGCTTAACTGACGCTTAATCTTTATCTCTGTCGCTTCACCGACGGTTCTCCATGTTGCTTAACCGATGCTTAATCTTTATCTCTGTCGCTTCACCGACGGTTCTCCATGTCGCTTAACCGACGCTTAATCTTTATCTCCATTACTTCACCGACAGTTCTCCATGTCGATTAACCGACGCTTTACATTTGACCGATGGTAAACTGAGGTGTCGCTTAACCGACGGATTAGAAAGATGTCGGATAATCGACGAAAATCCACCGACGCTTAAAAAAAATCATAGTGTCGTACATGCGACAGGGAAGTGTCGAAAATTCGACAATACGACCGTTGGGAACATTGTGTATCTATGAAAATAGTAAAATATACAATCCCACCAAATCATAGTAAGCCACCTAGATATGCTAACAAGGGAACATTATGTTAACAATAAATACCTGACAGAGTAAAACTATCACTCTACGATTTCAAGAAAATAGTAGGCCAGGATTTGGATATTGTTGGAAGGGGTTTTGGTAAGTGAGTTACACAGAGTCGCGGAAGATACGTAAGCTCACGCGGTACCGCGCAAGGCCAGATCAGTGCAATGGGCGGTAGAATAACCGTTTTTTAATATTTTAAATATTATTTGACCAAGTTTTGTCACAATAGGTCATTAGCAGTTATAAGTTAGTTAGAAGTGGACCTTCAATCTAAAGATGCAAGCCTATATATAGAACTAGTTTTGGAATTGAATAGATATCGACATCCGAGACATCATCAAGACATGAGTATCGCATGAGGTCTAGTGCAATCTGTCTATGGTTTTGGAGAATTTCTTGTTGTATCTATGATCTATATGGGTTTTTCCTAATGTATTCAACCTCCTGTTGTGGAGAAGAATTGTATGTTTTGGATCCTTTTCCCAAGATTGACATGATATGACAGTTGTTGCACAAATCTTATCTTTTATTCCTGCTGCGATCTAATTTTTTATGATGTTGCGATCTGTTTTGATATGATGTCATTGTGGTCTATTCCATTTTTGTTATATTGATGTTGATGCGATCTATTTTAAGTCTATTACATTTCCATTGCATTATGAGTTGAGATGTTTTATAAATGATGCTATTGCACTAGCGAAACTGTGACAAATGCATGATGCAATTTGTAGTTATGGAAGTGAATCAATGATGAATGCATAGTTATGGATCTAATGGTTATATTGTCTCCCCGTCAGATCCCATATCCTCCCTCCTCACTGCCAGAAACATAGTTCCGAAAGCTCTCCCTTGAACATCTCGAGTGAGACTTCATCTACTCTACAGATGTTGTTGGGCAGGGTAAAACCTGTCTGAGCTGGTGCTCAGGGAGATCATGCTAGTTGGGCGTCGACAGAGTGAGGACCCCTATCGTCTCCATTTGGAATGCTAATAGCAAAGATCATGCTAATCCTCAGTTTACCACCACCGACAAATGTGAAGATGCTTCAGGCGATGCTGGGGCATGCAGGGTACTATCACAAGTTTATCAAAGGATACACTGCGATTACTTCCCCTATGGAGAAGCTACTAAAGAAAGATGTTGCATTTGAATGGAACCAGGAATGCCAAGGAATTTTTGACACATTAAAGGCCAATATGGCCTCTATGCCCATACTGGTATTTCCAGATTGGAATAAGGAGTTCCATGTGCAAACCAATGCCTCTTCTATTGCATTGGGGGTTTTTCTTATGCAACCAGGTGAGGGCGACCTGGATCACCCAATCGCATATGCCAGTAGCAAGTTATCTTTTGATGAACAAAATTATACAATGACGGAAAGGGAAGGCTTGGCAATGGTTTATGCCTTGAAAAAGTTTAGGCACTATTTGTTGGGTGGGCATTTCAAGATGTTCACCAACCATTCTGCTTTGTAATACCTAGTTAATAATCCTATGTTGGCAGGGAAGATATGTCGATGGTTTTTACTTTTCTAGGAGTTTGACTTTGAAATAGTTGTGAAGCCAGGACGGTTGAACGCTGGTACGGATCATCATTCTTGCATTAAGAACAATGAAGAACCAACCAATATTGATGATGGATTTCTAGATGCACAATTATTCCTCATTAACATCACAGATAGTCACCACGCTCCAATTATTCATTTTTTGGCCACTAGTGTTGCCCCGGACAACATGTCAACTAGCCAAAAGAAGCAGCTAGTAGTAAAGGCTTCTGATTTTTAGCTAATTGTTGGGTAGTTATATAGGCTTGGACCAGATGAAATCTTGTGATGGTGTATTTTACCACATGATCAAGGCCCCATTCTAGAATAAGCACATGTAGGAATTGCGGGAGTCCACTATGGAGAATGGTCTGCTACGAGGAATGTGTTGTGTGTTGGGCTATGGTGGCCTACGTTGCATAATGATGCCACAACGTATGTGAGAAGCTGTGACGTCTATCATCGTGTCGGTAAACCATCGTGGCGGGATGAGATGTTTTTGGTGCCACAGGTAACTCTCCAACCTTTTGATAAGTGGGTCGTGGATTTTGTGGGTCCTATTAATACACCAGGGAAGAAGACTGATGCACGATACATCATTACTACAATTGACTATCTGACTAGGTGGGTAGAAGCTGCACCAGTTGTAGATTGTACTGCTACGACAGCAGCACAGTTCATCTTTGAAAACATTGTGACACAGTTTGGGTGTCCTCGGATTGTTATGAGTGACCAGGGAAATCACTTCATCAACTGGACGGTGAAAGCGCTAACTGAGGAGTTGCAGGTGCAACATAAGAGGATTACACCATACCATCCACAAGAGAATGGGACCGTAGAAGCATTCAACAAAATATTGGAAATAGCGCTGACTAAGGTATGCAATGTTAACTGCGATGAGTGGGACCTAAAAATTCCAGCAGTGTTATGGACCTATCACACTACTTGCAAATGGCTGATAGGACAGACACCATTCAAGTTGGTCTATGGGTAAGAAGAGGTCATGCCCATGGAATACATTGTTCCTAGTTTGTGCATCGTCGCGGAAATGGGCATGGATGATGCAGAAGCATTAGAAGAGCGCATTGCGCAGTTGATCCAGCTTGAAGAAGACCTCTTTATTTCTGTCTTCCACTATTAGGTTGCGAATGATTGATAGAAGGTGTGGCATGATCGCCACATTTAGAAAAAATAGTTTACGGAAGGATATTTGGTGTTGTTATATGATAGTAAATTCATAAAGCATCCAAGTAAGTTACAAATGAACTGGTTAGGTTTGTATCTTGTTCATTCCATTGCTTCTGGAGGTGAAGTTCACTTACAGCAATTATATGGTGTGGTACTGCTGACGCTTATCAATGGGAGTCGCTTGAAGCCCTATAGGATGGTGCCAGAGCTGTGCACTACTTGAGGCATTGAAAAAAAAATGATGACTTTGTTATAGAGCAGCAAGGTGAGCCCAGGGGAAGAGGTTGCATAAGGTTAGAGCTTGCAGCGATGGCCATTTGACCACTTGCGATAGCTGCAGGGCTGTGGGTTTGTCAAATCAAGTAATAAATACAGGTAGTTAAAATAGTTAGATGGTGTTTCTTGTTGAAGTGATGCGAATTAATGGCTGATCCTACTATTAGAAGGGTAATATTGCCAGCAGATTTGGCATCATTATTGCCGTATTTAGTCATAATGGTGATCAAATATTTGGCAATGATGAGTTTAAATTGAAGATGGTTATAAAAAGCGCGCAGGATGCGGGAGGACAGCATTGTTTAGTTGAGCAAGCAGAGTGTGAATTGTGAAGTGTGTTGTGATATTTCAAGTGAGATGCAACATAGAGGGTTAGAGTCATCGGGTACATTCTAAGGTTTAAGGCATGAGGCATGTTGAGCAACCTCAATTCCATTGAGATTTCTGGTGAAAAAGAGTCCCCTATTCATCCCATGGTTGTCGAATAAGAATTCATGAGCATGCCAGTTGGCTCATCGTCTATCCCTAAGTGAAAATGGAAGGCTCAAAATCCTAGTTCCACGCTGCCACAAAAGAGGCAAACCCACATGTCGACGAGAGTACAAGGAGAAGGAACTGCATAAACCGGGCCATTAAGCTTGGGAGTTGTAGAGTCTATAGCACCTAGGGGAATCTATGTTCATGATATCTTGGGGTATGTCGCTCCTATGTGTCCAGGAGCAAGGCCGAGGAAGACGACAAAAAGTCAGAAGTATCCGCCAAAATTGCCACCACTACCGGAAGGGATGATGTGCTCAATCGGCATCATCCCTACCTTGATCAGGTTGAAATTTGAAGACCATGACTTGTTGTTACTCAAATATGTCCAGGATGAGCCCTATGAGTTAGTCTCAACGGTGCCTGGTGCTCCAATTCAGCAGATTCCTCAAACTTGGGACAGTGGGTTAGACAAATTTGGATTGTCAGGTATCATCAATATGCCTCTATTAGGGCGACTGAATGAATCCCATGCGTGTGTTAAGCAAATTTTGGCTTGTTTTCATGGGGGGATTCTTTGGTACAATATGCCCATCCCTGTTATAGTAGAATTAATTGTGAGAATTACAGGCTTGCCGAAGGTCAGGGAAGATCTAGCGCAGTATATATGTGGGAGGGATACCGACAAGAAAATTGTTAAGCAACTGAAGAAGCGCTTTGGCCTACAGCGGGATGGTTGTGCCTACCGTATTGATAGCATCAACTCACAAGCAATGTGTATCGACGCACAGATTCTGGTGAGTAAGATAGTTTGGGAAAATCAACCGGTCCAATGTAACTCGGGTGTTGTCACATGCACCTAGAAGTGTGTTGAAGGAGTACAAATGAACTGGTCTTTCTTCTTGCTTAACCAACTACTCAAAGATGCTCTCACTACTCAGGCGAGGTGGCATTTTTCATATAGTTATCTCTTAATTCTTATTGGGCTAGTCACCTGGATGGAACCTGAAGACTACCAACCAATGGAAGTTGATGCAGTGAAGGTGTGCCGAGGCACATGATATCAAAAGTTATGGTGGGTTGAAGAGCCATTCGACAAGAAGACTGTGCCATTTATTTTTGGTTCTATTGGGAGGCACTGCAAGATGTAAGCACCATCATTCCCTGAGTATCTGCTTATGCAACGGCCAAGTATCATCAGCTTATTCGGTTTGCCATCGGGTCCCACTCCATTTACTTTCAAGTAAGGAGGGACCTCGACCAACAGTGGCTACCCTTGGCTTAAAAATTCACAACGGAACAATTGGATGCTACTGTTCAAGATTGGCCAGCTAAATGGCACAACCCTATTAGTCAGGAGGAAATTTCTAAGGAGTTGTACCCTAATGCCCCAGAAGAGCCTGCCCAGAAGGAGTTGAGTGTTCATGACTCTGACAATGAGTCATCGATGGACCCCAAGGCCAAAGCACAGCACATGCAGGAGGATACTTGCACCACATGGTGCTAATAATATGATGCACGTAGTGGTATTAGGTCAAGGATGGAGGACCAACTGCAACAGCTCATCAAAGTGATCGCTGAATCCTCTAAGGCTATGACACAGGTGATCCGAGAGTCGAACCATGAAGAATTTGTTGTGGTAAGAGATAGGTTAAATTACATTTTTTATATTGTTTCCAAGTATACATCTACGAGACCTATGATGCAGGACATCCCATTGATCAGCACTGAGCCCTAGGCTAGGAACATGCAAGTTCCCCTGACCGTGATCGACACAGGAAATGAGGAAGTATGCTAGTTACTACAACTAATCCAGAGCATGGATTTGGATATGAACAAGTTATCTGCTATGGCATTGGTGGATTTGCAGCACATTTTTTCCTTGGAATTGGAGGACCAACAGAAAGAGCTGACTGAAGGATATGTCCAGTCATAGAGCGCAGCTGAGAAGCTGCAGAAAGAGGCAGAGGAGCTGCACCAGGTTTGAGTATAGCTGGTGGAAGAAAAAGTGTAGGAAATAGATGCATTAAAGTCTGTGCAGGCTGAGCTACAACGAAAGGCTACCGAGGAGATTACTGAGCTAAAGAAGGTGCAAGACCGCCTGATCATTGAACAAGAATAGCTGTGTGCAATATGTGGCGATGTTAAGCAAGCTATCACTGAGGCCTGTCAGCACATCTTTGAGAGCACAGTCGAGCTCACCCCAGTCAATAAGGCCAAGTGATTTGGGAAAACTATTTTCTAGCTCCAGGATACCAACCTGATGCTCAATTCCTTGATCTAACCTACGACGCCACCAGAGCAGGTTACAAAATGGAAGGATTCTATTGAAGAAATCACGACCCATTTCGAAACCATGGAGCAAGAAGCCAAGACTATCATGGAGGCGACAACGCAGTTCTGGCAGAGCATTGTCCAAGATGAGCAACTTGATCATTTGACAGCGCATGTGCAAGAAGCTGAAGGCCAGCTGACGATGTTGAAGACATCGCTGCAAGTGATGTCGCTGATGGTGGAGATCACGAGGGCCGAGGAATTAAAGGATATTTAGCAGCGAGATGCCCAAGCCTAGGAATGTAAACAAAATTCCTACTCTTAGCTAGATTAGTTTCAAGAAATTGGTGGACAATTGGTTGTTAAAGTAGTCGCCACGCTACAGGCAGTGCAAGAGAATCGGAAGATGGTCGACGACAAGGATAAAGAAGAGCACCTGGTGCAGGAGACTTTGAATAATTGTCAGAGTGTTGCCAACAAAGTCCAACTTCATGTTCGTGAGATCGTGGAGTAGTTTGAATATTTTAAAGCGCGAACGTCGGTATATACCCTGTCAACCTAACGTGGCTCGGGGACGAGCCACAAGACTGTGTTGGGGGATTGTTGGTAGGGGTTTTGTTAAGTGAGTTATGCAGCATCATGAAAACTGTGCAAGTTCACGCGGTACTGGGCAAGGCCATATCAGCGCAATGGGAGGAAGAATAACTGTGTTTTAATATTTTAAATTTATTTGACGAAGTTTTGTCACAATAGGTCATT
Organism: Pseudotsuga menziesii; assembly: GCA_001517045.1. NCBI lineage: Eukaryota > Viridiplantae > Streptophyta > Pinopsida > Pinales > Pinaceae > Pseudotsuga > Pseudotsuga menziesii. The sequence goes on along the minus strand of LPNX010485254.1, from coordinate 225,427 downwards.
AGCAGTTATAAGTTAGTTAGAAGTGGACCTTCAATGTAAAGGTGCAATCCTATATATAGAACTAGGTTTGTATTTGAATATATATCAACATCTAAGACATCATCAAGACATGAGTATCGCATGAGGTTTACTGCAATCTATCTATGGTTTTGGAGAATTTCCTGTTGTATCTGCGATCTATCTGGGTTTTTCCTGATGTATTCAGCCTCCTGTTGTGCACAAGAATTGTATGTTTTGGATCCTTTGCGTAAGATTAATATTATATGACAGTTGTTGCACAAATATTATCTTTTATTCCTACTATGATCTAATCTGTTATGATGCTACGATCTGTTTTATTATGATGATGTTGTGATCTGTTTTATTATGATGACGTTGTGGTCTATTCCATTTCTGCTATATTGATGTTGATGCAATCTATTTTAAGTTGGTTACATTTTCATTGCATTATGAGTTGAGATATTTTATAAATGATGTTGCTACACTAGCGATACTATGACAAATGCATGATGCAATTTGTAGTTGTGGAAGTGAATCAATGATGACTGCATAGTTCTGGATCTAATGGTTATATTGCCTCCCCGTCGGATCCCATATCCTCCCTCCTCACTACCAGAAACTTGGTTCTGACAGCTCTCCCTTGAACATCTCGAGTGAGACTTCGTCCACTCTGCGGATGTTGCTAGGTAGGGTAAAACCTGTATGGGCTAGTGCTCAGGGAGATCATGCTGGTTAGGTGTCGACAGAGTGAGGACCCTTGTCGATGAGGATTTCTTGGTGGGTTTTCACCAACAGATATCTTGCTTCAGAAATAATCCCAGTCATTCCACCTAGATCCATCACTATATATTGAGTTATTTGAACCTTGACGAGTGTATGTATCTAGTTTAGCAACATCTGGACTATTCTACCATTGCTGAAATTGGGTAAATCCATTCTATGGTTCCCATCGATCTCATTGTTTCGTAGTGCCTTTCTCATATTGGTAATTGTATGTGTCTGATAGTTTCAAATCCACTATTGCTTCCTCTTGTTCAATGTTTCCTTACTTCTTCTTCAGCATCATATCGGATTCACTTTTTGGGGTCTGAAATAATTGCATATGCTCAATTGCAAAAAAACAGATGTGATAGACCGTGATTCTCCATTGCATGCTAAAGCAGTTGTATATTGTTCCACTACTCCTACATGCCTACCATCTTGAAAATATTTATTTCCTGCAGACTTATGGTGAATTAGTTCATGGATCTTGGCCATAAGGGATGTCATAGATTTCATACTCTCCATGCCATACTTTTCAAGTGCAAAATTTACTTCCTCATATTTCAACAGTAAATCAAGAGCCTCCTCCAATATTCCCTTGTAGAAATGGGCCATGGAACACATATGCCACCACCATAATTTGACAATAAATTGCCACAGACTTTCCAATGAATCTTCATTGCATACTTGACTGTCATTTCTTGGAAAACAATAGTTCCTTTTTGTAGAATCCATACTTTACTTGCATACCTGCATGACCTCCTCATATTTTCGCAATATCAAAAGCGCTAAATCTTTCAATTCAAGTGACCGCTCAGAATGTGGGCTGATTGACAAATATTTATTTAGTATACGCAATGTATTTGTTCATCTCCAAGATTTCTTGTATCTAGAAACTCCGTTGCACAATCTCTATATTCTAACCCTTGTTTTTCTTTTCTCACACCCTCGAAAGCTTCTGCTGCTAGTTTCAAGTCTATAACATCTTTCACTAAACGTACACACCCTTTGAATAGTTCAACTACTTCCTCACTCTCTCCAAGGGAAAGATGCCAACAGGAAGCTCTAATATGAACTCTTATAAATTTTGGATCAATGGTGATTTCTTGCTTACAATCTGCAAGTTCTTCTCTCATTCTGCCAACATCCATGTGAGTAGCTTCACGATTGCTATAGCACAGCATTGATGCCCATGCAACTCTCTGATGTTTCATTAGGAGATACAATACTTTCCCTCGTGAATAACAATCCTCTTCTTTAGGAAAGTCTCAATTTTCATAAGCTTGATTTCCCCTGAGCCAACATTTTTCACAAGCCTCCTCTACTGCTACACTTTTTACAACATTTGAGATGACCATTTATCCCCTTTATTCTTTATGCTTAGGCATAGATGAAAAAAACTTTGTAATATCATTTCCTTTATGTTCTTCCTCATATTTTTGTTTTGTACCTTGAAACCTATTTCCACTAGAACTTAAGATGTCTCATTGCATTCCATCCCTTTGAAAAACAAAAGGTGGTGTCGTAAAATGATATGAGTCAATATTAATCTCATATCTTTATGGATTTATATTTTCTCCAATTTTTTCCCAATGGCTTCATCTGGCATATCGTCTGGATCCCATTGGGGTAGAATTTGTAGCGGGAGATGTAAAATTAAAATTCTTAATTTGACTACTTTCTTCAGCTTTTGAACCAGCAGAGGAATACGAAAAGTTAAACTTATTAATTTGATTACTTTCTTCATATTTTGAACTAGCACAGTATGCAAACATGAACTGCTTACTTTGACTACTTTCTTCATCTTCCACTTTTTCACCACCATCATCAATTCTTACCTTTTCAATTTTATAATTTAACCACTCACTTTCAAAAATTGCAATAGATGTCTGGTCTTCAGTAGATGGCCTTTTAATTTCATTACATCTATCAAGAATAAAAGACTTTTCTTCATATGTGTTGTTACTTTCCTGCTAAGACGTCGACTCTCCTCCTTTGTAAGACCTTTCCTAGTGGTTGTTTTTAGAATTTGGTTCCTTATCAGTATAAATATGTAAGTTTACATATGCAACCCCTATATATTCAACCTTGGCTTCCATCACAATATATTTGTGCAAATTGAACCTTGTTTGAGCACCATACTACACAAAATTTTCCCATGCTACAAAACATTGTCCCAAATCTGGCATGCTTTGATTACCAAAAGGAAAATTGTCTTTAGAAGAATTTTCATTGTAAGGAGAGAAGTCCATTGGTGAGACTCCCTCAGCATGATTTGTTGAGGTGGAACATGGCATGTACCTATTTGTATTAGGAGCAGAGCGCCTACCAAGCTTGCGTTGTATGGATGTGGGAAACTGATATTTTTCTCTCTTTTTCCTTATAATGTGACTCTTTCTCAATTCTTTGTTTTCACTAAATTCAAACACCTAATTCAAACTTGAATATAAACTCCCCATAGCAGGACAAAAACTATGTTTACTTGATGATTTACCCTCACATTTTTGTGTGCCCCAGGTTGTAGGAATTGCTCCCATTTCTCTAGTGTTGCTTGAGAGATGAACCTTGTTGGTGGTTTCTTTTGTAAGCCCACCACTAAATACATGCGCAGAAGAACCAGAGGAAGAAACTTTAGAGAAATAAAATGGTTCAACTACTGGAATCTCATCCTTCTTGCTCCAAGATTCAAACTCACCTCCTGCATTAAAGATGAAGGTTGAAGGAATTGGATTGCTAGTTGTCAATCCAACCAAGATGTCAATTCAAAAACTAGCAAAATTTGGCATCTTAGCTGTAAATGGATGATCAAATGTACAGGAACATCTTCGTTGCAAATGTAATATCAAATGTGCAAGTATGATATGATAGAAGGAATCCATTGAAAGTAGGATATTTGGGTTGGATGGATGTTTCTCAATCCTTTGAGGATGCATGCGTACCATTTTCTCATTTTTATTCCGAATAATATTTCTCAATACTTAAATAAATTCTATACTAATAAGTAATAGGCTATGTGCTTTAAATATGTATGCTATCCTATACATTTTCGAGGAGGACATTTAGTGCATATAAGTGCCTATAGGTATGCATATATTTGAAATACAATCTTTGCTACAAATTCTATATTTTTTTTAAAACATACACGGTAAACATCGCTATAGAGACACACTAGTTCTTACTTGATTCTAATTTTCTATGAACTATCGTCGCTATATCGATGCCTTGACATTTCTCTAGCAACGAATTATGACTTAGGCGCATGAATTTGCCACAATACTCCATCGCTATAGTAACTCCAAGACGTTTCTCTAGCGACGCATTATGACTTAGGTGCTTGAATTTCCCACAATATTTTGTCGCTATAGCGATGCCAAGACGTTGCTCTAGCGACGCATTATGAATTAGGTGCATGATTTTTCAATAATATTCCATCACTATAGTGCCTCCAATTCATTTCTCTAGAAACACATAAACACCGCTATAGCAGAAACCATAGGTTTTCAAAGCATAGGCCACACTCACCACGTGTCATATTTGTTCTATCACTATAATGACGGAATTTTTGAAGTGTGGCTAATGCGACAATAATTTTTCCATGAAAATATGGGTTCCAATTCATCGCTATAGCACCACAAGGGTGTTGCTATAGTGATGATGTGACGTGGGAAAAATTTTCATATGTACTAATGTATGTCACTGATTCATGGATTTTACGAACCCGAATTAGTGAATGCTCATTGGTGCTTTCATAGTTTTGAGAGTATGAAATCTCTAAAGAAGACTCTAGGGGAGCGCTTTTTCATAAAATTAGTCTCCTGAGTCCGAAAAAAGTATAAAACAATCCACATGAGAACTCACTTAGCTTCTGAAGAACTAAGCTATACCTTTTTCATACTTAGTTGGCAAGGTCCAAAAAATGGGTAAACTATCACCCAACCAGCACACCTTATAAAGAAGCATATAGTCTTAGTTTAATGAGTGTAAAGGAAGGAAATATCACTCGAAAAGTTCCATTTATTTATGAGAATGGGAATAACAACAGTAAACTCAATTCTTTGTTCTAGAGTTTAGCGAGCATGACAAAGACATAAAGTACGCTCTGAATCTTTTTCATGTTTAGGTCCAGAGCATGAAAAACATAAAACTAAGCTCATACATGTTCCTTTTCCATAATTTTAGTCCTCTAGGTCCGGAAAAGTGATAACTCTATGCTTGAAGATACTCTTCTATATTTCGAAGAAACTAGAGTATTCATTTTTTAGAAATAATCCACATGGTATGAAAAAACGATAACCTACCACCGATGTGGATGATCATTCACTTTACCTTAAAGAGTCTGAACGAACAAGTTTACTCGGTTGCCGAGTCAATTTTAAGGAATCAGACCAGGGCGTAAAGATAACTCCATAATGGAGGGAGCCTTGTTTTTAAGGGTAGCTTGGTAAAAGATGTAAAAATGAGGCTCATTTTGACAAAAAAATGGCTACAAAGGCTCCTGCAACCTAGCACAATAGCAGCATGGGAACCAAAAAGACAAGAAAGTGTTCTAACTAGGGTTTCCCATGTAAAGGAGGCCATATCCATGGAAGAACAATGATATTTGCAAGGTATAGAGTGGATATCCATCGTAGTCCATGGATGAAAAGATATACGACGGTTCGATGGAAGACATGGTATAACTGTAAAAATATGCTTGTAGGGACCAAATCCTACCTTAAATGCAAAGGAAATCATATTCTGAATCATCCAGGATTTGTAGCAGTTAGGAAAAGACACATGGTATTAGTTCAAAAACATAAAAAGTGATTTGAAATATACAAAGTGGGTAAAATTTTCAAATTTTTACTATAAGTAGTTCAAAATCAAAATAAAACATACCATTTTGAGTTGTTTACCAATTTTATCCATTTCACCTCCTTCCTTTGATTGATCATTGTGGGCGATTCGGTGGATAGTTTTCGAATCCGTGAAGTGCATGTACTTCTTCTCTCCCTCCTCTTTAATTTCTTGCATTCCATTTTTAATTTTGATGGTCCAAAATGGTTTAAGGCCAACCCTAAAGGAACCACATGGTAACTATGGTTAGCCTTTTATTTATACCCATGAGTTCTCGTGTGAAGCAAGGGTTGGTAGTAATACAACCTGCAAATGGAACATGAACTGCATCATTAGATAGTCGTGGTTGCTCCGTGAGTGTATTTTATACAAAATATAATGAAATTTTTTTGGGGGGAAAGTCACCATGGTCTTTGAATGGAGAGAGAGAGAGCACAAAGATATGGATCACCTTGCAATGGTGGATCCCGTGAAAATTCAAGCTTTACGAAGATGTTACTTGCTTAAATTTTACTGCACCTCAAACATGTGTGCACAAGTCTGTCTACTTGAGACATTAGTGAGCTTGTGGGACCATAAGATTGGGTTGTTTGACCTCCAATGGGATACCTTGGAGTTGATTGCAGAATACATATACTTTATCACAGGTTTATCGAATAGGGGATCACCTGTGAACATGGAGGGCACCGACCAGGGCAGTGAAACTCTTAGTTTCCAAGACTATATTAAAACATATTTTATACCCGGGATGCAGAAATTAGGGACACAAATCCCGATTGCACATATCAATAGATTTCCACTAAAATTCATAGTGAGCACCATAGTCAGAGTAGTAGGATCTTCTGCTTTTCATTTAGCAGTGTAGACACACATGCGCATAGCGGTAGAGTTCTTGTGAGGAGTACTATATGATAGGTGCTCGTGACTAGTCCCAATCATTGAAAGATAGTTATCTAATTGTAGGAGAGGTCGAAAGAATAATTTTGGGTATGTGAGCCTATTGGTCTCATTCTTCTTTGAGAGGGTTCCTTCCCTTAGTCCCATAGTGACACTACCACCCCGTGAGCCTAGACTCGCACTGTGGGGTGACATTTTCCTCCAACAGGGTGGTGGAGGTGGCATCCATAGTGGTTATGATGATGAATTATACTCCTAGTGGAGTAGACATGTACCTTAATTTGAGTAGTTCTCTTATGCAGGTTTAGATTTTAGGGTCCATCCATATCTCATCCTCCCTCCTCGAGGAGCATGGGGAGAGATGGGTATATCTTTTTACGTTTTTTATTATTTAATTTTTATGAAATTTTGTTCATAAATTTATATATACATATGTACTTGAGTTTGATATACCTTATGTTGATATGCATATATATGACCATTTCATCCTTATGAACACCCTAGGAAATTTTTTTGGGAAATGGATATTGGATTTGATGAAGTGATGCTTCATGTGGTACAAGGAAAGCTGGCCAGGCTTACCCATGATGTCCCCACTCTCAGAATGGAGAGTATCCCTATGGTGATGTAGGAGCATGTTGTGGTAGTTCCTCCATCCTGGTTGTGCCTTCTTCAAAGGGTAACCCAGGTTGTAGTGTGCTACTAGGAGGATGTAGAGGTAGTTGTAGCCAAGGAGGCTAAGGAGCACCCCTAGATCTATGAATATTATGGATTTCGATCCTATTTTTGTATTTTGATGTACTTATGACAGGATATTCAGATAAAAATTGATGTATTTATGAAAATATTTTACACACACACACACACACACATACCTGGTTATGTACATGTGTTTCAAATGTGTCTATATATTTTCATTTTACAATGTATGTGTTAAGTTCCAATCAAGTATTTAATTTTCAAATGCATTAGTAATTTTTCTCATATTCCTTGAAATGTATTCAAAATTCCTTCCAAGTAACCTAACTCATAAAAGCTAGCATAGTAAAGTAGGGTGTCCCACCTGATAATCACCATTAAGCTAGGAAACCACTAGCTGGGAGTCAGGCATGACTTCCAGGAAGGTAATACCATGCAATGTAGCATCCCAAAGCAGCTCAATGACCACACTGTATTCATCCATATTATTAGTTGTAGGACCTAGGAAGACGCCACCAGAGGCAGCTAGTTGTCTTGAGGATGCATAAATTACCCAGGTAGTTGAAGCCAGATTGCAAGTGTGACAGTTGGCGCAATCACCGAACCCTATGAACCACTCAGATGACATATGAAACAATAAGAAGACTATGTAAGAAACACTAACCAATAATGACCTATTGTACATAAACGTACAATAATAATACAAGAAAAATTAATGTGCCTAAGCATAATACTTCTTCAAGTGGAGCCCATTTCGGGGATCCAACGGCTTGTTAGCATAGTAATCAGTTAACTCATAAGATCCCCTCTTTAAAAATTTCTACAAGAAATACGGTCCTAACCACATGGACTTAAAATTTCCTACCCCCACGAGTTCCTTGTCCTGATCCCAAAGCAAGACAAGTTCTCCCTCGGAAAAAACTTTGGGTTTTATGTCTTTATCATATTGTTTATTAACCTAGTTCTTATAATCCTCATTTGCAATAAGCGCATCTCTGGGTTTCTCATCTAGATTCTCTAAATGAATAAAACATTCTTCAAGATCAATAGTGTTGGGAAGCACATGAATAGCAATTTTCAAATATGGTAGTTCACACTCAACCGCATGACTACTTCCACCCCATGAACAAACTAGAAAGGAGAGAAACCTATAATACTCTTGACATTATTTCGGTATGCCCAAAGTGCAGGATACAACATGATATGCCAATTTGACATACTCACGTTGATTTTGCACTTAAGAATGGTTTTCAAGGTCTTATTGAATGCCTCTACTTGTCCATTATCCTAAGGGTAAAAGGAAGATGAATGGTCTTGTCTAAACCATAGCATTGTGTTCAATTCAATCATCATGTTGTTTTGAAAGTGACTTCCATGGTCTGTGACAATCTACTTTGGAATGTCGAACCTAGTAATGATTTGGTTTAAGACGAAATATGTTGTCGTTTCACCATCGACCTTAAAGGTAGGCATTTCCTTTGCCCACTTCCTAAAGTAGTCTACATCAATAATGATATACTTGTTCCCCCCAGCAAAAACTAGGTTAAATCTCATGAAATCAACCCCCCATTTAGCGAAGGGACCTACAGCGAAGATAGGAAATAAATCATCAGGGTGTGACCGCATTTTGTTGGTATAGAGATGACAAGGATGACATCGCTTTACAACTTCTACATAATCGTTAAAGATAGTAGGCCATAAATAACCGACACATAGAATATTCTAGGTCGTTTCTAACCCAAATAAATTACCCCCACACACTCTACTATGGGAATCATTTAGGACATGCTCCTCCTCCTCGTGGTTGTAGAACCGACACAAGATAGAATCCACCCCTCCTCTATACAAAGTATCGCCAATGATAAGGTATTTTTTGCATTAACCAACAACTTATGTCGATCCTGCAAGAAGGAAACATGACACTTGAGAGTCTGGAGATATGCTAGGATATCTCCATACCATGGATCAAAATTTGATATTAAGAATATATACTCATCTAGAAATGAGTCTTCTTCCACCACTATAGTCTCTTCAGACAAGAATTCTGAGAAGAATTCCGTGAACATTGAGGAATTTTTAGACTTAGTAGACTGGAAATCCAAGTCAAACTCTTGGAGAATGATGATCCATTAATTAAATTTTCCCTCTATTATTCATCAGGCTAAAACATACTAGAAAGGATTTACATACGTAAACACTATGGTTGTCCTCGGCAAGATATAGTGTCTTATCCTCTGAACGGCATAAAATGTCTCCATTTCCAATTTCTCTATGTGAGAGTATCTAATTTCAGGACCTGCTAATGCTAGACTAGGATAGTATACAATATGCTCTTGGATCTCATCATCTTTTTGAACCAGTACCACTCCTATCGTCAACTCGTATGTGACCAGATACAATATAAAATCTTTAGTGTATTCTGGTGGACGCAAGAGAGGAGATGATAGTAAAGTATTTTCTAATGCCTCGAAAGCGTGTTGTGCAGTTTCATCACACAGGAATGGGGTGTATTTATTCAACAAGCACATGAGACCCTTTGTGATCTTGACATAATTGACTATAAATCGTCGAAGGAAATTAGATTTTCCCTGCAGACTCTACAGTTTCTTTATAAAATGAGGAGGAGAAAATTTTATAATGGCCTCAAATTTTAACATATCCACCTGTATACCTTTAATTGAAACAATGAACACAAGTAACCTCCCCAAATCGACACAGAAAAATCACTTTTGGGGATTTAAGTGTATTTTATAGTGTCTGCATCTTTCAAAAATCAATCGAAGATGGTATGGATAGTCCTTCCTCTTGCGAGAATGGGTAGGAAGATCATCTAAGGTTCAAAAGTTTTCTTTATGTCGTGGAAGGAAAAATTCATGGTCCGTTGAAAGGTAGCTCCAGAGTTTTTCAATCCAAAGAGAAGGATCTTATAATCAAAAATCCCCCAAGGAAAATTGAAGGTCGCTTTGTTCTAGTCTTCTGTTTTTATCTGAATTTGATTATAGCATGAAAAATTGTCCATGAAAGAAAATACCTCGCTACCTACACAAGCATTGATGATCTGATCGATGAATGGCATGGGTAGTTATCCTTAGGACACGCCTTATTTAAATCACGAAAGTCAATGAAAATGCGTATAGTAACTAGTTTTTTGTCCACCGAAATGGGATTGGATGCCCATTTCGTTAGAGAACTCAGGTAAATAAACCCAACTTTTAGCAATTTTTCCACCTCAGCCTTGATGGGTACCTCTTTTCATGGATTTACAGGTCTAAGATTTTGTCGAACAGGTTTTACATTAGGGTAAGTACAAATCTCATGTTTACCTATCGATGGATCAATTCCTAGCATCTCCTCATATGACCACGAAAAGATGTCGTGAAATTCCTTAAATAAGGAAGTGTAAATGGGAAACCTCTTCCCAAGAACAGTTTGCGCCAATGTGTACATTTTCTACGACATCAGTTTTTGCAGAAATGTTGATCAGGATGGTGGTAGAGATGTTTTCCATATTCCCATTGGCAAATACCCCCTCCTTAGGAAAAGGATTAACTGGAATATCAACACCTTCTATAAGTATCACATGGAACTTTGAATTCTCTGTCATGCTTAGTTCCGAAAGGAAGAAGGATTTGTGGTGAAGGTATTCACAAATATTTTTTGGTCCAATGATGGCTTCCATAATGGCTTCATCATAAGGAAAAACAATATCCAATCAATCATAGGAATATGTGGAGTTCTCTGGCCAAGAGGGCAGATAGGCTTCATCTGACTCCTCTGAGACTGTATGAGGAGTCATGATGGAATCAACAGCAGTATTATATATATCTTGATAAGATAATTGTGTTGTTGATAGGGGAAATTTGGTTTCTTCTTATGAAGGGAGGACCCAGGGGTCATTTCTATCCACAACCCTAGAAATAGACTTCCCAACACTTTTTGAACCTAAGTAGTTATAGGAGCTGGTATATCGAATTTTCCCATCAGTGATGTATACATTCCAACTCCCAAGATTTCATTAGTTGATTTCGACTGATCAATCAATGGTACCATAGACTCATTAGTTTCGAAACGACCCTTCTGAGTAAAAATCAGTTGGTCAACTATAACCAACTTCCCTTCATGTGGAAACACTAAATTCCAAAAAACAAATGAAGGAATGGTGCACATGGTGTATGTCCAACTTCTCCCCAAAAGAAAATTATATTCCAAAGGAGCATCAATCACTTCTAATTCAATAGAGACTTATTTCCCTGCCAACTTTATTTCGAAAGCTAGTAAGATACCATGCGGATGGAAAGACCTTCCTTCGAAAGAAGTAAACAAAGTGTTTGATAGGACCAACTCTAGGGATCCCAAAGCTTTCCAACAAGACATCGACATGACACACGTGGAAGCACCTTCATCAACCACCATTCATCTAATTTGTTTTCCTCCATTGATAAAATCGATCAAAAATACCACATGGTATGGAAGGCCCAGTTTAACATCAGAAAGATTAAACTTAGCCAGCAGGCTAGCTGATTCCATACTACCTATACCCACTAAGAGTGCATCCCTCTGAGAAGGAAAATATGTAGCCCTTCCAATGCTGACATCACACAAGGTGTTTGGGCTAGGTAATCCACTACATAATAGTTAGAAGCATCCCTCACATTAGGGTTATGGAATATCTTCTTGAAGACACCTATAGGTATCTTATGCATTGATTCAGTCAGTTTTTCAATGGTGAGATGGGATGAAGTTTCGGCAGTAGACTTGCCTTTTCTTGAACCTCTTGTTCATAGTTTTTATTTCATGTATGTAAGAAAGTACTGGATCAGACCATGTTTATATAATTGTGATCATTAGGAGCACTAGGTGTGGCCCCAACATATTTTAAAGTAGAGGCTACATTATGTACTTGGGGAAAGGGATATTTTAGGATAGTCGGTTGTTGTTGTTTAATTATCTTATGTTCTTGATCGATCAAGGGGAATTGAGAATTAATATGGTCTCCTTGGCACAACTTGCAAGGAAACTTAGCGTTCTTCTTCTCTTTCTTACCCCCCTCAGCATTATTCATGGGTTTTTGTATATTTGTTTCCCCCCACCCTTCTTCCCTTTGTTATTTTTCCCACCAGGCTGCTAATTTCCCTTTTGTGAAGACTATGTGGAATATACATTAGCGTTTTGCGATGATGGAGTGGCAGCCTTGTATGACTCCACTCTAGACTGTTTCACTGACAACTCATGGATCTACTTAGCCAATGATTCTACAGTGGGTGTGCTTACTGAACCAACCATGCCATTGGCATGGGGTCCAAGATTGGGTTTCTCAAGGTCATTAGTAGACCTCGTGCCTCAGGGACGCTTCAATAAACAATCCTAGACTAAGCATAGATCATATCGAGATGCTAGGCCCTGAGAATTGCTTCTTCTTCCGTGGTAATTCCTTATGTGTACACGCCCTTAGAAATATAAGGCAGTAAAGATTTCAAGAACCACTCCAATAAGAACTCGAGAGGAATGTTGTTTTTGATAAGCATATTTCTCCTTCACCGCTCCTGAATATGATCAGATATATGTGTGGCCTTGTTTTGTCAAAAATTTGACAACAAATATGTGTCGGCATCATACAGGATAGTAATTTTAAAATGATTTAGAAACACGGTTTCTAAGTCAAGGAAGCTATCATACATGGCTCATAGTAGCTCTATGTACCACTTAGACACCACATTAGTCAACTTTATTTGAAATCACGTCAACCGAATGGAGTCATCATTCAGTGAGTTGGACGAGCACCATAGGTGAAATATGGTGATGTGAACACCTGGATCCTCACCTGTTTTCCCTTCAAACTTTGCAATGTATGAGGGAAATTTGATGGGGATAGGTGGACATGCTACATTGTGGCGCACAGGGTCATTCATTAGTTTAGACCATTATGGAAATTTTAAATTTGCCAAGAAAGGAAGTTTTGGCCTAACCAAGGTTTGGTATTGAGGATTCTGGGGTGAGGAAGTACCTACCCTAGGGATCCCAAAATAAAAGATGGGGTTTCCCCAGCCACCAGTTGTGATTTTGTATCACTATTCTAAAATGGGTTCCGCCCAAATGCCAAAGGGTTACTGACTTGAGGTGTGTGACAGGTATTTTGGCTGGCTCCAACCGAAACTAGAGTTTGAAAAGTAGGAGAAAAGATTCCCCCACTGAGCAGTGAAAAGGGAGACCTCCCAAATGGAGCAGCCCAAACCTGATTAGAGGTCTGAAAGCTATAACATGTAAAGGTGTTTTGGTTCCTAGACGACACACCCACATAAGTAAGTCATGGAACTACATAAGGTGTGGATGGAGGAGTGTGTTCTCCATTCCACAGAAATCCCTAGACAAAAGAAGTGGACCCACTTGGACCACTTAGAGAATTCTACATGAAAAAATAAAAAGTATAAGGTACATTGGGGATCCCAATGACCACCCCACTAGACTAACCTATAAATTATAAGGTGATGAGGGATTGACCACTCGAGATCTCGAAGAAAGAGGTGCAGTATATGCACTAGGTCTTGTAGCAATCGATGTGGGAGGAGTGACTCCACCAACCAACATGGCTAAAGTAGGGGTAGACATGGAATCTCCTTTACTAGACATATCTAGACTCAAAGAAACATCAAACAAAGGTGAACTAAAAGGAAGGACTTGGACTAATATAGGATTGTTTAAATTAGTTATAGGTGTATTGTAATTTCTTGCAAACACATCAGCTTACAATACTTTTATATCTACTGGAGAGATTTCTTCTTGAGTAAGTCTAAGTTCATATTCACCTACAACTTCACTAATACATGTTGGCTCAAAAGAACTGTTGGTATCAAGTCTTCACCTTTGAGGTGGTGGTGGAGGCTCCACTGTTAAATATGGAGGAAGTGTTCAGGTTCACAGGGTACTCCCAAAAGACCGAACACCTTCAAAAACCGCTTCACACAAATAGATCACAGATCAACACACCAATGTTTGTCACGTGGTTAAAACCCTCGAGAGGGAAACAGTCCATGGCCCCAGCCAAATAGAAACTTGGAGCAATTTATTATGCAAAAGAAAGAAAGTTACATGAGCTTCTCATAATCGATCAACTAGCCAAGGACCCTCTATGCTCTTTAAATAGAGATCATAGACCAATCGGGTGTTAAGCCACAAATCAATGGTAGGTATGATCTAAGAGAAGTTGAACCATCGGATCACTCTATGTCAAGAACATATTGTGACCGTTGGATTAGAATATTTACAAGTGCATACTAATGCATACTAAACAAACACACTTTTGCCTAACGGATATATTACACAAGTTGATCTTAACTAACTCCTAAGTGTCTAAATATCCTAACATCCCCCCTTAAGAACAACTTGGGATAGGATTGAAGGATTTACAAAAGTGACACTATTAGGAGAAGGAAGGAGGCATTAGAGCCTATCCCCCCTTAAGGACACATTCCTAAAATCCTAACATAGACCGAAGTTCAGAAAAATTCGCTTCTGTTAGAGACTTGGTGAAGATGTCTCCAACTTGATCATCTGTAGGGCAATAGAGAACTTCAATAACACTATCATGAACAAGATTTCTAATGAAGTGCATGTGTAGCTAAATGTGTTTTCCGCGCTGATGTAGAACTGGATCTTTGGCAAGCTTGATGGCACTTTGATTGTCACACCAAAGTGGAGTAGGATGCTGCTGCTCGAATCCAAACTCTGAAAGGATCTGTCGAAGCCATAAAGCTTCCCGACTGGCATTAAATGTGGCTCGATATGCTACTTCTGCTGAAGAAAGAGCAAGAGCTTGATGTTTCTTATAATCCCAAGTGAGAGGTCCAGATCCTAGACTAAAAACATAACCTGCAGTAGAATTTCGATCATCAGGATCATCGGCCCAATCTGAATCAGTGAAACCAACCAATAAAGGTTTCCCCCCTATACTGTAATGAATCCCAAGCTGAATTGTACCTCAAATATATCAAAGTATTCTTTTTGCTGCTTTCCAGTGACTTTCATGAGGATTTTACATATAATGAGCAACACAACCAATGGCAAAGGAAAGGTCAGGACGAGAATGAGTCAAGTATAAATGACTATAAACAAGCTCACGATACAAGGTGGCATCTACTTCAGGGGAAGTACAAGTGGCAGAAAGTTTGACTCCAAACTGGAAGGGAGAAGGGGCTGGTTTACAATCTTCCATGTGGAAGCGATGAAGAAGGTCACAAGCATACTTAGACTGGGAAATAAATATTCCTTCTTTGTTTTGCAAGACTTAGAGACCAATAAAATAATGCAAATGTCCTAAGTCTGACATTTCAAAATTTTGCTTAAGACTAGATTTCACATGGGTTATAAGTTTAGGGTCACTACCAGTAAGGATAAAATCATCAACATAAAGAACAAGTATGATGAGATGGTTTCCTACTTTCTTGGTATAGACATTGGGGTCAGAATGGCATCTAGAAAAACCAATGTCAAGTAGAAAGCTATCCATTTTGGCATACCAAGCTCTAGGAGCTTGCTTAAGGCCATATAAGGATTTCTTAAGGAGACAAACAAGGCTAGAGTTATTCTGAACATATCCAAGAGGTTGTTCCATGTAAATTTCCTCATGTAAATCACCATGTAAGAAGAAAGAATTGACATCCATTTGATGAACTTCCCAGTTATGTAAGGCTGCAAGGGAAAGAACAAGGCGGATGGAGTTCATTTTTTCTACAGGGGCAAAGGTTTCATTGTAATCAATCCCTTAAACTTGGGAAAAACCTTTGGCAACTAACCTTGACTTAAGTCTTTCAACACTTCCATATGATGCATACTTAGTTATGTAGACCCATTTACATCTAACAAGTTTTCTTCCTTTTGGAAGAGGAATAAGATCCCAAGTATCGTTCACCATTAAGGAACAATATTCTTCATCCATAGCTGCATCCCAATCTATATTTCCTGAAGCTTCTACAAAAGTTTCTGGATCATGATTCTCAGAAACTTGAGCCAAAATAGAAGAGGCTCACTAAAATTGAGAACGTGTTCGACGTTGATCTCTAGGATCACCGGCAAGATCACCAGTTGTTTCACATGTTGAAAGGACCCATCGAGGAAGTATTAGTGCTGGTGCAATTGGAGGAACATGAGCAGTTGAAGGTGGATTTTCATCCTCACCGTAATCATCAGAAACTAGATTTGGAAACCTATCAAGGAAGTTGGAAGAAGAAGAAGAAGGCACAATTTCCGAATCAGGATTGCAGGCCAAAGATGGAAAACCCGCCAAGTTAGGCTCGTAGGCCAAAATATTTTCATCAAATTTAACATCTCTTCTAATGATTATATCATGTGAATGGGTCTGAAGAAGTCTATAACCTTTTTCATCTTCAGAATATCCAACAAATATGCACTTTTCACTTTTATGCTGCAATGCTTTTCATTTTTCATCTGGAATGTGAGCCCATGCTTCACAACCAAACACATGAAAGTGACTTACATCTGATTTAATTTTACTCCATGCTTCTTCTTGTGTTATACCTTGTAAAAATTTAGTGGGTGTGTGATTAACTATGTAATTTGCACAATTTATGGCCTTAGCCCAATATTGAAGACTTAGTCCCTTAGATTGGATCATACAATTAGCCATTTCTTTTAAAGTGCAGTTCTTCTGTTCAGCTACACCATTTTGTTGAGGTGTATATGGAATTGTGTGTTGTTGTTGGATTCCTTGTTCAGTGCAAAAAGTATTGAACTTGTTGTTAACATATTCTCCTCCATTGTCAGATCTTAACTTAATAATTTGATGACCAGATTGTTTTTCAACAAGGGCCTTGTAGGCCAAGAACATGTTAAATAATTCGCTCTTAAGTTTTAGGAAGTAAACCCAAGTGTGTTTGGAGTATTCATCAATGAAGGTTAAGAAATATTTGAAACCAAAAAAGGAAGCAGATGGAAGAGGACCACACAAGTCACTATGCACAAGCTCCAAAGGAACCGAGGCATGCTAAGAGGCACGTTTGTCAAAACTGTCCTGATGATGTTTTTCGAGTACACAACAGGAACAAACACCATCCTTGCAAGATACCATTGGAAGACCAGTCACCATATTTTCTTTACATAGTTGTTGCAATGAGCGATAATTTAAGTGACCAAATCGCTCATGCCAAAGTTTGCTCAAGTTATCACTATGAGCAACAAAAACTGAAGGAAAAGGTGATGACCCAAAGTTGTTAAATTTGTACAACCTGGTAATATCATCAACAGTTCCAGTAGCAAGGACATTTTGAGGATTTTTTAAATCCTTGATTACAACTTGGCGAGGTTTAAAAGTCATAGTTTTACCTTCACCTAAATGAGTGATTTGATAGACTGATAACAAATTGCAAGAAATTTTTGGAACACATAGTACATCACTGAAATGGCCATTTTCTATTGGAACTGTTCCAGATCCTATAACACTTAGAGATTTATCATCACCAACAAATATTTGTTTGGTGTTACATTCATGCATAGTAGAAAAGATTGCTTGATCCTTAGCCATATGATAATATGCTCCAAAATCAATGAGCCATCCATTTGAAGTAGAAGAAGAAGATGCAGTATGAGAGTAACCAGAAGCACAAAGTGCATGTCCATGAGAGTTAGATTCTGAAGATGAATCTAAGCTAATGTGGTGCTTCTTCATTATTGATTCCAAGGATGCCATCTTATTAAAACATTTAGATTCATCATGATTATCTTTCCCACAAAAATTGCAATGACGCTCAGTCTTCTTTCCTATTTGCTTGCCAGATCCTTTGTCATTTTTTAAAGGAGGAGCTGACTGAGAGGATTTGGGACCCTTGTTGTTTGGCTTATTATTACGAAAATTCTATTTCTTGGAAGGCTTGGACTTTTCTTTATGTTGGGACAATAAGGCTTTCCCAGATGTATCTGCATTGTTAATTATTCCAAGATGAATGAGCTTATCTTGCTCTCTAATTAAGGAATCACAAAAGGATTCAAGGCTAGGCTCTTGATAGCTAGTTGCAGTCAAGGATTCTTTCATGGAGTAGAATGTAGATACAAAAATAGAATATGCAGGTCCAAGTTTTGAAAGAATATGATAAATACATTGTTTGTCTTCTTTCTTAATCTTGCATTCGGCACATAATAGTCTAAGATTTTTATACTTAGATAAATAGTCTTGAATGCATGAAAAATCATTTGGATTCAAGGAAAGCAACTCATTCTCAAGTTGATGACCCCGAATTTTATTGTGTTTACCAAACATAGATTCCAACTTTTCCCAAGCGAGATTAAGTTCATCAATTCCAGATATGTGGAATCGCAAATCAGTAGAGATTGACATCCCAATCAATCCACGAGCTTCATCGCATTGATTTGCCCATTTAATTTTCTTATCATCATCAGTGGTTTTTGTTTCTTTCCCTGAGGTTATCCTGAAAAGTCCCCTACTTCACAGAACATCCTCCATACGAGATTTCCATGAAAAATAGTTAGAACTTGTAAGTATAATATCATAAGGGGTGGCCATACTGTAAAATAATGGCTGAAAGAACAGAAACTAACTATCTTGATGCAAATATCTCGAAAAAATATGTGGTTTAAAAAAAACAGCACTTAAAACTGATTCTGGATGATGAAGTTATGCTTGATCAAAGAAAATGTTAAAGATGTACCCAATAGTGACATGGAAGATATTAACTTGACCAAGTAAAAAAAAGGAGCCCCTTCTTCCCAAGATCAACCTTTGATAATCACTTTTACAATAAAGTTGCTTTGAAGTGAATCACTTTTGTAGAATAAGTGATGTTCACTTTTACAATAATGTGACTTTTAAATAGTGAGGCAATAAATTAAAAGACTTAAGTGACTCACTTTTATTTTAATTTATTTATGTGAGATGCACTTTTACAATAAAGTAACTTGAAAATAGAAATTGCATGCACTAAAAAGTAGCTTGATAAGACTTGAACTCAAGACTTATCAAGGTGTAAAGCAACTTTGGACCAAGTGAGCTAAGTTTAAAAGGTACGTAAAAGTATGGAAAGAGGAAGGGGGCTTTTTTTTTATATACTCTTCTCTCTCGTTTTCTGTGTTTGCTTTCTTTTCCTACAAATCACAAAAAAAACAAAAAACAAAAACAAAAAAAAACGTTTTCCACACAATGGGGTTAGATCTTGGATAGCTTACCAGAAAATTCTACGTTTTCAAGTTTTCTCGTTGTTTTTTATTTGTTGTGATCACACAAGGTGCACGGCAAAGAGCATACATAACCAAGAAGACAAGAAAAAAACTTTCCCTTACTGTTTCTGATTCGCCGTGATAGCACAAGGTGCACGGAAAAGAGCATACGCTGTCAGGGAAAACAATAGTCTGAGACTAAAACATAAAAGATTTAATAATAAGCTGATAAAATACGAGATATTTAAAAAAAACAAATCTGTCACTGTAACATTATACCTTCAAATTTGCCGAAATGGGTGTTTCTGGAGCAAACAGAAACGGTTTTCACTGAAATAAAAACTATTTCCCAATGGAAGCAGTGCTTCGAACGCAATGAAATAGCTCCCATAGGCCAAAAATGCACAGAAAATCCAAAACCAGAAACCCTTTCAAAGTTTCGGCAACACTGGTTCCAGATCTTGATCAAAACCGAAAGTGGCTCTTCATAAAATCTCTGATACCATGTTCGAGTTCACAGGGTACTCCCAAAAGATTGAACACCTTCAGAAATTGCTTCACACAAATAGATCATAGATCAACACACCGATGTTTGTCACGTGGTTAAAACCTTCGAGAGGGAAACAGTCCATGGCCCCAGCCAAATAGCTACTTGGAGCAATTTATTATGCAAAAGAAAGAAAGTTACATGAGCTTCTCATAATCGATCAACTAGCCAAGGACCCTCTATTCTATTTAAATAGAGATCATAGACCAATCGGGTGTTAATTCATGGATCAATGGTGGGTATGATCTAAGAGAAGTTGAACCGTCGGATCACTCTATGTCAAGAACATATCGTGACCGTCGGATTAGAATATTTACAAATGCATACTAATGCATACTAAAGAAACACACTTTTACCTAACGGATATATTACACAAGTTGATCTTAACTAACTCCTAAGTGTCTAAATATTCTAACAGGAAGTTTTTGCAACCTTCTAGACCTACAAAGAGGATGGTCCTCCACAGCTAAAAATTTGAATCAGACAATGAAAACACAAACAAATTAGAGAGCACACTAAAAAAAATCCCAAGTATCACAAACACAAGAGGTAATGGATACACCTTCCAAAGTAAAGTCTGGGATGATTAGGGCCCAAATCCAACCAGGGAATATGGGAGGGTAGTTACTTGGCTTCTTGTGAAGATTTTTCTAGGTACAAGTGTTGAAATCACCCAACCGCCCTCTCAAATTATCAACTGAGGTTACCTTCAAATCCTACCCTAGGATCACTAGAAATAGCCTTCCAATGCCACCCGTGTAAGAAGCTAAGGTCTAGAAACTAAGGCTACCAAATATACAGCGAAATTTCGATGGAACAATCGTTGGTCTAACTAATGTGCATGGGATGGGTAGCTAAGCCCAAAATTATAACAATACCAACACCTCAAGGGTTCCAAGATGTGGTATTGTAAGAGCCCTTGTACGAACAAAAATCCTGGTATATGTTCAAATGAGGCATTGCAGGGTTGTCTTTGCAACCAAGCTCTCATGTAGACTCATTCTTGACTCTTGTGTTAGAGGAGATTTCTATATTATCCCTTATAAATGTGGATTTATCTAAATATTAGCCACTATGTCTGAAATCAAAGTGTTATTCGATAGTTAAAATTCCCTACTTCAAGAACCTAGCCTAAGCTAGTTGATGATAGAACCTTTAAAAATAAAGATTACTAATCAATTTTATATTAAGCATTATTTGTAAGACTTTATTAATCAGAGGTGGCAGAGTGAGACTCAATAATGTTTTTTACTCAACATGTGAAAGAAAACGTGATGCAAAAATTTCAAAATAAATGCTAACAACAATGCTCTTTTTCCTTCTTATTTTTATGAAACAAAATGAACTTTTAAATAATTTTGAGAAAACAAAAGACTTTTTTAGTTTTTAGCTTTCTAAAAATAATAGAAAAACAATTAATCCAAAGAGACTAGACTAGGGATAGAATCAGAAAGATTAAACTTGTCCAGAAGGCTCGCTAAGTCCATACTACCTATAGTCACTAAGAGTGCATCCCTCTGAGAAGGAAAAATATATAGCCCTTCCAATGATGACATCACATAAGGTATTTGGGCTAGGTCTTCCACTACATAATACTTAGAAGTAGCCCTCACATTAGGGTTATGGAATGTATTCTTGAAGACACCTGTAGGTATCTTATGTATCGGTTAAGTCAGTTTCTCAGTGGTGAGACGGGATGAATTTTCGGCAGTAGACTTACCTTTCTCTTGAGCCTCTTATTCATAGTTTTTATTTCTTATATTGCAGAAAGTACTGGATCGGACCATGTTGATATAATTGTGATTAGTAGGAGCACTATGTGTGCCCTTGATATCTTTTGAAGTAGAAGTTGCATTCTATACTTGGGGAAAGGGATACTTTAGGACAAATGGTTGTTATTGTTTAAGCAGCTTTTGTTCTTGATCCATCGAGGGGCATTGATAAGTAACATGGTCTCCTTGGAACAAATTGCAAGGAAAATTAACCTTCTTCTTATCTTTCTTACCCCCCTCATTGAAATTCATGGGTTTTTGTATATTTTGTTTCCCCTCACCCTTCTTCCCTTTTTTCTTTTTCCCACCATGCTGTTGATTTCCCTTTTGTGAACACTATCTGGAATATACATTAGCATTTTGCAGTGATGGAGTAGCATCCTTGGCTGCCTCAACTATAGATTGTTTCACTAACAACTCATGGAGATACTTAGCCAATGATTCTATAGTGGGTGTGCTTACTAAATCAACCACACTATCGGCATGGGGTCGAGTATTGGGTTTCTCAAGGTCATTAGTAGACCTCAGCGCCTTAGGGATGATTTCATAAAGAATCCCATACTGAGCGTAGATCAAATCTAGCTGTTGGGCCCTGAGAATTTCTTCTTCCTCTATGGTAATTCCTAATGTGGAAACGTCCCTAGAAATATAAGGTAGTAAATATTTCAAGAACCACTCCAACAAGAAATCAGGAGGAATGTTGGATTTGATAAGCCTATTTCTCCGTTGCCACTCCTAAATATGATCATATATATGTGTGGCCATGTTTTGTCGAAAAGTTGACAACAAGTCTGTGGCGACATAATACTGGATAGGAAGTTTAAAATGATTTAGAAACATGGTTGCTACTATCAAGGAAACTATCATATGCGGCTAACGGGAGTTCTGTGTACCACTTAGACACTACATTAGTCAACGTTCTTTGAAATAGCGTCAACCGAATGGAGTCATCATTCAATGAGTTGGAAGAGCACCATAGGTGAAATGTGGTGATGTGAGCACCTGGATCCTCACCAGTTTTCCCTTCAAACTTTGGAATGTCTGAGGGCAATTTGATGGGGACAGGTGGACATGTCACATCATGGCACATGGGGTCATTCATTAGTTTAGACCAATATGGAAAGTTTAAAGTTTCCAAGAAAGGAATTTTTTTCCTAGCTGGGGTTTGGTATTGAGGAGTTTGGGGTGAGGAAGTACATTCCCCAAGGCTCCTGGAGGAAAAGGTAGGGTTTTCCCAGCCACCGTTTGTGACGTTGTAGCAATGTTCTGAAACGGGTTCCACCCGAATTCCAAAGGATTACTGACTTGTGGTGTGTGAGAGGTAGTTTGGTCGACTCCAGCCGAAACTGGAGTTTGAAAGTAGGAGAAAATATTCCCCCATTGAACAGTGAAAAGGGAGAGCTCCCAAATGGAGCGGCCAAAACCTGACTAAGGTCTGAAAACTGTAACCTATAAATGTGTTTTGGTTCCCAGACGAAACACCCACATAAGTAACTGATGGACCTACATAAGGTGTGGATGGAGGAATGTGTCCTCCATTCCACAGAAATCCCTATAAAAAGGAAGTGGACCCACTTGGACCAATTTGAGTATTCTACATGAAAAAAAAAAAGTATAAGGTACACTAGGGATCACAGTGACCACCCCACTAGACTAACCTATAAAATTAGAATGTGATGAGGAATTGACCAATAGAGCACTCGAAGAAAGAGTTGCAATAGATGCACTAGGTATTGGAGCACTCGTCAGGGGAGGAGAGACTACACCAGCCAACATGGTTGAAGTAGTGGTAGACATGCCTTCTCCTATACTACACATATCTAGACTCAAAGAAACATCAGACATAAGTGAACTGAAAGGAAAGACTTGGGCTATTATAGGATCTCTGTTGCCAAATTTCTGTGGTGGTTAGTTTCGGATGTTGTCAGAGAAACCACAGTACTCACTTGACTAAGTTGATGTTTCAAATCCATATCAGGATTCATCATCAAGACATGATGTCAAATGTGGAGAGTATGAAAACAAGAGATAAATAATAGAGACGTGGAGATGAAGGAAGGGATAAGGTCGGCTCATGTGGGAGGCTAGGGTTTGACAGGTGAAAAAACAAATTAATAAGTCGAAAATTTTTAAAATAATTACTAATGTTATTATATATAATTTTATAAATTTTTTATATTCAATTGTTAAAAATGTTAAAAAATTAAAAAAAAATTAACTATAAGTTTACTTAAAACATAGTTATGATTTTAGATATAGTTTTAAATAAAATATTAATGTTTTTATCCCTGAATATAATATAGTTTTAATACTAAAAAAAGTTTTAATTTTATTCAATGTTAAAATGAGTTTCTAAATTCCATATTAAATTCAATAAATAGTTTTAATTTTTATAATTTTTATTTTATTAAAGTATTACATTACTAAACTATTAAGTTTTAATTTTAAATTTAAGAAGAAAATAATGTTTAAATGTAATATTAGGTTAAATTTATTTTTTATTTTTTATTTTTAAATTACTAAAAAAGTTATGGTTTAGTTAAAATTAGTTTTAGTTTTAGTATTAAGCTAAAAAGTCTAATATTCAAAAAAGGGGGATTGTTATAACGTTAGTATTGAAATAGCTTTTAAGTTTAAAATAACTAAAGACTTATCTAATTTTAAAATTTAAAAAAATATATATTTAAATTTTATAATTTTTTATATTGTTTATATTTAAAAAAATTTAGGACAAGATATGAGGTCCTAAGATGAAATACAATAAAACTTACTTGAAGGAAGAGAGCCTAAGTGCATGTAAGTTAAGACCACTAAGACCTAGGTCAAGGAACAATATGAGGAGGAATTGTCTTTTCTTTACGATTGAGAATAGAGGGAATCCAGCTTGTGCTCACTTCGAGGCCACCATCCCTATTCAAATTGTGGGGAAGTTTTATTATTTCTAAGGCTTCTCTGAATTTTCTTTTGAAATAGTGGTCTTCTTTAGTGATGATTTTGGCGTCTCCTAGGAAAATATGATGTTTAGTTTTGGCAACATGTTCTCCAAGGGCTAAGGTACGAATACGTTCTTTTCTAATGTCGGCCTCATGTTCCTTTAATCGAGTGTGAAAAGAGTGTCCCGTCTCACCTATATAGCTAGTTGATGATCGAACCTATAAAAAGAAATATTACAAATAAATTTTATATTAAGAGTTCTTTTTAAGTCTTTATTACTCATAGGTGGCAAAGTGAGTCTCAACAAAGTTTTTGACTAAAACATGTGAAAGCAAATGTAATGCAAAAATTTCGAAATAAATGCTAACAACAATGTTCTTTTTCCTTTTTCTTTTTTATGAAACAAAATGAAATTTTAAATAATTTTGAGAAAACACAATACTTTTTTTATTTTTTAGTTTTTTGAAAATAATGGAAAAACAACTAATGCAAAGAGCCTAGACTAGGGATAAATATGCAACTAAAAATTCCTTTTATCTTTGTTTTCAAAAAACTCAAAAAAAATTATGCAATTGAATGCACCTAAGTAAGTTAAGCAAATTGAACATGTATAAATTCAAGTGATAATATTCACATCTTTAAAGCAACAATCTTTGACAGGAAAAAAAAAATATGACTCGAACCCCAAATGGACTGAACTACCTACTGAAAAGATGGGTAGATCTAAACTTAGAAAAAATGACAAACCTGGACTACTACCAAAGCAATCAAAGGCATATCAGTGTACTAGAAGGGATGACAGAGACCAACAACCTATAAAGACACCAGCACTTGAACCAGATATCCAAGAAGGAAAGACCTAAACCACCCAGACACAGAGATTCAAACTTAAATCACCCTAAAAGACACTTCAAAGACAAGCGAAAGTGAAATGCATTCACTAATAGCATAGCATAATGCCAAAGAAGAAAACCTATAGGCACCTAAGGATTCAAAATGCTAAGAACTAGGGAAACCCTAGCAAACTGACCTAACCCTATAGGAAGCCATGACTATTACTTAAACAGGTCATGAATGGACCATGACTATATATACAGTCAACCCGTGATTACAAAAAAGAAACCGCAACTGTATGTATAGACAACCCGCGGTTATAGCCAAAATGTTTCAAGAGAAAAAGCAATGACTAAGGGATCCTAAGCACCAAACACTATGAAATGAAAGAAAAATACAGGAAATACACTTGCAAAAATATTTTAAAAAAGAATAAACTGGACTGGAAAACCTAGGGAACAGACCCAAAACAAGCTAGACTCCCCAGTGGAGTCACCAGTTCTGTTGTTCAAGGAAAATCTACCTTATGAAATAAGGTTTTGGGGTCACCAACATACAAGTATTCAACTTGCAGACATACATCTATCTAGATATTTGAGAGAGAAAAAGGGCATATGCACCTTATTTATGAAGGTTGGTCCTAGCTTTGAACCTTCACTCCAAATGCTCAAAAATCTCCAAGATGATTAACACCTGCAAAAGAGATAGATACCTTCCTATAGAGACATTAGATGTTATATAAATATACATGAAACATTATAATTGCAAGAAGATGACAACATATTTCACAAATCATAACATATAAGAACATCGATGCAAGAATTGTGGAATAAAATCTCTCTCTATTGATAATCCATAGTGAATGATACAACCTCTATCTGAGACAATCCCTCCTCTGTTGACCAATGACTATTTCTCTTGCTCCAATCTCTAAAGGTATTCCTCCAGCATCACCTTGCTCTCTTAGATTTCCTTTCTAACCTCAACCCCTCCTCTCTATTTATACTTGGTGACCAGGGGGAGTTACAAGGTTAGTATGGTTATGGAGGTTGGGGACGTTATGATTACGAACCCAACTGTACATAACTAATCATGTTTTTTTATTTTTTTATTTTTTGGCTTAATGTAACCACGGGTATGTATACTAGAAAGTCATGAATGGTTCATGACTCCTATGAAGGAAACCCGTGAATTCATAATGTGATCATATAACCTCAAGTTGCATATAGGTATACTTGCAAATGACCCATGACATGCAATGGAAATAGTCGTGATTACAAGTTAAGCTCATTAAAAAACATAAGCAATACTGGAAGGAACAAAGTGTATCAAGGCATATCTTCATCTATAGGTTTTTGGCAACTTCTATCCATAATTTCCTTTTGTGTACCAGGGCATTCAGTGTCAGTACTCAGATAGAGAAGTGCCATTTCATAGTATAATAGTATGGGAATAACATTTAATCAAGCACATAAACACCTCTATGTACCTTGATGTTGGTGCCATTGATTGTTGAACTCTTTTGTCACGGCCTTAATAAAAATGTACCCTTCACTCATTAATCATGGGAAGTTTCATCAAAATTGTAGAGTGTTGACTAATGTCATTGGAGGATGAACTTCTAGATTCAAGGTAGAGGTAAGGGGACCATGTTGGAAAAAATGACTAAAAAGGAAATTGAATTAGACAACCTACTACACCAGTCCCATGCACTCTACCTAAGCATCGTGTATTTTTTTCAAAAGAAGACTCCAAAAAATACCCCAACATAGAGATAAGTGTTATCTTTAAGCTCTTATGCACCTTCATCATGAAGGCCAAGTCATGACCAATGATCACATTATGAAGGGTACTTGGGTAGGACTACACGATGTCATTACGATTTGAGCAAGTGATTGAGATTCCCCCTGAGCCGACAATGGAATATAGATGGCACTATTTAGAAGGATGTGGGTGGGAACATCCTATGGTAGGGGTAGAAACTCAAACCACTGCTCGAAGGTTGTGAATCAAAACCCAATTTTTATCTTTCCTTATTTCCACTACCTTTTCTTGAGTTTTCTTGAGTTCTTCAACTCATAGTTGTGTAAGGTATTTGTTAGTAAAGACTTTATTTGATAGGGCATTGGGATTTTTCTTGGCCTTGAGGGCCCAAGGATGATAATTATATGAATTGAAGTGAACAATGGGAGTGTATTTGGAGGTTATCCAGACTTGATCAGATTTTCAATTCAACATACCTTAAAAAGGAGAAAAATAAACATACTAGACAATTCTTTGGTAATGATCAGATTGCAGTGGGGAATGTTGGACAAATTTTTTCTGTCACCTCATATCTAAACTAGCCTTGCTCATACTAGAAGTGTTATGGAGTTTAATATTATATGGTTCTTGATATTTAATATAAACATAAAATACCAAACCAAAATTTATGTTACAAAGATTCCAAAACCCACAAAATTTCTGCCACAAAGATTCCAAAAGGAAAAACCCACAGAATTTTAAGGAATTGTGTTTTTTTTAAGTAATCGGACTAGTTGAATTTCATTTTTTTGTGATTTTTCTATCGATCTATATTTAGTCCAGAAAAATTGTCGCCCTTCATAGCCCAAGTGATGCATAATTTGTCTTAGAGTTCAATCTCATTCAACTCTTGGCATATTAGTTCGGCAAAGAACACTAATAGAATGAGATTCTATTAGAGAAATTTGTTGAGCAATAATGGAAACTTGCAGAGAAAATATATACACAAAATTAGTTTCAAACCAAGATGATGGAGCCTGCAAGAATTGATGTTCTTGTTGCAGTAAAAGATGGCTACACAATAACCTCTACAACAACAATATCCTTAGAACATACCCTCAATTAATCCCATTGTGTAACGACCTTTCTAGTTGGACAAAAATCTTGATACATGATTTGCAGAATTGAACATCAACAAATCCAAAAGGAAGACATGTGAAGCCTTGTGTAGAGAAAATATTTGCAACAAACATTCCGTAAGAGACATTTTGCATTAGCACTAGAGAATAAGATACTTGTAGACAATTAGCCAACAAAATAAATCTTGTGATTGAAGAGAACACTAATTTGTGTACATAACTTGCAGAATAGTTTACAAAGGCAGAATTGATTGGTGGCCACATTTTTTTTTTAGTCAAGTCAAGTTTTTTATCATACCAAAGAAGTGTTATTTTGTAGAATATGTGGGAAATATTGAATGGTTTTATATGTAACATAAATGAGATCAATGTTTTGCAACAAAAAATATTAGGTGTTTTCTCTCGTGTGATATCAATATTAGGTGTGTTCTAGGTATCGAGAAATGGCAATAAGAGATATCGTAGGTAACTAGTGAATGTGAATCCCCTCTTTCTTTTACTATTGGCCCTTACATTTATGCACCTTCATAAAGGGTTTCAATCAATACCCACCTTCAACACTTTTCAATTTAAATTATACAACATTATATAATTATGCTCTTTTAGGCCATCATGTTTTCCAACTTGGCTGTAAGGTGTAATAATAAGTGTGGGAGCAATAATCTTCCTTAGTACCTTAATGATCTACCTAGGAGACAAAATCATTTGACATGTGATTATGTTATATGGTCTAACTTAAGTTATACTGATCAATACTGGTCAAATAGGTGATTTTGTCTCATTAAATGTTATTGAGGCGCTCCAGTTTGAACATCCTGACATTTCAGACTGTGCATTAATTGAAAACCACTTCCATATTTGGATGGGGGCACTAGTGTGTGTGAATGTGTTGGTTTGAGGTCTCCTTGGCATTTATTTTCCTCCTAGAGATTCCTCCACTCACCCATGTGCTCTCCCATGCTTGCCTTCCCTCATTTATGAACTGGAAATGCTTCTTACTTATTCACACATGTATTCATGATAGTTTTGTTAGGTTTCGAAGCCTATTGGTAAACCTAGGGGGTTCATGGGTAAAATCCTAGTCTCACACTTGGATGCATTCACATGACCACTAGGAGCTCATGAATTGTCTCTAATGTACTATAAATGCGTATCATACATACCTAGAAGGTGTGTTGTAATATAATGGTTAGATATTAGCACCATTCACATGTGTTAGTTCATCTATTTAAATTTCTTTGTTGTTCTCTTGCATATTCTGTCAAACACTTTGATGGTGAATATTGTTCTAGATCCTAGATCTACTTGAGAAGAAATTCTTGCAATAATTATGCTCTTTTCAGCCAAACACCATTGAAAAATGCAAAGATCTATAAAGGAAAATTGATTTTGCAAATAGCCAAGTGGACACAAGTATGATTCTCTGACATAGATACACCGAACAATGAAAAGGCACATACCTCTATAGTTGGTGCACAGTAAGAAATTAGAAAAATAAAGAAATATAGGAACCACAAGAGGTAGGATATAGAAAATCCAGAAAAATCCAAAGTTTTTAGGTTTGGGTTGACAAAAGAATGCACAATATTGAATATCAAATCCCTCCAAGTTAGGCACAGTAGTCTATACCAATGAGTTTACTAGGGATTCCATCCATGAATGTGGGAAAGTATCCCTTATGTTTCCCTAGAAATACTTTTCTTGGAAAAAAAAATATCCCAAGGGGTTAGCTCAACTGGTTATTTCCAGTGTTGTTGGGCATTTGAATAGTTTCATGCTAACAAGTTCCTAGTTAAAGTATGCTTGGGTGAGGTGCACTAGTGTACATTCATGGGTTTACTAGGGATGGCATCAACAAATGTTAAAAAAAATTCCTAGCATACCTGGGATTTCTCGTGAAGTTTTAATTATGTGTGTGTGTGTGTGTGTGTGTGTGTGTGTGTGTGTGCGCGCGCATGACAAATTAAATTTATTGTAAATACCAACTTAGACTTGTATTTCTTAATAAAATGAAAGTAATCAAAATATATCTTATTACATGCATCAATGCTAACAATATCACCAATTTTTTATGTTCACGAACAATACCATGAAAATTAGATGATTTGATATCATTCTTGTAGCCCCTGATACTGGAAATTTTAACATCTTCTTCCATGACTTCTACTTTTCTTCTTGAATCAAAGGATCAATATCTATGTTAGAGTTCCAATTTCCAAAATCATCGTCATATTTCCCACTCTTCTTCCTACTTTAATCCTTTATATATGTTAGAGAAATAATACACCTTAGTACCATGGTCATACACCTAGGTGACATTTTTATTTGTCTTGTACTTATGTCATATGGTCTAACTTAGGTTATACTGGTCAGTCTTTGTATATCAGGTGATTTTTGGCTCATTTGATCACAGTTAAGGCACTCCACTTTGATGATACTGATAGTTGAGGCACTCTAATTTGATCATTCTGTCAACCCAGATGCCCTTGTTGATGACAGGTCTTCCTTGGTGCCCTCCCCATCAATTAAAACATGTAAGTTGTTTGACCAAGGGTGTGAGTGCATGTATCTAATGGTTTTGGACTCTCTTTGGGAATTTATTGATTCCTAGAGACTCTCCCACTAACCCATGTGCTCTCCCATGCCTTCATTTATGATCTAGAATTCCCCATCCATGTTCACAGTAGGATTTGTGACTGTTTGGTATGGTTAGGGATCTTATTGGTCCACCTAGGCAGGTTTAGGGGTCAAATCCTAGCCTAACACTTGTATGCATCCATATGGTCTCCAAGGGATCATGAATTTTCCCCATTGTATTATAAGTATGTACCATACATATCTACAAGTTGTACACTAATATAAATATCAGTTATTGGCACCATTTATGTGTGTTATTTTGTTTGCTTTTATTATTTTCTTGCATATTTTGTGAATAACTTAGATTGTGAATATTTCCTTAGCTTCTAGATCTCACTGTGAAGAAATTCTCACATGGTATTATATATTTGTGGAGCATCAAATCAAAACCATAATGTTTGAGTTGTTGTTTAGGGAATTTTCTAGAAAATTTGAGTGTTTGCATTGCAGGTACAACAATGTTTCTATCACACGGTGCGTAAGAAGAAATGAAGCATGCTCATGTATTACTCACTCTATTCAACTATTTTGAATGAAATTCCTAAATGGTGATTCATATGAGGTCTAAAGGCTTGTACATAGTCACCATGGGGACTGAGACCAAGCTTGACTCTGTTGTGGAGAAATCAAAGTACTTCAACATGCTTGATGAAGCATTTGGTATGCTTTGTATCAACATTTCGAGAGACACTTTTTATCAACATTTCGAGATACATTCTCTTACATATAGATAGTATTAGCACACCCAATGAATTTTGGCTCAATATTGAGTCACTATTTGGTAATACTTATGAGATGAGAGGCCACCATCTTGAAAATGAGCTAATAGTGTGGAATAGAGACAATATAAGACTTCTTCACCAAGTTCAAAGAGTTGGTGCATCAACTGAAATAGTGTGGAATAGAGAAGAAATATTATCATCTCATATTGTCTATCCTTTCTAAGCTATGGCTTTATTATTCTTTTTTTGTTTCGACATTCCACTCAAGCAAGCCTCCCAACTAGAAATTGGAGGATTCATGTGCTAGCAGACTTCATGGAGTCGTTGACTCGAGATAAAGAAAAATTATTGAAAATGGGTACAATAAAATCCACCAAGGATCAATACCTTTCTGCTGGTGTGTCAAATCAAGACAAAGGAAATAATAAATTCAAGGATTTGAAGCAACAAAGAGAGAAAGAGAAGAAGCATTCGAATACAGAAAGCTCTAGTTCAACTAATGAGAATATGAAAGCCAAGAGAATGAAGAGTAAGAGAAAGAATCCCACATGTGGTTATTTCAAAGTTTCACATCATGAAATATATTTATTCAGAAATAATATGGACATTATGACCCAGCTCCTTGTAGAGAAAAATATTGATGTTCCATATTTTGCAAGAAGACGGGAGCGCAAGCTCTCTTTGAAGCAAGAAGATGGTAAGCACTAGCATGATTTGTGTGCTTGGGAGAAATAAATTTCTGATATCTCTGTTTCATATGTCTTTGTTTCTGATTTACATTTTTATATATCATAATCTAGAACCTCCATCCCTTCCTTGGAGGAAACCCCAAACAGTTCACCAAAGTTTCCTCAAAAAACTAGTCATTTTTAACTAGTTTCTAATGTGTCTTATGAAAGCTCTTTCTCACTCCATTAATATCCTTCCTATTATGATTATGAAGGTGATATGAATGCTTATATAAATATTATTACGTTCATAGACTCATTTCCCCAACCATTTGATTCCCAAAATATCTGACAACCCTCATGTTCACTAGTTGGAAAATCTCAAAATTGCCTAGTTTCCAATGCTATGTCACTTGTATATGTTTCTTTTATGTCTTGTATATCATTCATTGGTTGGAGATATTTGGTATTGGAATTCATGGGACTTTTTTTCCATATGTCTAGACATTATCTCACCACCTATGGTTCGATGTTCAAGTCTCCAGACCATCCAAGTTCACTCAACTGTCAGTGTGATCTAGTTGCCCACTCTTCTCCCACTGTGGACCTATTCGCTCATGGAGACACCATACCTTTGATATTTTATTCTATATATGATATATATTCTGATATTTCATATCCACATGATCTTTGTTACATATTTATGAAGGTGCTTCACCAAATTGGGAAGAAGATTCATGATATGACAGCTACACATGAGGCAGATTTTGTTGAATCTTTTGATGTTATTTGGGAAAGAGTTTGAAAATATATATTTTACATTATTGATTATGATTCTAGATCAGATTATGCTTGTATAAAAATTCATTCTTATGATTCTCCTCCATCATCAACTTATGACCATAAATGGGCCTCTCCATATGTTCTTTGTCTACAACACATTGATGCACTAATACATTATCTTAGCATCCACAACATCTTCACCAAGCCCGTCACCAAGAAGTTGTTCTTTCAGATCATTCAAGTGAAGAAGAGGACTTGTTGAAGACCTTTTTTAATCATTTTTTTCATGTCCATTCTTGAGGGAGGATTTTCCCAATGAGGTTTTTTCCTATTTAAATCATATATATATGAATTTTTTTTACTTTACTATAATGATATCCATGAAAGGTTTTGAAATGTTGATTAGACATTTGAATTTTAGTTGATTTGATTAAAGATGATGATGATATTAATAGTATTGTCTTGTTTCTTTATTTATATTGGAAATTGTCAATGTCCTTTTAATGAAGAATTAGTATGTATAATGATCTTACTACTTT
Source organism: Pseudotsuga menziesii (assembly GCA_001517045.1). Taxonomy (NCBI): domain Eukaryota; kingdom Viridiplantae; phylum Streptophyta; class Pinopsida; order Pinales; family Pinaceae; genus Pseudotsuga; species Pseudotsuga menziesii. The sequence goes on along the minus strand of LPNX010485254.1, from coordinate 191,735 downwards.
TGAATAGATGTTGAGAATTTTCCTTAAACTTCTTCATAAATGTTATTCTATGAATTTGAATTTTTAACGATATTTGAGAATTTTGATATATTTCAACATTTAATTGAAATCAATAAAATGGATGCAAAATCAATAAAAATGATATATTTTACTATTAATAATTGAAATTAAAATCATTCGTTAACGGTTGATGCAAAATGAAATGCAAGATGGATGTAATATTAGACACAACACTAAATGAAAAACATGATGTAAAAGTGGATGTCACGCCAAACACAAAAGTGAATGCAACGGTGGACATTACATCAGATGCAAATGTGGACTCAAAAATTGATGTCACACTAAACGCAAAATTGGATGCCAAAAGGACTTAACACTGGACACAATTAATGACTCAAAACTAGATGCAAAACTGGGCCCAAAACTAGACACAACAGTAGATGCAAAAGTGGACTCCTAACTAGATGTGAAATTGGACATTAAATTGAACACAAAATGTGATGTATCGCTGAACATAAAACCAGGCGTAACACCAGATCAAAAACTGGAAGAAACACTTAGTGCAAACAAAAACTTAAAACGAGACACAATATTAGATGCAAGATGGGAGGAAACATTGGATGTAAAACTAGACATAATATTGGATGCAAGATGGGATGCAACATTGGACACAAAACTGGATGCAATATTAGATACAAACATGGGCATAAAACTAGGCACAACACTAGGTGCAACATTCATCTCAAACATAGATGCAAAAAAAGACATCAACCAGGATACAACACTAGGTGCAAAACTAGATGTAAATGAGGTGAAACATTAGGCACAAAAATGGATAAAAAAAAATGTAAAACAAGATGCAAAAGGGGATGCAACATTATAAGTAAAATTGGATGCAAAACTAGACACAATACTGGGCCCAAAATTGGATGCAATCCTAGATGCAATGCTAGATACAAAATTGGACACATAATTTGATGAAAAACATAGTGCAAAATTGGGTGCAGGACTCGACCAAAAACTAGGAGAAAAATAAGACGCAACATTGGATGGAAAACTGAGCGTCAAACTAGGTGCAAACAAGGATGAAACAAAGGAAGAAAAAAAAGATGCAATACAAGATGCAAAGTTGGGCGCAAATAAGGGAATAAAAAAAGATGCAAAAAATTGGTTACAAAAATAGAGAAAAAAAAGGATGTTAAAAAGGATGGAAAAAAAAGATGCAATAGATGGCATTTTACAAAAGTGTACAATAGCACCAGGTTTAGCATCAGATTTTTCACCACAATTGGGAAAAATTACACTAAAATCTGGCGCTAAATCCAACAATAAATTCATATTTTGTTGTAGTGTGGTCTTTTATTTTTCAAGTACATCAATGAGTCGATAATATGCATATATAGCGTGACATCTACTCTTTGTAAAGATTCATCATTCAGGAGATTCAATTTTGTCACCATCGGAGTGTTAATTTCCTTACAATACAACATCCCAAATCTCTTTAGGATCTCAACTGCATATTTTCCTTGGTTTAGGAAAATCTCATATGGGAAATGCCATAGTTTAAGACCTAGGATGTAATGCATCATGCCAAGGTATTTCATTTTGAATTATGTCGTAAGATTCTTCTTACATCCACTGATGAGATTCTCATTTCCTGTAAAAAATAAATCATCTACATACAATAGTAATATCATGATTTCGTCATCTTTGACCTTATACTAAAGGTTGGAATCTGCTTTACTTTTGGTAAAGCCCAAGCTCATGAGGAATCCATCAATTCTTCCATACCATGCTTGAGGTGCTTTCTTTAATCAATTTAATTCTTTCTTTAGTTGGAACACATTAGTTTTCTTGTCATCTATCTCAAAACCTGGAGGTTGTTCAATGTACACTTCATCTTCTATGACATCATTTAGAAAGGTTGTCTTTACATCCATTTGATGAAACTTCCATTTCATCTTGGGAGGCAAAGAAAGAATGGTTCTGATTGAGGTATATCTAGCTACTTATGCAAAAGTCTCTTCATAATCAATCACTTCCTTCTAATAGAATCCTCGTGCGACAAATATTTCTTTGAACTTTTCAATACTACCATCGACTGAATTCTTTGTCTTAAAAATCCATTTTGAAGAGACCATTGATTTATCCTTCGGTCTTCACACTACTTCCCAAACATCATTCTTTAAGATAGAACTATATTCTTTGATCATGGAATCCATCCATTCCCTCTTCATTGAGGCTTCTTAAAAACATGTGGGTTCTTCATCAACAAGGTTACACATTAATGCTACGGAGTCTTAGTCTCTTCCATCCTTTTAGTGCGCCATATATTTCTTCTTCTTGAATTATATCATGATCCCAAGATGGTCTTCTCCTTGTTGAGATCATCTCATGAGGTGTCTCTATAGGTTCTTTAGGTTCTGACATGTCATGATCTTCTAGTATAGGTTCTTCCTCATCATTTCTAACTGGTGGTTTATTGGCCTCTACAATTCTTGGATATTCTTTCTCTTCTTCATAAAATTCATCTACATGGGTTTTTTCTGCATTTGTTGAAATCTACATCTTAATCAAATGTGACATCTCTACTCACTTCAATTTGATGGAAACCTGAAATATAGATTTTGTATGATTTTGACTGATCACTGTATCCGACAAACATTTCCTTATTGACTGAGGGGTCCAACTTTGATATTTTCTCTTTGGGAGCATGTAGGTAAACAGGACAACCAAATACCTTCAGGTCGATCACTTCGGGATTCTCACCAGTAAACATTTCCTCTGGAGTTTTTTTTCCAAGCACACTGTGCAATAATTTGTTGTGAACATAGACTGAGGTCTTTGCTACTTCGTCCTATAAATGCATGGGTAGATCTTGATCATGGATCATGGAACTGAATGCTTCCATGATATATTTATTCTTCCTTTCTACTACTCCATTTTTTTGAGGATTATAGGGTGTATTAATATCCCTCTTAATCCCATCTTCTTTATAGAAGTATTTTAAATCATTTGAAGTGAATTATGCTTTGTTATCGAATCTTAAGATATTAATCTTCTTTTGAGAGATATTCTCCATAATAGATTTGAACTCTTTGAATTTTTCAAAAACTTCATCTCTCTGTTTCAAGAAATATATCCAAGTCTTCTGTGAGTAGTCATCAATAAAAGAAACATAATATACATACCCACTTAAGGAAGTAGTTGACATTACACACACATCTGAGTGGACAATCTATAAGATCCATTTTTCTTTACTATTACTTCTTGGAAATGGATTATCATATATTATTCCCTTGTGCACATACTTTCATACCCCTTCATGATTGATCTAGATTTCTGGTAGACCTGTTACTACCTTGCTCACAATTGGTACTGCTTTGTAGTTTACATGAGCAATTTTTCTATGCCATAGTTCACATGGACTAATGGTACTAGCTGTGAAAGTTGAATATGTATGCCCTTTTAGTTTGGAGAGTCATCCTTCTTTAACACCTATTACAACTACACCATCTATGGTTCTTCCTTTTGGCCACATAATAAATTCACCATCTACAAAGGAAACTCTGAAACCTTTCTTGTCTAAAGTTTATATAGAAAGAAGATTCTTCTTTAAACCTAGAACATATAAAACTTCTTTCATCTTCACAGACTTACTAGATTTTAGCTGGTAAGATACTTCTCCCATTCTTTTGATAGGATATTTATTATCATCCCCAAGGTTGACCTTATGTGGGTAGTCTTTATGAGTGAGGCATGAGAGAGAATCTTTGTGACTTTTCATGTGTTTGGAAGAACCACTATATATGAGACAAGTGTCACTTCCATGAGAGATTGATCCAGTGAGGGATGATATTAAGACATATTCTTCATTGGATTCTTCATTCTCTCTGGCCATCTTTTCATCTGATTCATTCTCTTCAAATGCATGGGAATGGAACTTTCAGTTCTTCTTATTGAACTTGTTTTTGTTAAGTGAACAATGTCTAGAAATACGTCCTAACTTATGACGTGTGTAACATTCATAATATGAGTAATCCTTGTTAAATTACTTGTTACCTCTTTTGATTTCTTATGATCTTCTTGTAGGAGATCCTTGATCCTTCATTTTTTTATAGTATTCCTTGTATTAGCATCTAGCGCTTGATCTTCATCTCCATTTAACTTTTATTCTCTATTTTCTAGCCTTCCTTCTTCTTATACACAGTCTTCCCATAGCTTACTAAACTTGGTTAGATTTCTTCTAGCACATATTCCTCTGATGAAGGAATCCCATTCTCTTGGAAGACCATTTAGAGTGGTCATAACAACTTCAAATTATTCTACCATGTCACCAGTGGCTTCTAACTGTTCTTTGATTTGAGATACTCTGGAGAAGTATGATTGTATGGTTTTTGCCTTTTTCATCTTCACGCCCTTGAGTTGGTTTCTCAATGTCATTCTTTGGTTGATGTTGTTTTCTTCAAACAGACTAGCTACTGCATCAAACATTTCCTTTGGAGTATTCTTTGAGGACACTTGGGGGATCAAATGATCCTTGCTAGGGTCAACTATGATCCTCTTGTATTTGACCATATCCTTCTTGTGCTTATATATTTACTCATCTCCCTCTATTTCCTTGACCTCTTCTTTGATGTAGCCTTCTATGTTATGTTCTTCAAGAATGAGCATGAATCTATACTTCCATGCTCTTGAATTATCTAATCCTTTAATATTTTCATCAATATTGGTACTATTTTTCATATTAATGAATGAGAACATAAAATGGAAATGTAGGAGATAGTACTTACCATTTTGAGGACTGGTTCTGGAACCAACTTCAATATGACCTAGGGCTTGACTAGAAGACCCTAATTTTTTTGTTGAGATCACTTACAAAGCTATGTGGAGAAAATGATGTGCCTCCCTAAGGAGAAATAGACTGTATCTTCTTTTTATGGAATCTCAGGATGGAACCTTAAAATATCTTATGCCCTAGTTTCTTCGGACAACAATAGTAGGTCAAAAAATTAAAATCCTCAGAATTGAAAACTTCTTTGACATAAATATGTTCCCTCTTACGGTGAATTGAATGGACCTTCTTTTTCAGCTCATCTATGGAGGGAGGTTCCCAGAATAGTTAATCCTAGATTGTTGGACTTTGGAATGAATTGTTGCACAATGTCTTCTTTTAGGTTGGCTCTGATACCATGTTAAGTTTTCTTTTCAAATATGTTATTTCAAAACCAAAGGATCATTTAAAGAAAAACAATCACAGCAGAAAATAAAAATAAAAAAATTATCATGGGAAACCCTCGTGGCGAATAAAACCCAACAAAACTTCCTTGATATAGAATTCAACCAAGTACATTTTAATACCCAAGAAATAAGACAATACAACTTCCTTCACCTCAGATGGATTGTTTCTCCTCTCTCTAGAAAACTTGCTTGAGTGCATAGCTTTTCCAAATGAAGGAGGTACCTCTCCTATTTATATTAATCAGTTGTGAGGCCTAATAACCCAATAGGTCCGACTTATCCTTGCTACTATGGCTTACTTTCCTTGAAAATCTCAAAAATACATTTTAATAATACTTTTATGGGTACTACTGACATGACTTACAACAAATGTTTTACCTCAAGACTTTACAGGACCAAATACATCAATGACATCCTTAATCAGAGGAACAACATCTCTGGAAGGGGTAAATAATAATAAGAATACAAAATAGAATATCTTCCATATGTACATTTATTTAACACTCCCTCCTCTCTTACCTCATGTTTCCTAAGGACCCCTGTGTTCATGGCTTCTCAAGATGCTAGTTCATCTCAGCCTATTAGAATGAATCATTTTGATCATACTTGGTTATCTGATCATTTGTCCAATTTTTATTTAGGATTATCGAGAACTATTTATTTTTCAATCCCCTTAGCCTCTAATCCCTTTACTTTTGGAATGCAGATTCCATCATCGAGTATCCCATCCTCCACACTAGTTTGAAATGGTAACCTTGGTGTTGGGATTAGGGGCATACCAGCCCCCTTTACTACATATCAATTCAGGAGTAGTCATATCCCTCCTTATTCTCCTTATATTGGGGGATGGACCCATACTTCATTAACTCCTAATATCAGTGTTAATGCTTTTATGGGTGCGGGTGGGAATGTAGGAAGTGGTTCTACCTCTTATATCCCATTCGTCTACCCATCATCTACTATGTCATTTCCCACAAAAAAATTTCTCATGTTGAATCCTCCTCCAATTTTGATTGTTCCTTTAGGAGGGAATGTATATTTTAGTACAGTTCCCCCCTCATGCAGACTTATTTTGTAGGGGGGGGGGGGGTATGCCTCCTCCCTTATTAGGGTCCAATGTATACCATCATATGGGAAATTTTAGTAATATTCATTTCTCCTCCCAAGTGTTTCCTACCATGCAAATTCCTGTGTAGCCTTACATGAATCAATTTGGAGGGAGTTATTATCTTACTAGTTAGGGTGATGGTCTCTATCAAAACCCACTATGGACAATGGTCTCTAATTAAATGGATATGGGAAATTATTTGCAGAGCCAATATTTCTTGGGGGAATGGTCCCATATGTCATAACCAAGGCTCTCATTTATGACTACCTTGAATTTTCCAAACCTAACTTGATTAACAAACAAGCATGTATGTCATGATACAGCATGGACCTTGGTCCCCACAAAGCTTCCCTTTAACATTCCTAATTTTGAGGGTAAGAAGAGTGAGGATCCAGGCGATCGTATTACAACCTTTCTCCTTTGGTGCTAGTCTAAGTCCTTAAACCACGATTCTATTCATTTGAGTTTGTTTCAACACACCCTCATGAGGCCTATTATGAAATGGTATTTTAAGTTACCTGGTGGCATGTACTATACCTTTAATGGCCTATCCTTATATTTTTATCAACCACTTCCATTTTCTATCCCATTACGACACAGGAATAGAAATTTTATCGACATTCCATCAAGATAAAGCCACCCACCTTTCATATCATACTCAGGAGTGGCATAGATAAAATTCATTGATTAAAGATAACATTACACCAAATTTCTTGTTGGAATGGTTCCTTAAGTCCCTTTTTCCATATATTGCGTAGGATGTTTCAACATACGAAGTAACTACTGAACAATAGGCCATATTTAAATCTTGACAATTATATTTGATCTACGCTCAATCTGGTGATGGAATTGTAGGAGCTGCAAGTGCCAAGGCTGTAGATCAGGTGATGAATTAGATGCATAATTTTTCCATTAGCTAGTCTACAATAGGACAAGCTATGATTTCATCCTCTCCCATCTAGTCTTAGAGGCACATTCTATGCAATCGACGAACCTGAAAGGTAACCATCAACCTGGAGGGAATAAGAGGAAGGGGAAAGATAATCGCAAGGGTGGGCATAATAATAAGATAGGAAATCTAAATAATGACAAGAACAATAATGTTGGTGCAGAAAAGAAACAAAACTGGAAGGTGAGGTTTCCTTGTAATCTTTGCACACATGATCACCTTGCTCACTTGTTCCCTAAAATGGATGACACCTCAAAGCTTATATAATAGAGCCTACTTCTGCTAGCAAATCTGCTTCCTCGTAATGATAATATGGCTTTGAGTGCTTCCAACACAGCAAATGGGACTAGAGGTAGTCAATACCCTTCAGCTCATGATGGTGGCCATGGATGTGTCAATATGGCCTAGCCAAAGGTTAATGTTTCCACCCACTCTCCTGATTGTAGTCCTTCACAACCTTGTATGGGGAAAAATACTCCACCTTTGGAGACCCCTTAGCAAATCGATAAGCATGAACCTATGCCTCGCATTCAAAAGGGAGTTCTTAATTACTTGACCCATAACCCTAATGCCATAGTCACCCATAATTATTCCATTGTTGAGGATCTGAGCCAAACTCCATGTGCCATGTCAGCTTTGGAGGTCCTCCAGATGTGTCCCACACATAGGAATTCCTTGTTATCTTCCCTAGGGGCTCTTGACTTAAGTGTCCCCAGTGTTATTAAGTTCGATTTCGTTGATATTCATCCTTGATTACATTACCATATGGATTTTCAAATCCATGTGGAATGTATTAAAATGATCATCAAACATGTTTTTTTACAAAGGTGCTTCAACATAAAGTATGTCCCTATCTTGTTGGAAGGACCTTGGATCTCCTCAGTTATCTCATTCCATGACTATGTTGACATTATTTGATGCACATTCAGTTCGACCACATGGAATTATACCCTATCTTAAAGTCTAGTTTTGGGGGCAATCTGTAACGGTTGAGGTTGAGGTGGTTGATGCACCCCTCAACTATAATATTTTACTATGAAGGAATTGGATTTATGCAATGAAAGAGGTCATATCATCCATGTTTCACGTGGTATTCTTTCCTCATGAAGGAAAAATCACGGCAATCAATCAATTATATTTCACTAGCCCTAGTTCCTCTACATCGTGAATATCTATTGTCCCTATAATTGAAAATTACCAGAAGGAAACTGAGAATGTTGGCATCAATATGTATTCTTATCTCATGGGATATTTTAGTTTTTAATCACCAATTTCATATTTCAATTCCATTTCTAATGGTGCTTCATCATTGTTGAGTCTGGTTTCATTTCATACCACATGTTTTAATGATCCCTAGACTCTCCCTTACCCTATTGAATCATGTGAAGGGTACCCACACATAGAAATGGCTATGTCGTTGTCTGTAGTAGGGGTCTCTTATCAAAATTTACAAGAAACCATTATAGACCCTGGTCTTTCTGATTTGGGAACATAGGAGAAATATCCCACACTCTCGCCCACTTGGGTGGTTAACTCATCATGCTCAGATGATTGTCTCAATGGTACTTTTCCTTCATATGAATCTACTATTGAGGCCATGAATGGTCCCAAAGAGCCATAGGAGTACCTACATCATAAATCTTATTTCCTCCCAAAACTTGAAAGGATTGAGCAGGATGAGTTTTGGTCAACCTTAGGTGAGAAATTTGGTCACCCCATGGTGCCATTGGATAAACATGGCATATATGTTGAAGGGAACATGGTGAATAGTTCTCCTACCAGCTCAATCAACATTTCTCTAACTCCTAGAAAAATGGAGAATGTTTATATCCGTGGAGATTGCTCACCTAAAGATATTCAAATTTACAATAGTTTGTTCAAAGAATTTCTACATGTTTTTGCTTGGTCCTATGAGGAGATGCTAGAATAGACCTGAACAATTTTGAGCACAAAATTGAGACTTGCCCAAATGTTAATCCCTTCGACAACAACTAAGAGCAGTGAATCCTCAAAAGGAAACTTCCATTAAAGTAGAGGTGGAGAAATTATTAAGGATGGCTTCATCTACCTGGTTTCTTTGACTAAGTGGGTATCCAACCCCATTCCTATGGATAAAAAGAAAGGAATCATTTGAGTGTGCCCGTATTTTCAAGATATGAATAAATCTTGTCTGAAAGATAACTTTCGCACACCATTTATAGATCATATTATTACAAATGTGTAGGAAGAAAAATTTTCTTGTTTATGGATGGTTTTCCTAGTTATAGTCAAATTCCAATTAAACCCAAGGATCAACGTAATACAACGTTCATCTCTCCCTGGGGAACCTTTGCATGCCAAAAAATGCCCTTCATCCTTAAACACACCAGAGAAACTTTTTAGTGGGTTATGACCTTTTCCTTCCATGATCTCAAGCATATAGTAGAGGTTTATCTAGATCACCTTGCTACTCACACTTATAAGAGAGTGGACCATCCATCTCACCTTCAACTTATGTTTGAAATATGTAGACGTCATAATATTCGCTTAACCCCGTAAAATTGCATATTTTTCATTATAATGGGTCTCCTATTGGGATTTATTATTTCAATGGAGGGAATCATAATCAATCCTTTAAAATTTGAGGAAATACTTCGGTTGCCTCGCCCATGATCAATTAGTCAACTTCAGAGTCTTTAGGGAAAATCCATTTTCCTGCGTCATTTTATAGCAAATTGTGCCAACATTACCATGGTTTTATGCATCTTTTGAAGAAGAAGACTTTGTTTTTATGGGATGAGTGATCCCATAATTCCTTGGATTCCCTTAAGAAATCCTTGGTATCGGTCCTTCTACTTCTTCCTCCCAAATACAGAACATATTTTTTTCTTTATATTATTGTGTCTCAAGAGACATATGGTATGGTCCTAGTTCAAGAGGATGATGAGCTTCATGCACACATTACATATCTTAGTCAAAATCTCATAGATTATGAACTTAAATATTCTCATGTTGAAAAATTGGCCATCGCAATTGTTCATGTAGTCTACATGTTATGTCATGCTATTTTACTTCACAAGACTACCATCATGGAACACATCAATCCATTTCAATTTGTCTTCACAAGACATATTATTGGGGGGAGTATAATAAATGGATTGTGATTTTGTAATAGTTTGACCTTGATTTTGTATATGCAAAATTGAAAAAGTATTTAGTCTTTGCAGAGAAAATGTCCGATTTTCTAGGGCAAGATGAGGATATGGTTTACAAGGACTCATTTTTTGATGAGCATATCTTCATTATATTGTATTCGAACCCCTGTAATGGAAAAATTATTGTTTATATCCAAACTTTGAAATTCACTCTGCATCTTTCAAGGGAGGAACGACGATGTATACATCATGAAGCCAAAACTATCTCATCATCGACGACACTTTGTATCACCTGGGATTGATTCTATTCTACATCATCTTTTAACCAATGAGGAAGAATGGGTTGTGCTAAATGAATACCACATTGGGGCATGTGGTGGTCACCTATCGAATATTGCGACAACTCAGAAAACTTTGCGACCTAGTTACTATTGGCCATCCATCTTTGAAGATTGTGTTAATGCAATCAAGAGATGGAATTCTTGTTAGGTGTTCTCTTGCAATATGTGATTGTGTCCTACTTCGTTATATCCAATCATCACTGTTGTTCCCTTCACTGAGTGGTTGGTTTATTTCATGTATTGAAACACAGCTTTGGCTAGGGGGAACTTCCATATCATTGTGGGCGTGGACTATTTCATTAGCTGGGAAGAGGCCATACGGACAGTTAAATATTATGGTGTGACTACATGACATTTCATATTCAATCAAATTATAGTTGAGTTTTGGATTCCAAAAGAGATTGTCACGGATCATGGCAGTCACTTCATATTTAGAACAATTTTTAGTCACGCCTTAAGAAACTTGATGAGCACCTTCAATATTCTATTGTTAGAATATAATAAACATCATGTCAAGGTTTAGTATGATAATTATGTCTGTCCCTGGAAATACACTAAGGGCGACTTGGTTCTTTTATATGACCAAGCTAAAGAACCACTTGGGGGGGAAGTAAGTTTAACCCAGTGTGGCATGGTCCTTACATTGTGAGGCATGTCTTAGAAAAGGGGGCTTATGAGTTAGAATATTACGAAGGGAATGTGTTGATGGAGCCTAGAAATGAGCTCTATATTAAAAATTGTTATTCTTGAACCTCTATCTTAGGAAGATACCTTGTACATTATTGTATATTTTTGTATATATTTTGGATTTTCCTTTTGGTGTCACCATTTTTCTTAAATTATTCCTCTTGGTTGGAGGATCTCAAAAAATTCCTCGATGTACTAAGGATTTGTAGAAGGTGTCATCCATTATACGCAGAACTTAGATTTTCTTGCTTGGGTCATTTATTCACCCGAGGGTCAACTTGTGTCTTTAGAAGGTGTATGTCTAGAGCCATAATCAAATTATGTAATTGATTATAGTGTAATCATTGATCTATTACATGATGCCATTTAATGGTATTCAATCCTTAGAATTTTTCCTAGATCCACATCTGGTCGTTTCCCAATTGAACGGATGGTATCATGTTAGAGATCCTGCATTATTGAGATGATTCTTACAGGTAATACTTTTGGAACATGATTTTAGTTTTATTACATACATTCACATATATAGAATTTATAATCAGGTATTCAATGCATATGAAAATTATGTTTTAGATTGGCATTTGTATCATAGCTAAGTAAAAGAGTCATTCATTCATACTTTTATTCATACACAAATAATAAAAAGAACCGGTACCCATAAGTGCTTTCCACTTTCATAAGAGTTCAAAATGTGGTATCAGAGTACGAAATTGGGCTTATAGCCCTAAAAATACACACGGTCAGTACATAATATAACCATGGCATATAATCTTGAGTTCTTGGATGTGTCTCATGATAACATACTATGGTGTTGGATAAACATTGAAAGAGCCTCAGCCACACATGGGGTACCCTTGTTACATGCCCCTGCTTGGCCTTTGGTAGATCCTCAATCTATACCATAAAAATCCTATGGTTCAATAGGCCTAGGTTTCCATGTACATTTTGCAAAGTATTCCTAGCATCTCCGCTAGCTAACTCATCTCCTTGGACTCTGCGTCGATGTCATAGGTATCCCTCTGGTTATTGTGGACTGATTCCAGTGAAAAATATTTTAATTTTAATAATTATGCCACCCAAAAAAAAAAAATTCTTTTATTAAATAAAGAAATAATCCAAAAAAATGAAAATATTTGGAGAGATTGTTGGTGTGAAAATCTCCTTACACTTTCCTATTGTTATGAACATAAAAGAATAAATAAATATGATAATAATAAGTAAATTATTTATGTAGAAATGTAACACCCCAATTTTGACCTCGTTGCATTAGATGTATATGATGTATATATTGTAAATGATCATGGTGCGGAGCTAAAGGCCAAGGCCCCACCATTGATTGGTTATGCTATGTTTCGAGTTGAAGTTGTCACCGATGGTGTATCGGGGCATGCGGCATACATATCAAGTTTTTCCATCATGTAAATATGCATCTTTAATTAAAATGAACCCAACCAGCTATGTTCATAGCAACTAAATTGAGAAGGGGCATGATTTTCCTAAGGATAAGGGGGGGGTGTCAAACCTTGGGCTATGGGGGGGGAAATCCATGTGTCACCACCCTGTTTTGATTTTCCCATCTTTTCCTTACCTTATCCAACCACCACCATTAAAGATCTGATATTAGTTGGGGCAGTTATGGCTGGGAGTGGAGTGTGGCAGGACTGTCAATCCTTGCCCACACGCACACTCCACCAGCGGGTTGACCTCATGATGGCAAGCAAAAACCACTTCCATCACTCCAGCGGACATTCCACTCTCTCCACGACGGTGCTGAAACACTCACACACTTCCAACTATGCATTCTCTCCATTGTCTGTTCATCATCACGCAGCATTGTCTGTTCATCCTCACGCAGGGACGGTAGTCTGTTCATTTTCATGCACAGATATCTATTTTGTTGATCTCACACAGCCAGGAGGGGAGCCGCTTATCAGTTGTCATTCACATTTTTCCACAGAGTGGAATCGAATGTGTTTTCCCTCTATATTTTGGGGTCTAGTGCAAGTTTCCCTCACACACAGGTTGGGAGACTGTATTTTCTTCCCCAGTGTGGACTGTATAAGTCTTCCCGGTGACTTCATTGCCAGGACGGACTGTTGTTTTCCCCATGTTGTGAGCTGTGTTTACTAATACGTTTTTGGACTGTTGTAATTCGTTTGGGAGTCATTTTGGCCACGATAGGGCCAAGAACGAATCAGGAGTCGTTTTCCTTGTTTAAGCTGCAATGGCTGATTGATTGCATGCGTGCAATGGTTGGTCTTTGGACTGTGTAGGGATCAAGGATGGGGGCTTGGATTGCTTGATAAACTTGGTGTGTTTGGAAACCACACAGATAGAGCTAGAGGGATGGCTTTCTTCTCCACAACCCCTGAATAGCACTAGAAGGGAGGTCAGGGCCTGAGGGACTGTGTAGCAAAGAAGGGACTAATTCCTTGTGTTGGGTGTGTGTGGGTGTTTTATAAGTTAGGCTAGTTCTAGAGTAGGTGTTCCTAGCTCTGTAATGGGCTCACCAGCTTTGCATTTATCCTTTCCTAGCTCCTTGACGGCCTGATAAACCTGACCATGTTGGCTTGGCTGTCTTGTTGATGGCCTGATAAACCCAACTACGTTGTCTTGGCTGTGTTTTGTGTATCCTTGGCTATGTGTAAGCCTGTTTGTTCCTTATTCCTTGGAGAATCATGCCCAGGTCGGGGGTGGCAGCGTTGCTGAGAGATTAAGGAGCACGCTGGCCTATGGTTGAGTGGAACGTTGCAACGACGTAGCTGGTTGCGGAACGAGTTCTTTACGAGATAAGTAATCTTGTCTATTTTACTTCTGCAATCACATTATTGTTAAATGAATATGATGAATATGGTGAATGCTTGTATGAATGCATGTTGCTTCTGTTGTGTATGATAAATAATCGTATCTGTGTATGTTCTACTTCAATGCATTTTGTTTCAGCAATTCAATTTTTATGAATGCACATGTTCATGGGGCTGGTAACCCAGATGGTTAAGGCCATGGTAGCATCCTCTTCGTTGGTCAGAGGGTCGGGGACGCTACAAGAAACACATACCCTTCCATGAAGAGGTGTTAAAAGGCCTATATATTGGCCAAGAATTGCATTGTATATCATCATCTTTAATATATCAATTATTCAAAATGTGGGTTATTCATAATTGCTTTGAGAATATTTGGATATGGATATTATAGTGGTATCAGAGCAAGTCTAATCTAACAGATGGTTTTAAAATAAAACCACACTTGGTTTTTATCAAAGAAGAAGAAAGCAAGAAATTACAATTGGGGGGGAAGAAAATGAAAAGAAGAAAATTTAAAAAAAATTAAAAAAGAATAGAATAAAACAACACGTTTTTTCATAAAAACACATGTGGTTTTATAAAACAATCAACGAAGTATATTATTTTAATCTTATTCAACCGTTATAATAGTTATTACTATTATAATAAGTACTATTAATTAACTCTCAAAATTTTACATTAGCCATGAAGTCAATTAGGGAAGAATTGAGTATGAATTTTTATGAGCAAATGACAAAGATGGACGAAATACTTGATCGTATGGAACAGACGGTTGTAAAATATGCTCACAAATGTATTGATGATGCTTCAATAAAATAATCCAACAAAGCATACCAAAGGCATCTCAAGGAAAACACTTGGAAACTAAATTAAAATATGATTTTCAAGATCCAGAAGAAAAACATGATTAAAAACATTAAAAAGTTGAAATTTATATTTTGAACATTAAAGTGAATGACACGGCCATGTCCATATAACCGTCTAATTCTCACGTCAATAAATATTAAGATGATTTTGACCAATATTGTGATGAGATTTAAGCCAATTTCGCTGACAACAACAATGATCAATGCAATGACAAGGGATGGATCCCACAGTGTGCAAAGGAAATCAAGTATGATAAATCAGTTATTCTAGATTCAAAGTCTACCTTCACTATCCTCTCAGCTCAAAATAAAACCAATCAGAACAACAATAAGATTAATCAAACACAAGATAAGATTGTTGTTTTTGTAAGCATACTAAGTACAAAGATCCCATTTAAAGGAACTAGTATATAATATTTTAGGAATGACATCATGAAAGTACTTAATATTATCAGGTCTATCAAGTCTATTTAGTTGATGAGAAAATTAGTTAAAACTTACAACCACACAAGCGGAAAAAATGTAAACGAAACTTCGCCAAGTACATACTTAATGCAGATTCCAAAACAAAACAAACAAAATGTAGAAATGATCATAATTAGAATTGCATGTCTCAAGTCATCAATTCAACACAGAGAAAAAATAAAAGAGGATTTCAACACACTCAGATTTGAGGACAAAGATACCCTTAAGGGAAGGGAAATGTTATGAACATAAAAGAATAAATAAATACAATAATAATAATTAATAATAATAATTAAATTATTTACATATAAATACATACCCTTCCATGAAGAGGTGTTAAAAGGCCTATATAATGGCCAAGCATTATATTGTACATCATCGTCTTTAATATACCAATTATTCAACATGTGGGTTATTAAGAAATTGTGGGTTTATTCAGAATTGTTTTGAGAATATCTGGATATGGATATTACACCTATTTGCTACATCATGATCCCTTTCTCTCCATTCAATCATCATCCTGGAAGAGAGAAAGTGAATTTTTGAGTCAAACCCCTTAAAAAAACACAAGTTACGATGATATACACGGGTCTTAGTTTTAACAATTACATGTGTATGTGGGAAATATTTGCTTTGCACATGTATATACACCCTTGTACATGACCTGATGAACTATATCCTACATACACCATTTATCCCAATTTTCAAGATAGAAAACAAAAAAATTGACCATCAAATTCAAAAATTAATCCATGGAAAATGAAGAGGAGGATGAGTAGACTTACTTGGTCTAGATGACTCGCAATTTTGACCTCTATAGATCCCATAATCGTTGATTGAAATTGGAGGGTGAAATGAGCTCCAAAGCACTATTATAGTAAAAAATAAAAATGACATAGCAAAATTTCATATGTGTACTATTTAAATAAATGTTTACCCACTTTATATAGTTTTTCACCCTACTTTTTATATTTTATGAACCTTATGGAATAATATTATAGTGTGAGATAATTTTCGAAGTAGTTTCACTAGGCCATAATGGATTTTACCATTTCATAACAAATATGTTCCTCTGAGGTGTATATCATCCCTAGCATATAGGATAGGATTTCACTCTTCTTGCATTTTTGCATTGTCCCATGCCCACAATTCATAACCTCGAGGTATGAACCCACTTTTTAGCGACAAAAAACTTTCCAACTACTTCTGAAGTGCCATTATTTAAGTAGTAGTTATTTTTCGAATATGGGTACCCTATTTAGAACCCATCTTATCATTTGGTGACAATGTTGAAGCTCCTCCCTAGGTATGTTCAGTCTCTCCATGTCCTTGCATGGAAACCTCATTTTTCTTCTCATATTTTGTTGACTCCTTTATCATTATAAACCAAATTTCCTAATTATTTCTCAGTCCTATCCAAGTAGATCCTATAATTTAACCTTTACAGCTTGATTTTCCCTTACCTCAAAGGAAGCATCCCCCTAGTGTCCTTATCCTGCATGTATTCCCTTGCATTTAGTATAGGTATGTTCCACTACATGGAACTAGTTTGTTTTCCTGCGACACTCGTTTCATATTATGGAAGACTAAAAAAGAATAAAATATTGTTCATGATAGGTTTTACCATGAGAAATATTTTATTCTTTTTTAGTCTTCCATAATACGAAAAAGACAAAAAAAAAATGAAAAACATAACAAGTCGAACAGAAAAGTGATATTGTCTTATATTGGCAGCAGACGTGTCTCCTTTTAATAGAGCACCAACTTTTGATTCTATCCATCAAAGATTTGGGTTTAGTATGGCCTTAGGAATTTGAACTCATTACTCGGATTTTACTCATCTGACTGGTTAAGCTTCCAATCCCTATTGATATTCTATCGATGCCCCCCGCATCACGAAGTTGTGTCAATGTTCAGTCTTAAGTCTATGTTTCCTGAGTTTATCCATCTGTCTCATGTTCTTGTTCAAAGGAATTTTATAAAGATGAATTGGACATTCCTTATATTTCTTGACTTTGCATGTCGACCATCCCTTTATAAGTGCATTCTAGAACCACATGAAGCTATTTTCCTACCTAGCACCCTGGACCTACTTTCATCAGTGGTAGGTGACCTTGAACTCATCAGATGTCAACTCATCATTAGTCGTTGACTAAGTGGTTTGCATTTTGTTTCACGATAATAAATATATTCACACATTGGGATTCATGTCATGTCTTGGATTCCATTAGACCTCATTGGTTTTTTCCTCGCTTCTATTAGCATTTTTCATCATTGGGTTCTATTCAAAGGGTCTCTTTCATGTACTACTTGCATCTGGTACACATGAGAAACACGCAGGGTTATTGTTTCATGTATATCATGTTCATATAAGTTCTTCCAAATCATTCAGCATTGTTGCATACCTCGAGATGGTTGATGGGGAATTCCTTAATGCCCTCCTTCCAATGGATCTCATTCCATCCACTTCAGATCATTTATTCTGGAATTGGGATCTAGATTCATATGAGTACCTTGAGACTTGCAATCATTAGTGGTAGGTTCTATCGCTATCAACAATTGGGAAACATCAATGTCTCCTAATCAATGGATTATGCAAGTGTTCTATATCAACACCTTTATTCACACTTATTTAATGTATTTAGTACCTTGACACCCATTTTCATTATCGGTGGATTATCACGTGTTTGTTAATGGTATACCTTAATGACTGGTAAATTGGTAATCATATAATGTTTCATCATGTTCAACTTTGTACCTGCATTCATGTGATGGGACATGTACCATGGAAATTCATGTAGAATACCTTATACTATAGTGGCATCATCCTATATTCTATTATCCTTTATTTTTACATTACCTATGGGACCTCAGTTCCCATGGAAAAGTAGTTTGTACTCTAGTATATATCAAATGTCTTCAATCAATTTAGAGATTGGAATCCACTATGTGTTGTTCATGGTTGTCATAACTTCTGACATATGTCTATTATGTATTCCTATCCATGGCCATGAATACCTATTGTATGTATATGCACATGGGACTACTATGTACTTCAAATATGTAGTCATTTATACAAAGTCAATATTTTAATGTTCTAATGAGTGGCTAGTTATTCTCGCTAGGCCTTCATTACTCCACTTCTGATATTTATAATGCAATTTGGCCATCGTGATTACCCCTATGAACTCATACATTGGGGGGAATCTCTAATAGAATGATTTTCCACATCCTATGAAATATGCCTAAATGGACTACCTTGTCCCTCTGCAGACTCATCATACCCCTCTTTCTCAGTTAAAACCCAAAAATACCATATTTTCATTAATGTATGCGGGTTATAAGTAGTACAACATGTGTATACAAATCATGCACCACAATAGCCTGCATACATCGGATTTCATGCTCAAAATTAATATTTCAAGTTTTCCTTGCCAAGTCACGATTGTTATGATTCTTTGCCTTCCATATACTATAAAACGCTCCAATTCGACCCTCCATATCCTTTTACAGCTATATATTGAGCCATTGTGAAGTATTTAAAGAGGATAAGTTGGAGAGAAATTAAACTCTAAAGAAATTCTTACCCATTTCGATGCCTTGAGTTTGCATCCCTTTGTCCTTGTCAGATTGAACTTCTCATGTGTTCATCTCCCAAGATTTTCCCTATATTGTGAAGGAAGAACCCAATTACTCCTTGAAATTGTGATATTTCCATTGTATGGAGGATTGAAGTGGTGGAGTCCTAGCTAGAGGAAGTTAGTTTTTCGGTTTTGACGAGTTGTTGGTTGAAATTTGTCACTGTGTACTTATGTTTATTATATTAATAGAAATATTTTTTCCTCATCCAAATCATGTTGCAAATGTTTATATTATTTTCATTGGGTATATTTTCTTAATATGCTCATGGCCTATGATAGATTATGTGCTTACAATTTATATACATTTAATATCCCTGTAGGACTGGGTTGTTGAAGACAAGTTGCAAGTGAAGAGCATTTGATTAAGAGCTCAATGGTGATCTTCTTCAGACATCTATTTTAGTTACGGGTCTTATCCTTTTATTGTTATCATTTCATGTTTATATAGCATATTTGGGAATTGAGTTGATTTATGGTGTCACTCTATCTGTTGTGGTTCTACCCCAAGCCATAAAAATATTTTCTCCATAACACCAAGATCCAAGTAATCCATGATTGGTTAACCCTAATGATGCTAACATGGCTCGATAGATATTCAGGGCTTTCCAAATTTTACCACATGTTTTTATTAAGATATCACTTATTAAGATATCACATATTGCTTGGTCCTTGATCCAAGTGACCAAGGGTGGAGCCAAATCCAAGTTTGCTTGGGGTGCGTCACAACATAAATCATTCGAGGATCTAAGACAGAGTCTCTATTTGGAACCAATCCTCACTTATGTTATACCTATAATATACTTTCAATATTGACATGGATGCCTCTAACTATGATATTGATGCATTCCTCACCCACCATGGACTTCTGTTGGCCTATCATAGAAATACACTCTGTGATTTTGTTTACAAGTATCCCACCTATGACAAGGAGGTGTACTCCATTATGTAGGCATGGCTCCATTGGAAACATTACATCATAGGGAAGGAGACAATCATCCACACTTATCACAAGCCTATGCAGTTCATGCAAATGCATGGAAATTTATAGAATGACCACCATCAAAAGTGGTCCACAAACCTACAATATTTCCACCTAAATTTCAAGTACAAGAAGGGCATCATAAATCGAGTTATGTTAGACTACCTCTACCACCCGTTGGTTATGGTGCTAACTACCATGGTCAACTCTTATGGACATGCAACCTTTGGGTGTCGCAATTATACGATAGCAATTTTGATAGCTACTTATCAGGCATTATGCACAAGAATATTTATCTCAAAATTTCATCTCTAGGATGAAATTCTATGCCATCTCACCCACCTTTGTGTTACCTCAAGCAAGCATGAGAAGTTGATATATGATGCACATTATATTAAAGTGGAAAGAAAATTCAAATGCAGATAATACATTGGCAGTATTGAAAAATCACTTCTACATGCCAAATATCTAACAAGACATTGACAAGCACATTAGATCGTTCACCACCTATGTCAATGCCAAACCTACTATTAAGAAGTCAAGGTTGTACACTCATTTTCCTACCCTAGATAGACCCTATGAGTTTGTCTCCATGGTATACATGTTTCACTTTCCTTCAACCAAGCACGAAAATGGATGTGTATTTGTGGTTGTTCACCAATTCTCTGAGATAACAATTTTAACTCCCTATAAGAAGAAAATAATAGTAGAGATCATTGTTAATATCTTCTTCGAGCATATTTGGGATCACTTTGGCCTCCCACTAACCATTATTTCAAATCAATACAACAAGTTCTTAATTACTTTCTAGTCCAACCTATGGTTTATGATGGACACCAAGCTGACCAAATCGAATATCTTCCACCCCCAAACCTATGGATAGACAGAGGTAGTCAATGATATGATTTTTCATATCTTGGAATGTACAAATCCAAACATCCTCGCAGTTAGGATGCGACCCTTCCTTATGCTCAACATAGCTAAAATAGAACCATTCAAGGATCTATTGGCAACAACCCCTTTAAGTGTGTTGGGGTTCCATCCATTAGTACCAATCGACACAATGCTACCTATTGCATATACATTAGAAGAATCTCAATTTCATATACATAGGAAGAATCCTCCATGCTCAAACTCAAGTTAATCAAGTAGAAAAATTTGTTGAACATATCCAACACATCCAACAACAAGTTCGATATTTTACATAAATGCAATGCCAAGTACAAGAAATTAAATGATCAACAATAAGTTCTATGCACGTTTAAAGCAGGAAATAAGGCATGGTTTCATTTGTAGGAAAAACACCTTACAAGACTCCATCAAAAGCTCTTCCCACTCCAATATGGGCCTTACACCAAAACCAAGGATGTGGGTGAGAATTATTTGTAGTTAATTATTCCCCCTTTCCTCAACTTACACCCTGCTTTTAATGGGGAAGTTCTTCAACCATATTTTCCACCTCTCTTGGACACCTTAGATGTAATTGAGCACTTAACCCCTAAATAAATAATTTTGGAGTGCAATGAGAAGGAAAAAATCAAAGGGATCATGGGAACTAAGGTGAAGGAAACCTGCTAATAAAACATCCAACTGTACCAGGTCATCAATGTAAAGCAACTTCTTCACTAGGGAAAGTGGCTCACCAGGAGTCAGACTCAACAAAATTCTCCACATTTGATGGAGGAACTTGATGTAATGGGTTTCATTTCTCTATAAGGGGGGATACTGATCTTGGTGGATATTGGTTACCACACAACTATTCCACTGATTTAAAAAGGTTCCAGGTCTTGGAAATTTTTCTATTTTTTTTGGGCCCCAAACTTCCAAATCATTTTTAAGGCCATAAATAGTGTTTTTGTCTCTGCAATAGATTAAGGTTGTTGAAGTATCTCTTAATCCTTAACTTAAATTTTTCTTCTCCTTGAGATATTTCCAATGGGTTATCATGCACCGCAAATGAATTTTTCATGGGGAAGTTGTTCCCTCTAGAAGTAGGTGTATCAACTAGACTCCCAGTGGCCTGCATTGATTTTTCCACTCCATCTCCTAGGGTTAGGATTTTGGATATTTAGGGTTTTTTTCCTATTAGGGTTTCACACATTATGTTAAAAGGAAAAATTTTCCTCTTGTAATGT
Organism: Pseudotsuga menziesii; assembly: GCA_001517045.1. Taxonomy (NCBI): domain Eukaryota; kingdom Viridiplantae; phylum Streptophyta; class Pinopsida; order Pinales; family Pinaceae; genus Pseudotsuga; species Pseudotsuga menziesii. The sequence continues at coordinate 169,385 of LPNX010485254.1, read as the reverse complement.
TCACTTGCAAACATGAGAATAGCTATCACATGTCTCTTCAAAGATAAGATGCCATCTTTTGAGATAGTTTGTATTACTTTGTAGTTTATAATTTTTTTCCATTCCATTCATTAATAAAATTTGGGTTTTACTATACTATTGTTATCCCTACAAAATATTTGTGTGTGTGTTTCCATTTTATATCATTTCCTTCATTTCTTTCTTTGAATCATCTAGATCAACAAGTTAAAAAAACTAGAGGCTTACATGTTAAACATTTTACTTTTAGGGCTCATGGGGCATGCAAAAGGCCCTAGACAATACATAATCCTATTCAAATGCTTGTGTAATTATCTTGGGTTTCCATGCATGGTATATTATTCTAAAACATAGCGATTGGGGATAAATCCCCAAGTAATTATTTATATACACAAAAACACGCTATACTATTTTTTTTAGAGACCTTAGATATGAAATTATAATCACATAAGAGATAATAGAAAACATTCACTTTTATTATTAACTCTCCTTGAATGTATGATCCCAAGAGTGCATTTCACTCAACCAGGCCTATGCATTCTTAAATCTGCTTTTCCTAGTTTTTTCTTAACTTGTCTCCATGAATGGATCACTTCAGTCCCCCACTTCTCCCATTGTATGGTTCCCCACTTTTTCATGCTTCAATGGAGGGAGAAAGTGTTGCCAAAGCTATAGCATAAAAAAATAAGTAGTTGGAACTAGGGCATATAATATCTTAAGTGAAATTCTTAAAAATTAACTTTCTAATGGCACTAATATTATTGCAATCTGATTAGTCTGACATAATATATGACCTATACAAGGTACATGAGCGTCTCCTGAAACCTTGAAAAATGTGCAGATTTCAAACTATGATATTTCTCTCTCTCTGACTCAAATTGGAGCAATAATTTTTTTAATTGCATATTTTTACAAGAGGAATTCATATCTCCAATTAGTTTGTGGAGATTCTACTAGAAAAGACTCAGAAATGCACCTCAATTTTGTGGCCCTCTTTTTTCTCTTCAAAAAGTCTACAAAAAGAGGAAAAAAACCTTCCAATGATATGGCCAAGGAAATTGGATCTCTAATTGTTAAAGACCCAAATAATCAATTTAGATCATATACAAAATTTATCAGGATTATGAAACAATACAAGAGATATTCAATCAACTCTAACTTTATTATTATGAAAATGATTCTTTTGATGGGATGAATCAACTTTGTTCACTAGCCTCTTAGAGGGAGATTCCTCCTAATGAGCTACGATCAAGATAAATAAGGAGGAATCCATCCTTATTTATAGAATCACAATACAATACTAACCTCCTAATAATTTAGGGTCGACCTTCTTTAATGAGGTTCCATTAAAGTTTATTTAATAACATAGTGATTCGTGTTTCATAATAACAATACAGTGAACCTAGTCCAGTCCACTTTACATTGAATGACCTACTACTCTAGTGGGCCCTCCAAGCCCCTCACTACACCCATAGAGAAGGTCATAACATATTTTGCTGAACATGTTCCTGTTAGACTACATTAGACGTATTCATCGTATCATATGTTCTCCCAATCATTTTTTCCTATGTATAATTTTCTTAAAGAACCTATTAATGTGGGAATCTATATTAACATCTCTGGGTGAACTCTTTGTTTGATGCACTTTTTCCTAAACATTTTTTCCAAATTTCATGTAAGTGAGACACAATAGCTTGCTTTCCCCTCCACCGGATGGCAATCAATAGTTTATATTCATTTTGGAGAATTAGATTGGATAGATGTCGACACAATAGCTTGCTTTCCCCTCCATCGGATGGCAATCAATAGTTTAGATTCATTTTGGAGAATTAGATTGGATAGATTTCTTGAGGGTCTATATACAAGAAAGATAAATTCCTGAACTTGTGTTGTAATTTGCTAAGAGGAAAAAGTTAATTTTTTTTTTTAACAAGAACGGTTATGGAGTTTATTAAAAATCAGCAGTAAATTGCTGTAGAGAGATACATGACATATTTCACCTCGCTACCCCTTCATACATTCAATATCCATCCGAGGATCTAAGGAGGAAAATCAATGTGAACAACCGAATTAACTAATAATCCATTAAGCTCCACCTCTATGGCTTTATTGGCAGCCATGTCCGCCAAGACATTGAGATCTCTTAGAATATGATAGTATCTAATCTTTCGAAACAGCTTGGAAAGAGACCTAGTTCTTCTAGTCAATCTAGCTGTCCTATTGTTGTCACTTATCCTTCCTCCATTCATTGCCTGGATGATAATCCTGGAGTCTCCAAATACCAGAACTTCTTCAACCTTTTTAACCAGCAATTGATTTAGGCCTTGCCATATCCCGTAGGCCTCTGCGATATTATTAGTTTCATAACCAATATTCCAGCTGTACTCCACCTCGACTTCCCCGTTAGGATTGATGATGACTCCACCCCCTCCGGCATTCCCTGGGTTCCCTTTGGAGGCCCCGTCAAAGAAGAGCTTAAAAATTTTCCTCTCTTTCAGCCAATTGCCGAACTGAGAGTTATCCATCCTGATCTCCCACGTCTCCAGTTTCTTAGCAGCTACTAATTTATCAGCCAAGGGTGTGAAATTCTTCATCCTCTCTTTTTCTTTTTCGGTTAGAGTCCCTTTGTTGCTCGGAAGCTTTGAGATACTAATAACCTCCATAACCAAAGCCTGAATTTTGACTACTACCTTACACGTGATTTGCATTTTATCCTGAAAAATCCTGTAATTCCTTTCGTTCCATAAACACCAGCAAATCAGTTTTGGTATTTTAAGCCAGCAACTTCTCATGCCCCTCTTCTCACTCAGCTCTCCTTGATACAAATTTTCCCAATTGTTGATGCAGTCTTGAATATTCTCCGGCATCCTCCTTAATCCTCCCCAGCTGTCAAGCACGCCCTTCCAGACTGATTTGGCAAATGAACACTGGAAAAACAGGTGTGTTATGGATTCTTCAGCGTTGGCACACAGGGGGCATCTGAATGGGCCAGCGATCCCTTTCCTTTCCAGGTTCTCTCCCGTCAAAATTTTGCCATGCAGCAGCGTCCATGTGAAGTGGTCGATCTTAGGCAGCATGGAGTTGGACCAATTATATTTCCAGACTTTGGGATTACCAGGAACGTTGAAGTTAGCTGAGAAATGCTGGTATCCTTCAGAGGCAGTGTAATTGCCTGAACGTTCTCCCCATCCTCGCTTATCCCTTTGATTTTGGCCTAGTGGGGCGATTCCAGCCAGGTGTTCAAGGAGCTGAGATTTCTCTGCATCAAATTCATCGGACAGGTCCGGAAAATTCCAACCAATCCAGCGTTTGATCTCAGATTTTTCCCACTTGGAGATGTCCCATATCGATGTCAATCCCAGCGCGTCCATCCTTTGCTGCAGGTGAGGTAGCTGTGGAGGGATCTTACCCAGAACAGAGTCATGCCAAATTTTAATGAGTTTCCCGTTGCCTGGGACCCAGTACAAGCCATTAGTAAATTGAGGCAGCGCCTTGAGACAAATTTTGTGAATAGTGGATCCATTCTGGTTCCTATGGGCACCTTCCAGGCATCTGAGCCGGTTGCCCCTAAAATACTTAGCTTTCAGAACTTGGCTGGACCAAGAGGGCTTGGGAACTAGCAGAGTCCAGATCATCTTGGCTCCCATAGCCAAATTTTGGGTCCTGAGATCTCTGATATGGAGACCTCCCTCAGACTTAGGTCGTTTAATAATTCTCCAGCTTACCAACGCAAACTTCTTGCTTCTACCAGTGCTGCCCCCCTGCCAGAGAAAGGACCTTATCAATCCTTCAATTTGATTGATGGTTTTGGCCGGGGCTAGAAGGAGGGAGCTTTGATAAATCAAGTAGCTATTCAAGACAGCCTTGATTAAGACTACCTTCCCAGCCAAGTTTAACCAGGTTGATCCCCAGCCTTGGATTTTGCTTTTAATTTTCTCCACAACCGGGTTCCAGGCCGAGCTCTTGGCCTTGGTTTTGAATATGGGAACCCCCAGATAGTTGAAGGACTCCCAGTCAGTGACTCCGCCAATGTTGAGGGTCCGGGAGATATCTGACATTTCCCTCGGATTGATGTTCCAGCCATAGATCTGGCTTTTCCTTAGGTTAACTTGGCCTCCAGAGGCAAGGCAGTAATGGCTCAGCTCAGTCTTGAATCGTCTGCCAATAATGTTACTAGCACCACCTAGTAAGATAGTGTCATCCACAAATTGCGCGTGATTAATTTCTTTGATACCTCTAGCCATTTGGATTCCGGGGAGATCCTAGTCAAGCCTGGCAGTCTCTAGCTGAAAGCTAAGAGCAGAGGCTTGGATGGCATAAAGGAGAGGGGAGAGAGGGCATCCTTGCCTCAGGCCTCTCGAGGCTTGGAAGAAGGGCCCAGCTCTTCCGTTGACAAGTGGGGCAATCCACGGGTTGCTAATACAGGCCCGGACCCAAGAAATAAAGGCAGGGGCGAAACCAAATTTCTGCATCACCTGGAAAAGAAATAGATGGCTAACCCTGTCAAAGGCATTGGCCAGATCGATTTTGACCACCATTCCCTTGTCACCATTCTTCAGGCTGGAGTGTATAGCTTCCTGAACTAAAATGATGTTTTCCCAAATATTTCTGCCTTTTACAAAACCTCCTTGATTCTTCGGGATCAGTCTCGGAAGTATATACTTTAGTCTGCTTGCCATGACCTTAGTGATGATTTTATAGCCTATATTGCACAAAGAAATAGGCCTGAACCTGTCAAAGTTTTTGGCCTCCTTCTCTTTGGGGATTAAGGCCAGGAATGCCGAATTGGTGCTTCCGCCAATTTTACTGCATCTCTGGGACTTCCGGACCATTTTAATTAAGTCTTTCTTGATGATGTGCCAGCACAGTTTAACAAATGTGGCATTAAAACCATCCGGTCCCGGAGCCCTGTCATCCTTCATTCCATCAACAGCTCTCTTAATTTCCTCCATCGAAATAGCCTGGGTAAGTGAATCATTATCACTGGTTTTAATGGAGCTGGGTATCAGGTTCAAGATTTCAGCGTCCTCCTCAGCAAGCTGGGCCGTGTAGAGTCCACTGAAGTATCTGGTAGCTTCAATTTTAATTTCATCATGGCTGGTTATAACGCGATCCTGGGCATGGATCTCTTTCACATAATTGAAATTGACTCTGGCAGCGGCCTGCTTATGAAAATATCTTGTGTTTTTATCCCCATCAACTAGCCAATCACATCTGGCCTTAATCTTCCACCAGTCAGACTCGTTTTTGCAGGCTTGGTGAAGATTAGCATGTAGAATGGCTTCAACGTTGAGATCCTCAGCAGTCACGTCCTTGGCCTCCAATGTAGCCTGGTGGGTCTCGAGCTCCTTCACTGCTTGAGAATTCTGGTCTGAAGGAGAAGGGATGGTTTTGGCCCAGCGCTTAAGGCAGTTTTTCAATCTTTTTAACTTTTCCTCCCAAACGTAGAAGGGAGAGCCATTGACCGGTGGGGACCACGAATTTGTTACAATTTGGAGGAAGTCAGAGTTCTTTGCCCAGAGGGGATTAAACTTGAAAGGTATTGGTCCCCAATTCTTGATAACAGCCATCTCAAGGAGAATGGGCCTATGATCTGAGACCCCAAAGGGCAGAATTGTGGAGGAAATATTCATCCCCAGCAGGAGGAAGGAGTCTTGAACTAGGAATCTGTCGAGTCTTGCAGCAATATGTCCAGGCCCTACTCTTTTATTATTCCAGGTATACTTTCCAGCAGTAGGTTTAATGTCCATGAGATCCCATTCTAGGATGATTTCATCAACCGTCTCCCTTATGGGGTCCCTGACCAAGGACCCACCTCTCTTTTCCTCAGGACTTAAAATGACATTAAGATCACCTGCAATTATGATGTTACCTTGCAGATTACTCTTCTCCTCACGCAAGAGGTTCCAGCAGGAGTTTTTCTCTGCTGCAGAATTGGGAGCATAGATGTTGAAGATACTTACCAGAGAGTTTGAGGCTTTCTGCCTAAGCTGGGTAAGAATCCAATGGCTGCTGTTCTTGACACCAACCGTATCAAATTCTTTGTCATTCCATAGGGTTTCGATACCGCCAGAAGCCCCTCTTGAGCTTATTGCAGCTTTTCCTTTGCATTTCCATAATTTTTGACTGACTTGGAGGAAGGCGGATTCCTCCATCTTCGTCTCCTGGATCAGGAAGATGTCCGGCTTATGTAAAGAAGATAGATCTAGCATTGCTTCTTCTTTGATTTTACTTCCCAGACCTCTACAGTTCCAGGAGAGGACCCGCATTACTTACTTTTGGGGAGCTTAGGCATCCCTTTCTGGGCATGCCCTTGCTGTCGGGTGTTCCTAGCAGAGTTCAGGAGATTTTCCAAAGTTAGCTGAGATCCTTGCAGCTTATCCTTGTAAGAAGCCTGCTCTCTTATTTCTTTCCTGGATTTTCTTCCCCTTGTTTTAGGCCTTCTCGGAGTGGTTATTTCGATTTCCCCCTCCTCCTCTTCCTCTTCCTCCGATCCAGTGTCTTCTTCTGAGTTCCCCAAGGTTTCCCCTGCAGTGACCGGGCCCTTTTCTTCCTCTTGATCCTTCGTATGTTGCGCTGATATTTCTGCTTCAGATTCTTTGTTCCCTTCATTGCTGGATTTCTCACCAGTTTCAGTTAGATCTTCCCTTATTTCCGGCATTGCTTTAGTCTTGATTGCTTCCACTGATCCTTCAAGATTAGTGGCCCTTGTATCACTGGTCCCTTCACCTTTTTTAGGCCCCTTCCCGGGTTGATGTTTGGATTTAGATCTAGACAGCTTTTGCCATCCCTCTGCCTTGTCCTGCTGGTTCTCCGGTTTTTTTTTACAGTTGCGGATAAAATGCCCATACTCATGGCATCCTCTGCACTTGAAGGGCAATTGTTCATAATCAAGTTTTTGGAAATGGGACCAGCTTCCCACTGTTAACTTGATAGCTTCCGGGAGACCAGCTTCTAGGTCGACCTCAACGCAGATTCGAGCACAGACGTATTGATCTTTCGGGCTCGCCACATCTATGTAATTCCCCAGCGCAGTCCCTATGGCCTGGAGGGATTTAGGGTTCCAGCAATGCATTGGAAGATTGGGCAGCCTGACCCAAACTGGCACTGCTCTTGGCGTGTCAGCCTCAGGATCGAAGTCCGGCGTCCACCTGTTGAGGTAAAGACCTTGCGGCCCCATGAAGTAGGGCCCATTTCGGAAGATCAACTCTTTATCATCCTTGGATTCAAAGTCGAAGAGGAAAAAGCCTCGCCCGACGGAGTAGGAAGCAACATTGTTGGTGATTAGGGGTCTCCAGTTTCTTTGAACCCAGCTGTCCGTTGATTTGGGCGAAGGCCAGAGCCCCGTAAATTGGCCAATCAGGGCTCGATCTGCAAGGGAAAGAGCTACCCGGATGGTTTCCTCTGGAGGGAGGGCAACCTCCGGCACATCTTCAAGCCTTTTGACAAATTTCGGGGGTTCGGATTTGCTGGATCTCTTGTTGTAAGATGAGATTAGGCGATCAAATTCAACCAGGTGAGGAGCCTGGGACGGATCTCGACCCTCAGGGATCGGAGAGCCCATCTTTGCCCTCCAGCTTTGCCAGAGTGGCCTCAGACAGCAGTCTCAACGCCACCCTTGGTAGACCACGATCCAGATCAGGTTCACGATCTCAGATTGAACCCAGCTTCCTCTGACAGCGTGCAGGTCTCCTCCTATTCCTCGTGCGGGTCGCTCCAAGGTTGATCAGCTCGAGTAGGTCGCCAGGCTTGAAGTTTCAGCTCGTGCAGTTCGCGCTAGTCGTGCATCATTCATCATTAAAAATCAAGAGGAAAAAGTTAATTACTAACTAAAAGTTAGTTAATTTAATTAAACCCTCTAGAGAATCTATCATAAAAGTAAGTTAATTAATTAAAACCTCTAAAGAATTTATCATAAAAATAATTTTATAATAGATGTAACCTTCATAAATGTCATAAAAGTAATTTTATAATATATGTAACCTTCATAAATGTCTTTCAGTTTTCTTGTATTTGAATGGTTGAATGATGCCATAAATCATGAAATAGTTAATTGTTATGCAATGTATTTAGCATATAATGCTCATCAAAGCAATTGAGGAAATTTAAATGTTTAGTGAATAGGGTGAAAAGGGTATTGTTTTCAGGAGTAAAGTTATGCGTATCAAAGCCATGTATGAGTAGATTAAATGTTTGATGTTTTTTTTTCAATAATGGTTAGAATCAAATATATATGTTATTAAGATTGCATTATTATAGTGTTATAAAGATATTTAGATTCTTTAATTATTTTTACAATAAAAATTGAAATTTAACCCATAAAAATAACATTTTACCAAATTTTCATAAAAAAAATATATAGTTTTTTATTTATTGATTACACCATGAGAAACGACTTACATGACATAAATATATAGATATAGATATTTGATGAAGTGTCGAGGGAATAGGGCAAGCCTTTTGAATCCAGTAGTGATGGCAAATGGTAAAAAATTGGAAGATTTGGTGAAGTGGGTACCTATGCCAAGGCGTGTACACGACACCAGTGGCAGCCTCTTCTGAGTTTTCAACTTTGACAGGGGATATAGGTATATTTGTGCTCTTACATCCCAATCCTGTCCCTATAGTAATGCTCTACACTTTTTAGTACTATTTTTTTTATTTGTAATTGGACATGAAACGTCTATGAAGGGACGGGATTATGTCATCCCAGGAGAGAGTGATCCAATATCCACCAAAATTTCAAATAAATAGATTGTTTTTCTTTCACAGATAATGATCGACGCACTTTGTTTTGATTCAAACAAACAATGGTAGATATAGCCGTGAGTCCTGTAGATTTCGTCATCTTGAAATGGCAAAACAGTAATCTCGCCAGCCTTTCACGGTCTTATCAATTACAGCGATGAAACCCTAGTCTTTTACGTGTTCTATAAGGTGCTGCCTACCCATGTTGGGCCACCAGCCATCTAAACGTACCCGTTCTGGGCCACTGGACACCATCATGGAGCAATAGCATTCACGGGAGATGGTCGGGCCAATGTCCCTCAATGGCGAGCGGCCACTTTCGGTTTTGAAGTTGAGAGGTGATTTGAGAAGATTTTGCATTAACAGCTGTAAAAACTAAATATGCCATACAGCCTTGTTTTGTTTTCAGTACTTGCCAAGGAAGTATTGGTTCTGAATCACATTCATGGAAACTTGCAGTGGCCACATGCAATACTGCCAGTCTAATTCATCCATCTATAAAGACATTTTTAGAAGGAGATCGACAGATCCGTTCTTCTTTTGTATTTTGGCTTCTGTGATTCTTGTCCAATCCAATCACTATCAACTTCTTTTATTAGACCAAAAGAATCAGAACATGTTCTGCTTTTCTAGGTTTGTTTTCTTTCAATTATATGGTGGAAACAGACGGATGAAATTGGAAGTTAGATTCAGTAACCATATGAAATTCCAAAACTTGCTTGCTTTTTCAATTTTGTTTCCCAAATTCTAATCCAAATTGTAGCAAACGAATGAGATTGGCCAGTTTTCCATTTTGGCTTATTCTGATATATATCTAATTGATAAGAGCTGTAAGATTTTGTCATTAAAAAGTAGGATTAAGAATAGATTGATGAGCAAATTGATAAGCTAATTGATAAGGGATGTAAGATTTGACTTTAGAAAATAGGATTAAGAACAGATCTATTAATTGAGATAAGCTGTAAGATTTTGTCATTAAAAAGTAGGATTATGAAGAGATTTATTGTTGAAGACAATTAATAATCCAGTTCAGACATTCTAAATTTTTAATGTCTGTACTCCTTATGGGTTACAGGGCTTGTTTTTAGGGTTACAAGCACTCAAAACAACCATGAAAAATGTCTGTGTCCAAAATAATAATATAATCCCTGTTGAAGACAATTAATAATCCAGTTCAGACATTTTAAAATTTTAATGTCTGTACTGTTTAAGGGTTACATGGCTTTCTTTAGGGTTACAAGCACTCAAAACAAATATGAGAAATGTCTGTCTCCAAAATAATATAATCCACTGTTGAAGACAATTAATAATCCAGTTCAGGCATTTTAAATTTTTAATGGCTGTACTGCTTAAGGGTTACAGGGCTTGCTTTTAGGGTTAGAAGCACTCAAAACAAACATGAAAAATGTCTGTCTCCAAAATAATAAAATCCACTCTTGAAGACAATTAATAATCCAAAGTTAAGACATTTAAAAGTTTTAATGTCTGTAATGCTTATGCTTATGGGTTACAGGGCTTGTTTTTAGGGTTACAAGCAATAAAACAAACATGAAAAAATGGTTGTCTGCCGATTGCCTTTTTTAATCATGCATTGGGGCATTTAGTTATGAGATTTTACTACCTTTCATCAATTTAGGTTAAACGTTTCGTATCTACAATGTCAAATAATTTATCCAATATGTTGACAATCATGGCCGAGAACTATCAAATTCTTCAAGGTAAAAAAACAATGAAATTGCTACCTACAAGAGATGAAACCATTGAAATTGCTTCCTTCAAGATTTTGGTAATTCTTTTGCAAGGGTGAAAATTTAAAATCAATGGAAGAAGTTCATCAGTATAAGTTAAACATTTCTTATCTACAATATCAAATAATTTTTCCAATATGCTTCTGAATGTTATGGCCAAGAACTATCAAATTCTTCAAGGTAAAAAAACATTGGTATTGCTACCTAGAAGAGATGAAACCATTGAAATTGCTACCTTCAAGATTTTGGTAATTCTTTTGCAAGAGTGAAAATTCAAAATCAATAGAAGCAAGTTAAGCATTTCTAGTCTACAATGTCAAATAATTTTTCCAATATGCTTCTGAATGTTATGGCCGAGAATTATCAAATTCTTCAGAGGTAAAAAACACTGAAATTGCTACCTAGAAATGTTATGGCCGAGAATTATCAAATTCTTCAAGGTAAAAAACATTGAAATACTACCTAGAAGAGATGGAAATCATTGATTGAAATTGCTGCCTTCAAGAATTTGAAAGCCATAAGAAAAACCTGTAGAGATAGAAATCATTGATTGAAATTGCTCCCTTCAAGAACAAGAATAAAAACCTGTAGAGTATTTGTTCTAGTTGACAAAACAATTAAATTGGAGCCCTGAAAATCTCATTCAAATAAATTGGATCTCTAAAAAATCTCATTCTATATTGAAAAGAACGAGAACAATAAATGAACTTGGCTCTACCTAGTGCTTTTGAAATTAAAGCTATTGCAAAGAACAAATATACAAGAACTGATCAATTCTCACAACCCTTAAACCTCAAACAAATAAACCTAAAGAATCCCAAGAACTTTCTTAAAGCCAGAGAGCGCCGGCCTCTTTCAATCTGGGCACAAGCTCTCCGCTGATATGCGCGGCCATGAGCCGGTCCAGGCCGCCGACGAGCTGTCCACCTATAAAAACCGCTGGCACAGGCGGCCTCTGCCCAACCAATCTGACGAGCGCCTTCTCTATATCTTCCCTGTGGGCGCGCAATTCCCCTCGGTTCTCCTCCTGTTCATGATCTTCCTCGTCTAGCTCGCACACGGCCGGGTTGACCCCGAGGCTGCACAGGAGCCGCTTAACCACATGGCACATGCAGCAGGAACTCATGCTGAAAACCAGCACAGCGTTTTCTGAGGCGAGCCTCTGCACCGCCTCCAACGGAGATTCCAACTTCTGTAACGGCTTAATCAATTGAAGGGCCGCGCTTTTCTTCTTGCATGGCGCGGAACCGGCCATGCCCGGCCTGTACTGGAGACCCTGCATCAATGAATTCAATCCTCTCTCGGCCTGCAATTATCTGTAACCTTTGAATATGATCGGAAAATATGATCTCCGCTGGGTTATTTATGATTAGATCAATGATTTCTTATCGAGACAATCGGCTGCTCCGAGATGGATTAGAATGAGGGGCGGGTTCCCATTATAAGGTGAACCGTTACGCAATCAAACCGATTTTCTTGCGAGGACGGGAGTCAGCATGACAGAGGGGACTGCGCGTTCTCCCTTTTGGTCTTATATTTCGATTGGATTTTTGGTGGTCATGCTGACGTCAGGCCGGACGGAGTCATGCTGAGTCTGGCTGAGCGAATGATGAGTCAGCCGACCCCAATCATTTACCGCTTTCGGATGGGTGGCTGACGTCGTCCTGACTGCCCGTGTGTCGTAGGGTTCCTATAGATTCACATGAGGAATAAGGGTTCGTCGACAGCCATGCATTCTTAAACCTTTTTCCATTTGCCTCCCTTACAGCTGTTCAAATACTCAACGTTAACGTGGCTACATTACGTTCAAAATTATATATATAGATTTTTTTTTAGATTTTATCTAATATTGTCAACTGCAATATTTCTATATCAAATTCATACCCAAAATCAGCCTTGATTTTTGCCAAAATATAATCAACCAAAATACCTCTACCACCTCAATCAAACATACTTTTTCTAAAATACCACATGCATATAAGAAAGAGAAAAAGTATTTACCACATTGGAACTATTCATTTTTAACCTAATTGAGAATAACGAAGTGGAACTATACTTTCATTATCAACGATGGTGATGGTGATGTTGATGTTTTTTTAAAGATAAAGTAATGTTTAAGTTGAAATTTATCATGGATATTTTTTGTTTTAAGGAATTAGAAAGGTTGAGTGAATCATCTCCACATACCCTTGAGTAGGTTGGGTAATTATGAGGCATTCTCAAGATGTGAACTAATCTTTTAGGCATATTCTGAAGTAACTATCTGGCATATGCTTACATTGAGCTTTATGTTGATTTGATTTAAAATGTTGATAAAACTGGCACTAAGTCCAAATAAAAAAATTTACTTCTTTAAAGCACTATAATATTCGTAGTCAAGTATTCGTAGTCAAGTATGCACGCAATAAGNATATATATATATATATATATATATATTAGCTTTATGTTGATTTGATTTAAAATGTTGATAAATTTGGCACTAAGCCCAAATTTAATTTACTTCTTTAAAGCACTACATGTATTCATAGTCAAGTATGCACGCAATAAGCACCTTGCATGAATACATTGAAAACAAATTCTTCTCAGTATATAGGTATGTATGTTAGTATATCTTTATGTTAGTATATCTTTTTTATTTGATAAGTTGATGATGGTTAAAAATAGTTATTGCATTTAGATTATGCAATCTATTTATTTAATATATGTGATAAAAAAATTTAAACATTTTCTTATTCTTATTAATTTTATCAATGTGGTTTTTTTCTATTTTTGTTTCATGTGAAATGAGTAAATTGTTGGTTTGTTATCCTACTCTGTGTGTGTTGAAAACAGCATAGGAAAACAACTTAGGGTTCAATCCCAAGAGGTCCAGCATGATCCTTAAAGCACTCAACCATGCGAGCTAGCCCACTAGGGTCCTATGTTGTATATATACAACAACATCTTTGTTTTAAATTCATTGTTTGGAGGTGCTTAACAAGTCTCTATATATCCAATGTAACTAACCACAACTTTGTATAGCTAACATGTCTTTGATTTTCTTTTTTGTGCAAGGGGTGGAGATAGCATGATGTTTTCGTAAACACGTGCACAAATGTAACAGTGGAAAATGGAAGCAAATAACTCAAGTGATGGATTCAATCCCAATGACAACAGTTGAGGGGTGCATGTGTGTTGAGTGGGGGTGGTGATTTGAGGCTTGAGGTTGATCTGAATTTATGTGAGAACAAAATGAAAGAGCGTATATATAATCACATACACAGATGTATGGAAATAAACACAATAATAAAGTAAAGTCATACTCTATTAAATGAATGAAACATAACAAATTGTAAAACAAAAGCAACTAGAATGGTGGTAGTTGTATATCTCAGAAGAGCTGCGGAGGCTACAATCACTTGTGACGAGTTGAATACAAAAGGAGGTCAAAGGGCCATTTATCATAAAGCATTAGAGAAGCAAAAAACCCTAAACCTAACCCTATGAGATGAATCGTCATAAAGTTTGTAGCCCTAATGTGGTTAGTTGAACAATCAACTTCTCGGGGTCATAAAGTTTTGCATACAATCTTCGTTTGGGGTGCTCGATAACCCGTTAAAAAGGTCTATTTGAGCCTTAAAACTTTTGATTAGGGCCAAATGAATGTTGTTGGTAATTATTTGGCCCATTTAATCACCAAAATGCGTCGTTTAGGGCCTCAATAAGGCCTCGAAAGTTTGGGACCCGAAAAATTCATAGAAAATTATAAGAAAATTGCCAAAATGAAAAACTGTTTTTAAATGAATGTTGTCGGTAATTACTTGGCCCCTTGAATCACCAAAAGACGTCATTTAGGGACTCAAAATGTCCCCGAAATTTTGGGACCCAAAAAACCATAGAAAATTACAAGAAAATTGCCAAAATGAAATACTGTTTTGAGCTAGTGGAATATGTGGGTGGCCACCTATTCCCATCTGGATCAGTCCTACCCCCTTAGGAAGAAATGGTCTCAATTACATTGACTTCCCCCATCAAATGGGGAAATTTTTGTTGAACTTGACTCTTGGTGAGCCACTTGCCTTGGTGGAGGAGCTTCCCTGCTTTAACGACTCGATATAGTTGGATCTTCTGTTGGTGGGTTTACTTAACCTGTATATCAATGGTTTCTTGTTCCATGCAGTCGGGATTAATATTTGTAGGCTTCAATTGTTCTACCACCTCTAAGGTCTCTAACAGTGGTGCAAAATATGGTCGACGGAGCTCGACATTGAATACTAGGTGCAGGCCAAGGAATGGACGAATGCTTAATTCGAAGGCATTATCACCAACTACCTCGGTGATGGTGTATGCCCCATATCGAAGTGGGAAAATCTTTCCATGGGGTCCTCTAAGCCTCTCTTTCTGCAAATGCAACCAAACCTTATCCCTAACTTGAAACTTGTGTGGAACCTGATGCTGGCCATGTTGTTGCTTATATTTAGTATTGGCCTTTTCCAAAATGCCATGGACCTATTGGCAGATTTGTTGGATTCTTTCAACAAATCTGGTGGCCTTATCAGCATGAGCTTGAGCATGTGAAGATTCCTCCTGTGTGGATGCAAGGGGAAGAGCTACATCAATTGGGGTCAGTGGTTGGAAACCTAGGAACACCTGAAAAGGGCTATGACCGGCAGAGCTATGAAGAGATTTGTTATGGATATGTTGAAAATAAGGAAGGATCTCATCCCATGTACGAGGATGTTTAGAATTGTACATTCCTATAATGCACAATTATCTAGTTGACTACCTTTGTTTGTCCATTGGTATGGGAGTGGAAAGCAATGGATTTGGTGAGCTTAGTATCCATCAATGAACATAGACTAGACCAAAAAGTGATAAGGAACTTGTTGTCCTGATATGAAATGATATTCTGTGGAAGTCCAAAATGAACCTAAACATGCTCTAAGAAGAGCTTAGCATTGGCTTCGACAGAGATTCTCTTCTTACAAGCTATCAAAATGGCCATCTTAGATAAGTGATCCACAACCACAAACACACGGTCATTATCATGCTTAGTTGAAGGTAGTCCTGACATGTAATCCATGGAGATGGATTCCCATGGTCCATTCGGAGTGGGAAGGGGGGTGTACAACCCCTTCTTTTTTACAATTGGTTTCGCAATGTCGCATGCAATGAAGGATCTAATATATCAGGCGACGTCTTATCATAGTTTAGGCTAGTAAAAATACTTCTGCAAGACCGCCATGGTATTCTCAATGCCAAAGTGACCTGCCACCCGACTGTAATGTGCTTCCCAAATCATCTTCTCACACTCGCTTGAAGAAACACAAAGATGGCCCATGTGGCATAATAATCGTTCCTAAAGATGAAAGTCTACCACTAGTGTACCTGCACACAGGAATTGATAGATGGGAGCGAACTTAGGACCATTGTCATATAGTTAAGGCCACCCAGAGGTCTAGTGGCCACAAGAGTTGAGCATCGTGGTTAATGATGCTACTAGAGATCGATTGAGGAAATCAACGACTCCATTGGTGTTTCCCTTCTTATATTTAATGTTCAGGTGGAACTGTTGCAAGTAATTGCACCACTTTTGGTGGCAGTCATTCTGTAACTTTCATTGGGTTTGCATGAAATTCAAAGGCTTGTGATCAGTGTGGATGAATCTTTCTTTTCCAAGGATGTAATGTTTCCATTGGCGGCAATTTTAGACAATGGAGTACATTTCGTTGTCATAGGTGGGGTATTTGCAAATTGTATCTGAAAGTGTCTCACTGTGATAAGCCACTGGATGGCCATGCTAAGTGAGGACCGCACCAATGACATAGTCTGAAGCATCTGTCTTGATCTCAAAGGGTTGTTGCATATTTGGTAAGGTAAGGACGAGATCCAAACATAATCGTTGCTTCAACTCCTCAAATGTGTGTTGTTGTGGCTTGGACCAGATAAACTTGGCCTTAAATCCACCTTTGGTCACTTCGATAATGGACCAATTAATGTTAGAGAATCCCAACAAAAATATGCAATAGAAGTTTGCAAGGCCTAGGAAGCCATGAAGCTCTATGAGATTCATCGAGTTCGACCAATTGTGAATGGCTTTGATCTTGGTTGGATATACATGCACACCATGATCATCCATAATGTATCCCAGATAATGAACACTTTCCATGCCAAATGAGCACTTCTCTATATTGGCATATAACTTATGTTGGCGCAGGGTGCTGAGGACCTGGTGGATATGCTGCAAATGTTCTTCCCATGTTTTACTGTAGATGAGGACATCATCAAGATATATGACAACAAAGGAATTGGTGAATTTCTGTAGAATCTCATCCATCATCCTCATGAAGGTTGTCAGAGCATTAGTCAAGCTAAAAGGCATGACCAACCACTCAAAAAGGCCTTCCTGATATTTGAAGGCAGTCTTCCAGACATCAGTATGCTCAATTAGCACTTAATGATAGCTAGAATTCAGCTCAATCCTACTGAAATACTCAGACCCCTTGAGCTATTCGAGGAGGACTTCGATCCAGGGAATGGGATACTGATTCCATACGGTGATCTTGTTTAGATCTCAATAATCAATACAGAGTCGCCATGTCCCATTTTTCTTTTGTACCAACACAATTGGGCTCCCATAAGGTGAGGAGTTGGGTCGAATGTGCCCCTTTTGGATTAACTCCTGAATCTGGTGTTTAATTTCTTCATTCTCCATGAGGAAACTCCTGTATACACACCCATTAGGTAAAGGATCACTAAGGATCAGATCAATGGAATTCTTGACCTAACAATGTACTGGAACCCCAATGGGTGTGGTGAAGATGTCTTTGTATGCATCCATGATCTTGTCCACCCTTTTCTGCTACATAGAGGGCTTCTATGTGGAGGTGGTGGATGTTGTTGTGATATTTCGTTCACCCTCAGAACAAACCATGAAGAGTACAAATTTCCCTATCTAGGAGATTACCTTCATGCATTGCTTCAATATGATGAGAGACATTACAGTAGCAGAAAGTGTGTGTGGTTTCCTATAGATTTTCTTTCCCAAAGTAATAATGACACTACGAGGTCTAGACTCATACACATCATGATGTTTCCACATATATGGTTGTCCTAAAATAACATCACAAACTTCAAGCTGCACAACATCACACATTACCTCATCTTTGAAGTGTTTGATGTCGTAGGAGAGGCGACACTATTAACTAACGTGGATGTCTTGTCCATAGCTCAACCAACCAATGTTGTAGGGTTGGGGATGTGGAAATGTCAAAATCTTCAATATTTTGATGACCTTGATTGATATGAGGTTCTTCTGACTACCATTGTCAATAATGAAATGTATCGAAGTCCCGTGCACCCATAGTTGCGAATGGAAGAGGTTCTCCTCTTCCTCTTCCTCCTTTGAATCTTCTGGTTGGATCTTTGTGGTTGTGATGGTGGCACTTGGTTCTACGTCAATGATTTGCCTACCCCTTTCTTTCTCTACATCATTGTCTGAGTCATAGTTTGGATCTGAGGATTTTTTCTCGTCCAACAATGATTGTTTTGAGCGGCATTCATTAGTGTTGTGCCAGGGGTATTTGTGGAACTCACACCACTTGTAGGTGTCCTTCTTTGATTTCCCATTACAATTATTTTTCATGTGGCTTGGAGTGGTTGTTGGGACTTTGTCCATCCTTTCCCTGTTCTTTGGGTTGTGAATTAGGCCCACTTTTTCCCTGCTTCTGCTACTGATTTGCAGATGCAAAATCCCTATTATTTTGCTTAAACTTTTGTTCGATCTCGATGGCATATCAATAAGTTGCTCCTAGTGAGGATATGTCCAGGAAATCCATCTTCGACTTAATGTACCTGTGCGGTCCACTACGATGCTTTAGAACCAAGTTTCATTCGAAGTTTCTAATACCCACAGTTGAGCGTAGGGTATGGAATATATTGGTACACTCCAACACCGTTTGGTCTCTTCCCTGGCACGATGTTATCCACTGGGTGTATTGGTCATCATAGTTTTCGACAAACTAGAATTCCTCTTTGATGACATCGACAAAAGATGCCCAAGTGGGTTCTGTATTGAATATTTTAGATTCATCCCTCGCATGCCTCTTGCAATACACATTCCACCAGTATTTGATATGGGGAGGGACTTAAGGAGCGTGAAGGTGATATTTTCACCGTCGAAAAAAATTTGAACAGAGAAGTAACCCTCTAACAAGCTCAACCATTTTTCCAAAGCATCTGCATCTCTCTTTCCTTCAAATAAGGGGGTGTCAATGTTAACTTGTTCCTTGAAGGGATTCACACCCTCGAAATGACTGCTCATTGAAGGTGCATCCGCCACCGTCGACATTCTTCGAGGGATCTGGGCGAACTTATGCATCATCTCGTTCCTTTTTCGCGCGAGGGATTCCTCGAGCAACAGATTAATAGGATCTCCTGCTCCATCATCTCTCTTTTCTTCTCCCGCCATGTGAGGCTACTTGGGCAATGAGAGGTATTTTCCCCAAGCTCAACTAGTTCAAGACCCAACTCTCGATATTTAGATCTCATTGAGGACATGCACTAAGAAACCATAAGAGCAGAAAGTTCTAACACCATTGATCCAGATTTATGTGAGAACGAAATGAAAGAGCATATATATATTCACATACACAAATATATGACAATAAACACAATGATACAGTAAACTAGGATTCTATTAAATGAATGAAACATAACAAATTGTAAAATAAAATCAGCTAGTATGGTGGTAGTTGTATCTTTGAGAAGAGATGTGGCAGCTAGGCTCACTCGTGACAAGCTGAATACAAAAGGAGGTCAAAGGACCTTTTATCATAAAGCCTTGGAGAGGCATAAAACCCTAAACCTAACCCTAGGAGTTGAATCGTCATAAAGTCTACGGCCCCAAGGTGGTTAGTTGAACAATCAACTTCTCGGGGTCAGAACTTTTGTATACGATCTTCGTTTGGGGCGCTCGATAGCTCGTTGCAAAGGTCTATATGAGCTTTACAGCTTTCGATTGGGGACAACCGAGTGTTGCTAGAATAAATGGGCCTCCTTAAATTCCAAAAAATGTCGTTTAGGGCCTCAAATCGGCCCCGAATGTTTGAGACCCAAAAAACGATAGAAAATTACAAGAAAATTGCCAAAATGCAAAACTATTTTGAGCCAATAGAATTGGTGGGTGACCACCTATGCCCATCTGGATTAGAGGTGGGTCGAAGAAACAGGGTAACATTGGTCAAGCAGGGGCCTTACCCTGTATGATGCACTTTGGCTAGGTTGATCGAACCAATTAGGTTCAACATTACATGCCTTTAATAATTGCCACAATGCACATGCTAATTACATTAGTGGATGATGATATGATAGCTTGATGGTCGCCATAGTAAGACCAATTTGTAAATTCTTAATGAATCATGCATGGTAAAGGTTTAAGGTTCAAAAATTTCTTAGCCCATGTTAAAATGGGCATTTGTATAGTAACCATGTCTTTGAATTTTTTTTTTTAAGATTAAGGGTGGAGACACATGGTTTTTGTAAACATACAATAATTAAGGGGTGTATGTCTGTTTAGTGGAGCCAATGAATCCAGGTAAGAGGTGGGTTAAGGTATCAAGGTAGGGTGAGTTGAGTAAAGGCTTTGACTCACTCTAACCCTCTTAACTAGGTTGATCAAAGCACACAAGTTTAATGTTTGTATGTCTTTAATTTTCTTGACACACACTTCACACACTAATTAGTTTGAAGTTTATTAAATTGCAATTAGTGGATGATGAGATGGTGGTTTGAAGTCCCCTAAATTACAATTAGGGGACGATGAGATGGCGGTTTAAAGTTTATCTAAGACCATTTGGTAAATTCTTTAATCTTACGTGATAAAGGTTTAAGGTTCAACACTTCCCATATGGTGTGGTGTACCATGAATAACGGTAAGTGACATGTCCTTCCAACATTGCCAAAGGAGCCCATGTGGTGAGTTAGTTGACAATAACCATCATTTGACTTGACTTCACTTTATGTGACATGTCAATGTGATTAATCACGGATGTTCAATCGCATAAACCTAACAAACAATGCAAACCCACTTCATATTATGACTCCACCAAGAAAGAAACCTACCTCTCTCTATATAAAAGATAATATTATTTTAACCTAGTTTTCCATCTTATACAAGTACACTACCTACCTCTGTCTCTATATAAAAGATGATATTATTTTAACCTAGTTTTCTATCTTATACAAGTACACCCTAGTACGTTATGAAATACATTTAGAACAATGAGTTGAACAATAATCAACATACAACAATAACTTTTTTTCTAAAAGTGGTTATAAAATTTTATTTTTTAAGATTTAAAATTAATGAATTTATATATTTTGACTTTGATTTTTTAAAATTACAATTTAGTTATGTGAGAACTTTGAAACCTTCCTATTTAAAAAAAATAATTTGTACACTCGATGATGGATGTACTCTCTATTGATAACATTTCATATTCAAAACTTAAATAAAAATATACATATCAACTCATGTGTTCCACATTGTAAAACATTTTTTTATTTAACTAGCTTTTTGTAACACCTTGAACATCCCAAATAAAAGCTTTAGGAATGAAAAAGCTTTTCAATTTAGTGGATATAAATTTTATGCAATTTAGAAGTTATTTTGGTTTTAGTAGTATTAATGTTCGGGTTATTTTATAAACAGAGAGATATATTTATGATGTCGAAATTACTTTAAATTATATAAATATAATTTTTAAATTTGATGAGATAGAAGGTTTTTTAGATTTTTTAAAACTCTTTGTCTAGAGTTTCTCTTTTTTTTTTTCACTCCTTTGTCATAAAACTATTTCCCAACTTTGAGTTTTCACCCAAAAATCAAAGTGAAAGAAATTTTAATCCTAGATATTCATGGTTTCTCAAAAAGATGATAGATCCTTTAAGCCCAAGAAGTTTTAGAAAAGGTTCACAGTTGTGTTTCACTATGCAACTCTTGAGAGATCATTCTTATTTTAGCAATGTAGATCTTCTTCTTTACCCCAGTTAAGACAAAGAGACAATTTTTAACTTTCATACTAGGGTTATTGACCTCCTTGTTATGCCCATATGCCTTTTTTATTGAGAATTTGGGGTGGAGTATCTTCCATTACATCACTATCTCTCAACAATTTGAAACCATATGAGGGGCACAACTTATGTGGATATGCTAGTAATATCTTAATTTTCATTTGTCCTCTAAATTTTCATCACACCACATCTTCACTTTGAACTTCTAAGTAATAATATTTTTAATATCATCTTTATTTTGCAAAGTGACATTTTGATCAACCCCCCACATCTTTAACCAAGACTTGACATCTTTATGCCAACCTCCTTGAGCCTTAATAATTGCGTGTCTTTCCCAAATTGATTTTATGGTCATCTTTCCAAATTTGAAATAAATAATTATAAAAAACAAAAGAATATAAAAAATAACTTGTAGTTGATACATGCATAACTCATAGTGTATGCATGGATAACTTGTACTTGATGCATGGACAATGGGCATTTCATGAAAGACAACCTATTTAATTGAAAGCATTAGTTGCACCATAAAAAACAAGCTATAACTTGTTCATAACACTTAACTTACTCATGGCAATAGGTGGTAATTAACTTGTGACCTATCAATATTAATCTACCATAAATTAAATAATTATATAACAAATAATTTTTAATAAATCATATAAATTTAATTATATATTAATATATATATATAATTTATTTTTTTAATATCCCATTTAATATTTAAAAAAATATCAAACATTATTTATTTATTTTATTAAAAAAATTAATATTTTTGTAAATTTAAATATTAATATAAATAAAAAAAATTAAATTCTTAAAATAACGTTAAATTTGTTATAATCTTTTGTTGTTTTTTTGTTTTTGTTTTATGAGTATATATACTTTTTAAAACTCTTAAAATAACGTCAATTAAATTTATTAATGTTACTCAGTCAACGTCAAATTGATTGCCCTAACATCACCACATTTCACGATCGATGACACCTCCTTTAAAGCTGAAACATGACACATTATTAAAAATATATAGAATTTTTGACGCTATATTATAAGTGAAGATAAATTTATATGATCACTGCACCCTTTAAGTTGTAGGTTATTATTATTATTATAATTTTGATATAGAATTTTGTTGAAGTATATTATAAGTGAAGATATATATATATATAATCACGTACCTTTCTTTTTGTAATCCATGTGACGAATATCGAGGGTGGACTGTCTTATGTACAGGTCAGGCTATTACTTGAATCCTTACATCTTGTGGCACTATTTATCTAGTGTAGTTGTGATATGGGAGTTATCTAGTTTAAAATTTAATTAAAAAAAAAACATAATTAAGGTTTGATTTAATTTTTTTAAGAATGATTTTGAACATAAAATTATTAATTTTATAAATTGAAATTATGATAAACATAAAGTTATTTTAAAATGCTAAATCTATTTAAATTTAAATTAAATTAAAAAATCATTAGTAATAAATGTTTTTTTTATTATAAATGTAGCAATTTCAACCTCCTACTATTACCAACTCCATTAACTAATCAATTAAATTACCAAAATCAAGTAAACAACTTTAACGTATATATTTTACTGTATTGTGGAAAAACAATATTATAGTGTATTGTAATATATATATATATATATTTATTGTTCATTTATTTTTGAATGAAACAATAACGTGTTGAACATTTCTTTGAGTTTACGTTGACTACACTGATGAAGGTTGTTGTGATCATCATCACATAAGGGATGACGTGTGTTGTAGTCATCGTAAACCACAGCAGACGAGTTGCTTTTAAAGCATGTGACGTGGAGGAATGACACATCCAAATTTTGGATCACCTAATATTCACACACGTTTTACGACAATGCGAAGGCTGAGTTTCATAACGATTATCTCATTGTTTGTTTGTATATGCGTACTTTATTATAATTTGTGTTTTGTCTTTTATGCTGACTTAAATGTAATTGGATTTTGAGAAATTCTAGTTTATAAAGATGTTAGATTTAGTTTTAAAACATTTAATGTTAAAATTAAATTATTTTTTAATGTAGGATTTTGAAAATTATTTATTTATAAAAACAATTTAATAAATTAAAATAATTATATTAAATTTATTAAAAAAATTAAGCTAACTGATTATATTAACGTAGGAAAAGTATAGGGGAGGCAGGTGCGGGAGGGGTCATCTTTGACCCTAGAGGACAAATAGTAAAGACCTTTGTGTGGGGATTGGAACACAAGACCAACAATGAGCCCGAGTGGTTGGCTCTTCTTTAGGGACTGGAAATGGTAGATCGTTGAATCATCTCAATCCTACGAGTTTTCGAGAATTCTCGCCATGTTATCCTCAAGATGCGAACAAGTTATTCAACAGGCTCCATAAAATGTAGGAGGTATCATGACATGATCACTCATCTACCTCTTCCCCCTAACATTTCCTACTACCACATATTAAGAGCGAATAATGCAAAGGCTGATAATTTGGCAATTAGAGGTGCCTCTCTCCCCCAAGGTTACATCTCTTTTAATGGTTCAAAGGTTTGTTTTAAACCTATTCCCTAAGTCTCACCAAGGGCATCCCTTCTCCTTCTCCATAGTTTGGCCTTAACTTGTTAATGCTCTCGATTTCTTTGGCTTTGGTTTTAGTGCTTCCTCCTGGCAGCCCGTGTAGCTCACACTTGGATGCATGACTTCCCTCACCCTCCCTCCATTACAACCTGTCCCTCCTCTTAAATGCTTTCCTTCCCCTCCTTCATATTGCGTCCTGCTCCCACACTTTTGCCTATCCTCTCACACGCGCAATGGCCTTCAGAAGGGATTTGAATACCCTCTGTCCTCCTTCACCGTTTATGAATATGTTTCCCATTGGTTTCGAGCTCTATCATGGTGTTGAGTTGCAGTCCTCTTTGTAGTATCTCTCTCGGCCTCCATTTGGGTGGTCTCTTTCCACGTTTTTCCTATTTTTGAACTCCTCTCGGTCCACCTTTACCCCGCCTTTGGATTTTTCCATTGAAGAGTTCGGGAACCACTTCTCTGCTATGCTAGTGCGCCCTGAGGCTGCACTTATTTCCTTTGTGGCTCAAGCAGAAGGCTCCCCCTCTCTACTGCTCTTTGGTGACACAGTGGATAGGCCTATAGTTTTATCTCACGAGACCACTCATAACTTGTGGTTCCAGCAAAGGGTGCTCTCTCTCTGTCGCTCGTCAGTGAAATTGTGGACAGGCCTACTGCTTTTCCTCGTGAGTTTTTTCAAAATTTATGCAGCAGCAATCTTCCCTCTTCAGTTGGCATGGAGCGCAGAGGCATGGACCCAGTTCAACGCAATGTTAAGGAAGGTTTTGATGATTTGAAGACAAACATCTAGCGTCTGGCAGACTTTGTGGTTATTGGAGTTACCGATAATAAGGAAACGACAAAAGATGCCAAGCAATTGGTGGATGATGTGCGCCACGTCTCTTATCAGACTAGTTTCCACGATTCATGAATTGATGATCATGACATGGACCTAAAAGAGATGATGGGCACAATTGACCGCATCCAAGAAGACCTTCATAAATTGTTGCAGCTGAACCAAGGCAGTCATGTTTAAGATAAGCATGGAAAAGCCACTCATAAAATGGATGAAGATTCTGTCACCCAACCTATGGGGTTTCCAGGAAAACCCAAATGACCTCCATCTAGTACATCTTTTTTTGTATAGTTTTAAATCAACAGTTTGTTCGAATTTACACTACTACTATTATTATTCAGAATAGGAACTACTATAACGACACTAGAAGGCCCTTCCTTTGGCTTGCTTTTGTTTCAGACTCTCTTATCCAACTATCATCCTACTACTGCTATATTTTTGTATTGTTATCGATTCCCTCAGTTACAAAAAAATAAGAGGAAAATTTCAGTCTTAAAGTTGGTTGGCCACAAGAGGAACCTGACCAACAACAAAATAGTAGATTATCATTGAGGACCCTAAATGCTCCATAGCAAGAGGTTTTGAAAATCCAATTTTTAATCATCCTAAGCCCAGCTTGAGTAGTATAATAGTATCTAATAGGAGTTATGTAAATATATCTATGATAACTATAAATAAAAAAGTAGACTTGGATCCTTTTGAGAACAGTGAGAGTCTTCATCATCATCATAAATAACGATGCAGAGTACGTCTTGGGATGAAGTAGGTGGGTGCTCCTCATCTTCAACTGCTTCCTTAGTGAACTCAAATCCAGTCGTGGATTTTGATATCAAGTCGATCTTAGCATTCACTCTCTTCAATTGATCTTATAGCTCATCAATCTACATGAGAATTACCTTTAGCTCCTCCTTGTGATCCAAAAAATATTTACCCAGCATGGATTTCAAGTGCCAATAAAGCAAATCCATCTAGAAATATTTGGTATCTTGGGCATGGGAGTTTCCCACATATTGAATGCACGACCGCATTTCCTTTTGAATTTCATTTGCATCCATCACCTCATGTTTCTACTTCACCCACATTTCTACCATATCAATTTCCCATTGGATCCTCACAGGGGTGTGCCAAAGGTAGCAAGAGGCCAAGACCTCAACCTCATGTATAATCCTTAGTGTTAAATCCCCCTCCTCCATGTCCTTGTTGTCATCTAGTGCCCATGGATTTTCCCACCATTTTGTTAGTAGGGTGTCACGATGGGGAAGAGTCAGAGAGGCTTTCCAAGAGTGCTCCTATCCTGAGTATTAAGAAGTTCATAATGGTTGAGCTACCAAGAAAAATGGCCTCTTGGAAAAGAAGATAGAATCAAAATAAAAACTTCCAAACTCATAAGAGTTTCGATATGGCTCTTAATTCTAGCTGTTTAACATACCAACTCTTATTGGTTACCTCTTTCGTCATGGTTATCATGAATCTTAACTCCCCTTTTATGTATTGACAATCTCCTATCCTTCAATGACATAATCAAAAGAAGGCTCATGAATCAAAAGAAGGCTCATCATGTCACGGTGAAGAATCATGATTATCAGTAACGCTCTGAAGGAGTCTGCATATGAGGTTGAAAAATGGGCTCTAAGTGCACTTTGAGCCCACTTTAGTGCAACTATGACAATTGTGATCCAAAACTTGGTGCATCCCAAGATTAACCTCAACGAATTAAAACCTTGTACTATTATTTTGTACTGCAAGGTCAAATTCGTCCATTTTTGTGTACTTCCAGGTAAATTTAGTTGAGTTCCCAACAAGTTTTTAAAAATTTAGAATTTGATGTGCTAATTATTTAAATTTTATTCTTCGTAGTTAATGCATCTACGAGTAATTGCGCCAGGTGAAATCACCTCATGCGCACCAAAGTGGGGTTTGGCCGTCAATGACATCAGTGGAAGCATGACCCCATGGGCACCCTCTTTGCTCCATCTATGGAGGGTATGAATCTCATAGCAATCTCAATTTGCACACTTCGAACAATAGCCTAGGTGGATACATGCTCAAGTATTAGACTTAATCCCTAGTTTGCATATCCTCATTAATGTGAGTTATGCATATCCTCATTAATGTGAGTTATGGGTGTGGGAGGCGCTTCCACATGTCTTAATTGGGCCCTCTCACATCATTGCTTCAACTATCCAACACACAAATTGAGGAACATTAAATTTATAAATTAAAATTAATCTTTAATATAATTAAATATTTTTTAAAATAAAGACAAGATTTATTAAATATAAGTTCAAAATGAATCCCAATTAAGGATTTTTTATTTGATAGTTGCACAAAAGAGTACTCAACCCAAAATTATGTTGATAGGAGAGTAACTAACTATGTTGACTCCCACATTGGCATAATTATTTTGATCTATTGTAGCTAATGTATATCTTATATGTTACTATATGCAAATCCTCACAACTAATGTGGGACTAAGGGGTTCACTCTGTGAACCTATGACATAGTACGTGCATCCATATGAAATTAAATAATACCATTAATTTCAATAGTTATTAAGGAATGCCTCCAAATATTCTTTTGTTGAAGCCCCCTCCCAATACACCCAATTAAAAAAAAACCGCTTTCACTAGATATTGTAGGTATCCATTTTTTCATGATATTTTTAATATCCCTTTTTATTATTACCCTTAGTATTGCAGTGTGGCACTACTCTTATAACCCCTAGAGACCTTGTGGTGTGAAATATGAAATCTTAGTTAGAGAAAATATTGCAAGATGGGGAACACCACCCTGAAAATAGGTCGAATTCATACATAGTTGTTCCAATTAAATTCACACTATGATTAGTCGTAAAGTGTATCTATTCAAACACAACTTTGACTCCAAACACAATTGGATTCACACCATCTTCACAGATAAACCATACTTATTCAAACAATAATTTAACTTCACATACAATCAAGTTCACAACAAATTCAAATAAAGAGTATCTATTGAAATTACCCAATACCCTATTCAACTCCCTATATACATAATTATAAAACCCCCTAATATCTATATGTTTTTAATATATTAAAACACCCCTTGACTCCTTAATATCTATATGTTTTTAATATATTAAAACACCTCTTGACTTTTATATACTAGGCAATATGTTGCTTCCATTTTTTAGAGTATTAAATCCTCCAATATAAACTCATATGCTATAATATTTCCTACTTAATAAACCATACATGATGTGGGAAAACATTTTTTTAATTCTAGAAGCGTATTATAGTCATAGAAACAAATCTAAGATGCTATTTATTTGGCATATAAAACTCTTTTAATGTAAATGTGTCGATGGTATGGATAAAGGGTATTATAAAATACTACATGTTAAGGATTTTTCTATTTTCTACACATGAATTAAGAGAAGGACAATTCAAACAAGTAATGATATTTACTTCACAACAAAGAAAGCGTTTTATTCCTAAGAAGAACATATGACCTCCTCTATAGACACCTCCATTGACATAAGAATCATGGTAAGAATGGTTGTTAATTTGAAAGAATTATATCTAACCATAAATTAAAATTACTTTTTTTACCTTCATTGCCATAAGAATCATGGTAAGAATGGTTGTTAATTTGAAAGAATTATATCTAATCATAAAGTAAAATTACTTTTTTTTTATATAAGGAATAATGTAATACTAATAAGACATCTCGAGGGTTACCTGTTTCAATATTTACCCTAATCCAAGAGAATTTATTTGCAGACTTTTGATGGAATGAAGCGTACTAAAATTGACATGATTATGTAGGTTGTTGTCTGGCGGTCGAGGAGTGTCAGGGTGTCACCGTACTAATGGCATACTTTCAAAATCCATCAAATCTCCTTACGGTTGATCTAGAGGAGTGTTGTTTCATAAACATGCAATTGGATTCCTCATGAGACATGTTGGTTTTCTTTTTTCTAAAAGAAACACTTTAATCCTTAATGGAAAACTATTATTTTATTAAACAAAGTAATGATACATGTCCATGTCCATGTGTTACTAATATGTTCTCCTAGCTTACCAATTTTCAGTAGCAAGATAAGGAAAATGGTTAAAGTAGGAAAACAATTCTTCCAAACCTTTCTACTGCATGCTTTTGCACCTAAATTACTTACTAAAATCAAAAGAAAACCAAAACTCAAGTAAAAGTTTAGATTCAAAATGAATAGAGTGAAGTCTCTACTATCCTAACTAAATTATTCTAAAGGAAAAAATAAAGAAATTATTGTGCAAAAAGAAATTGACAAGAAAGCGAGTCACTAGAAAGAAAAACCTAATCCATTTATTGATGATATTATTTGAAAGATAAACTAGAACCAAAGCTAAAATTACATTATAAATATACGAGAGGAAACACAATCTATACTATTTCTATCCTAACTTGCACTAGCTCCACAAATGCTACATGAAATCATAGATCCAATGCGACCATTAAAGGCCATCTGGTTCTAGTTCCAATGGGCACGGTGTACCGGTCAGTCCGAAAGTATGTAACTCAACAGACCTATGTTTGATTCTGGTGGAAGTATGTAACTCAATAGATCTATGTTTGATTCTGACAGGGCCTTGACAAAAAAAGTAAGTTCAAGGCGCAACACTTGCACATGTGGAAAAAAATATAGTTCTATAGGAATATTAAAGTTATGTGCAAGTGCATAGGACTGGCGTATAGGAAATTAAAGTTATGTGCAAGTACATAGCACTACTGTGTAGTGCAATGCATCGTTGAAAAATTTAATGACTTGGAAAATATATTCATATCAATAAGTAATAAATAATTATTGCTTTTTAGAAAATTTTGACAAAAAAATGAATCCAGCCAAGTCCCAATAACATTATGGAAAAGTCTAAACACGCGATGTTTTTGACTTCCCAACTATTTTTTGTCAAAATCCAACAATGTTTTTTTTAAATAAATCCATAATTTATGTAGTTTAAATCGTGAATTTAAGTATATAAATGAAATCAGTGTCCTAAAAAAACCCTAGGATTCTTAAATATGCAAATTTTAACACCGTTTTTGTGTGATTTAAAAATTCTCTGCAATTGTTTTACCAAATTTAGGTGAAATCACACCAAAAAAGTGGGTCAAAATCGCCATGTGTTTAGGCTATTCATTATGGAAGACATTATGGGAATCTTTGATTACTTGAAAATAATCCAAAAGTGAGTGACATACCTTCTCATGGAACTTGATCAAGTGTTATAAAGTAATGCTCAATGAAAATATTCCTTTGTCCAACATTTTGGTTTTCACACGGATAAGAGTTGGTTCACCATTTGTACGAGGGCTAATCCGCCTATCATAATG
This sequence comes from Pseudotsuga menziesii, assembly GCA_001517045.1. Classification (NCBI taxonomy): domain Eukaryota; kingdom Viridiplantae; phylum Streptophyta; class Pinopsida; order Pinales; family Pinaceae; genus Pseudotsuga; species Pseudotsuga menziesii. The sequence goes on along the minus strand of LPNX010485254.1, from coordinate 139,054 downwards.
GCATATCAGCACGAGAATTGAAATTACATTCATTCTTAATTCATAATGGCTCAACAAGAGCATACATGTCACTTATAAGAATTGAACCTGGGTGGGGAGGATAACATTCATTCCTCCCAACCACCCAAGCTACAACCAATGGACTAAATGGATATAAATTACTCCCAACATTCATTCCTCCAACATATTACTCATTTCATTGTGCGTGAAAAATGGATATAAATTCAGTGTTTCTTCCTTCTTGGGTGTTGAAAGATCGTTTAGTGTATCATAATCCCCAGTGGAAAGAAAGTATTGGGTGTCTCTTACGGTCAACCTTTAATCAAGTAGTTCAAATTTGTAGGCTAAACACGTTTAGCCATTTATATGATTTCGTCAAATCCACTTTTGGGAGAAAAAAAATATCATCAAACATATGTCCATCAAAAGTAATATTTTGTCCATTGAATTCTTGTATCACAACGTGTAGATTGTGGGATAACCAAGAATTTATAAAATTTTGCATATTATATGAACTAGCTCTGTGAAGTGTATCTTTTGTTAATTGCAGCCATAACATCATTCTTCACTCCTTTTGAGAACAATTGTAATTGATGGGCCTAATTTGACACCTTATGCAACAATGTATCTCACATATTTATGGTTTCTAGTTCATCATTACACTATATCACATTCCCAAAATTGAGGAATAGAGTGATCACTAAAGTATAATTATTCAAGCCTTCCTTTAGGAAAACACCTACAAAGAATGGGTTGCTTATAAAAATCAGAGAAGACCCATCCTTTGGGGGGTCCTTTTTTTTTTTGTTTTTTTTGGGGGTCTCGCCAACTAGTTTATGAATCTGGAGCAAGAGGTGGTGTTGTTCTGGCTCAAATTTATCTTGGAAACACTCATTTCCATGGGTTTCATAGCTAGAAATCTGTGGCTACTCTAAGTATGCTTGTTTGGTTCCATGAGGAATGGGGCAGTTTCATTTTTGTTCTTTTCGAGATTGGAAACTTCTTAAACACCGGGCATGATTGTTTATTATGGTCTTGGGATGTGGCTTCTGGTACTCTCACGACAAAAGGTCCTTATGAGGCCCTTTTTTCTAGTAGGTGGCCAATGTAGAGCTCTTGGTGGCACTCAAAATTGTGGAGCTAGAAGGGTCCTCTCAAGATCCCATGTTTTGCTAGATGGCATTGGAGAACAAATGTATATATTGGCAAAACTTGATAAAAAGATGTTGGCATGAGCCTGGTTTCTGTTGTCCTTGTTAGGAAGTTGAGGAAACTCTATATCATCTTTTTTGTTGTTGTTGGATTACCCAGGTGGTATACAAAGGTATAAGCCTGTTGTTGGATTTATCATTAAGTTGGGGTTATATCTCTTTTAACCAAATTCTTTTTGAGTAGTCCTCCAGAAGTTCTCCTTGGGCTGTTCTTCCGATTATTTTCAATTGGGCTATTTGATGCCATAGGAATCTTGTCATTTTTTAGAAAAGACTTGTGAATATTCAACGTTTGATTTGGTATGTTATTAAGAACCCTTGTGCTTTAATGGTGGATAATTCCATTTTATTTAGATGTCCAAAAAATCATTCTTTTGAAATCCAATATCCTACATGTCATTTTGATGGAGCTTCACAGAACTAGTTTGGTTTAGGGAGCTGGAATGGTGTTGTCTCTCTCGAACTCTCACTTTTTCAATATTTGGATGGGCTGTGGGGGGGTTCAAATACACGCTCTGAAATTCTTTCTCTAGATGGTCTCTTATTTTTTTCTCGGCATCGTGATATTCTCTCTATGCAGGTGATGTTAGATTTTTTATCATTTAAGCTAGCATTAACTTAGGATCTTATTTGAGATAATAACAAGCACATCAATCAAACACATGAGACAATGAACACAAATATTTTCCTCGGGGAAACCATAAAGGATAAAACCCCGCAACTTCCTCAGAGATAGAATCAGCACCAAAATAAAAGCCCCAAAAATAGTAAGATGATTTCCCGACAGCAGTAGTCTCTCTCTCTCTTGTCCCATCAACTTCTTCTCTCTCAGTTATGTGCTACAACTGAGTGTGTGATAAATAGAGAGGCTCACTCTCTATTTATACTAATTCCCGACTTGACAATAACTCACCAGGGCCGACTTCTCTAGGAGAGTCTAATAACCCTAGGCCCCACAACTGCGAGGACTTTAAATCTTGAACAATAGGAGGGTTACCCACAATGACTTGACATGACTTTTTTACATTATAGAACCTCCTGATGGGAGCATCGGGGCATGACATGACTCAATTAAATTATAGATACTTCCCAGAATAAACATCGGGGCACAATACATGAAATATACAAGTGAATACATTCCGAAGTTACAAATACATCAACACTCCCTCTTAACTAGGAAGGTATTCTTTCGACACAATTTTTCAGCACTGGTCTTCTTCTCTGTATCAACTGGATCATCTTGTCATCTTCATCTTCAAGTCATCTTCAACTTCAAGTTGTCTTCATCTTCAAGTTGTCTAAGTCATCTTCATCTTCAAGTCTTCTTCATCACGAGATCTAGATAATCACACGATCTGGATCATCAGTGCTGGATCATCATCACTGTATCATCATCAAGTCTGGATCATCACTTGATCTGGATCATCATCAAGTCTAGATCATCACTTGATCTGAATCATCATCAAGTCTGGATCATCATCATAGGCGTTATCTCTTGATTCTTCTCGTCATAGGAAGTTCTACAGAGCTAGCCCTTTTTCATGTTGGTTGTAGGCCTAGCCTCCATGTAGGTCTTCTTCATCACTTATATCTGACCCTAAGTCAGAATGGCCCGCCCAACTCTTACATCTGACCTCATCTTGTCAGAAAGGCACGCCCAGCAATCACATCTGACCTCATCTTGTCAGAAAGGCCCAGCACTCACATCTAACCATGTGTAAACACATCGCACCAGAATGGCTCAACACTTATATCCGACCATGTGAGAACACACCGCATCAGAATGAATCTACACTTACATCCGACCATGTGAGAACACACCGCATCGAAAGGGATCTGCACTTACATCCAACCATGTGAGAACACACTGCATCGGAAGGGGTCTGCACTTACATCTGACCATGTGTAAACACATCGCGCCAGAATGGATCTCAGTCCCAGACTGAGGATTCCTGGTAACTAACCAGGTGCTTCCATTCTCCTAGAAAATGGCATCTCAGCACCAAGCTAAGTATTCCTAGTAACTGACTAGGTGCCTCCATTCCAAGAATGGCATTCAGCACTTATATCTGATCATGTAGGAACCAATCCTACAGTCACATCAGAACGGCTCAACACTCACATCTGACATGGAAGGAACCAATCCTCTCACCATGACAGAATGGCTCAACCCTTACATCTGACCATGGAAGGAACCTAATCCTCTCACCATGTCAGAATGGCTCATAGACTCATCATTTCCCCTTGGAGGGAACCTCGATCTGGAGAACACCAAGCTTCTCCCTGAAGTACTCAAACTTCACTCTGGCCAATGGCTTCATCAATACATCAGCTATCTGTTCGTCTGTCACAACATATTGGAGCTTCACTACTCCTCTCTGCACCAGATCCCTGATATAGTGATATTTGATCTCGATATGCTTCGACTTGTCATGGAACACTTGGTTCTCAGACAACTTCACACAACTCTGGTTGTCGCAATATATACAAATAGCATCCAACTGGAGATCAAATAAATCAGACATTAGCTTTCTTAGCCACACTGCCTTGCAACTAGCTGGACAAGCTGTGACATACTCTGCTTCAGCTATACTCAGTGCCACATAGGACTGCTTCCTGCTAAACCAAGAGATCACACCTGATCCCATACTAAACCATCATCCTGAAGTGCTATTCCTATCGATGGCACTGCCTGCCCAATCTGAATCAACATAACCGTCCAAGTTAATCTTCTGATTCACCTCGTACTTGAGCCCATAATCAACTGTACCTTTCAGGTACCTCAAAACATGCTTTACAGCAATCAAGTGAACATGTCTCAGATCTGTAAGAAACTGGCTCAAGGTGTTCATAGCAAAGCAAATATTTGGTCTCGTATTTTTTTGGTACATCAAGGACCCAATCATCTGATGATACATCGTAGCATCAACCACCTCTGATGAAGCATCACTCAATAGCTTTAGGTTCGATGCCACAGGTGTGGTCATGTCCTTGCAGTCCATCATCCCGAACCTCTTTAGAATCTCTATTACATACTTCCCTTGTCCGAGGAAGATTCCATCCACATTCTGCCACACCTCCATGCCTAGAAAATAGTGCATCATACCCAAGTCTTTCATTTCAAACTCGGCAGCAAGCTTCCTCTTAGTATCAGCAATCAACCCATCCATACTTGTTACAAACAGATCATCTACATATAGTAGGAGTATCACTGGGTTTCCTTCTTCAACCTTGTAGTAAAGGTTGGAATCTGCTTTACTTTTGGTAAAGCCCAAACTTGATAGAAAGCCATCAATTCTGCCGTACCATGTCCTGGGTGCATGTTTCAAACCGTACAGGGATTTCTTAAATCTACACACATGAGACTCCATGTCATGTGTCTCAAAACTGAGTGGCCGCTCCACATACACTTCCTCTTCCACTACACCATTCAAGAAAGCAGTCTTGACATCCATCTGGTGTATCTTCCACTTCATTACTACAGCCAGAGCAAGTACTGATCTGAGGGAAGTGCATCTGGTTGTAGGTGCAAAAGTTTCTTCATAGTATATTCCTTCTTTCTGGGAGAAGCCACGAACCATGAATCTTGCTTTATGTTTCTCTATGCTACCATCTGCAGCATGCTTGATCTTGTAGATCCATTTGGAAGTTACAATAGAATTCCCTCCTGGTCTTGGGAGAACATCCCAAACATCATTCTTCATGATCGATTGATACTCTTCGATCATAGCATCCTTCCATTCTTTTCTTTCTACTACTTCTTCATAGTTGGAAGGTTCTTTATCAATGATGTCACATAGCAGGGCTACATAACTGGAGCAGGACCTAGTTCTCTTTCTTTCTCTGTGTGTTTCTTCTGAAGCTCCATATCTTTCTGCACCTTGGATAATTTCATGTACCCAAGCAGGTTTCCTCTTGTGAGGATTCTTCTCTTGAGGTGGATCCACGGGTTCTTGAGGTTCTTCTAATTCTCGATCCTCTTCTTGAATTTCTTCATTCATGGCTGTATCATGAATTCCAGGTGCTTTTGTTTCTTCAGGTTCTTCAGCTGGTGTCTTCCTAGATTTGATGTAGGCTGAATCTTCGTCAAATGTTAAATCTCTGCTGATGTCGATCTTCTTGAATCTTGGGAAGTATATTCTATAAGCCTTCGATCTTTCAGAGTATCCCACAAATATACCCTTCTTTCCTGAAGGATCTAATTTCGTCCTCTTTTCTTTCGGAATGTGTATGTATACAGGACAGCCGAATATTCTGAGATGGCTTACTTCTGGTTTCCTGTCGGAGAAGACTTCTTCAGGTGTCTTGTTCTTGAGTACTCTGTGTGGAGTATGATTCTGTACATATACCATTGTTTTGGTAGCTTCTGCCCATAGATGCATGGGAATATCTTGATCATGAAGCATGGCCCTTACTGCTTCCATGATCGTTCTATTCTTCGTTTTTGCAATCCCATTCTATTGTGGATTATATGGAGTGGATAACTCCCTCTTAATCCTCGAGTCTTTGCATAGCTCTTTGAATTCATTTGATGTGAATTCTCCGCCATTATCTGATCAAAAGGTTTTGATCTTCTTTTTTGTGTGGTTCTCGATCAAGGCTTTGAATTCCTTGAACTTGCTGAATACTTCATCTTTGTTTTTCATAAAGTATATCCATGTCTTTCTAGAAAAATCATCAATAAAAGAAACATAGTATACATACCCGCTTAATGAACTGGATGACATTGGACCGCATACATCGGAGTGGATGATTTCCAAGATTCCTTTTGCCTTGCTCTCACTACTTGGAAATGTAAGTTTTTTGTGTTCTTCCCTTTTGTACATCCTTTGCATACACCTTCATGTTTTGTCTTCATTTCTAGGAGACCTTCAACAAATTTTCTTGCAAGTGGTAGTGCTCTATAATGCACATGTGCAAGTCTTCTATGCCAAAGATCACTTGGTTCTACCGAGTCATGAACCAAAGCTTGTTCTGGTTGGCCCTTCAATTTGTATAGGCCTCCTTCTTGCTCCCCAATCACTACTGCATCATCAATAGACTTTCCCTTTGGCCACATGAGAACTTGGCCATCTACAAATGCAACCCTCATTCCTTTTGCATCCAATGCAGATATGGAGAGGAGGTTCTTCTTTAGTCTAGGCACAAACAATACATCTTTCATCTTTATAGACTTTCCAAATTCTAGCTTACATGAGGATTCACCACTACCTTTTAATGGATACTGGTAGTCATCTCCAAGTTTCACCTTGTGAGGTGATTCATGTTCAGATAGTTTCACAAAGGATTCCTTGAATCATGTCATATGTTTGGAAGCACCACTGTCTATAAGCCAATCATTGCTACCATGTGTGTTAGTCCCGTGAGAGCAGAAATCAGAACATATTCTTCATCACTTGAAGAGTCATCACTGTCTTGTCTGACTCTCTTTGTGGAAGGTTCATAATCCTCTACAGCATGAGCATGATGTCTTCTCTTGTTTCCCTTCTTCTTGTGAGAGCTATTTTTATTTCTAGGACAATCTCTTGCAAAGTGTCCTCTTTCATCACATGTATAGCAAATGTACTTAGATGTATCTCTAGGCTTTCTAAAGTTACTCTTCTAGTGAGAGTGCTTACCTCTGTGGTGCCTAGTTCTGGTTTTCTTGGATTGTACTGTGAGAGCTTGATCTTCACTTCCCATATTTTCTTCTCGAGCTGCTATTTGAGCTTCTTCTTGAGAGCATTCTTCCCATAGTCTGCTGAACTTGACTAGCTTCTTTCTGCTACAGATCCCTTGAATGAAAGAGTCCCATGTCCTAGGGAGACAATTCAAGGTGATCATTACAATCTATGCATTCTCTACTTCCTCATCCACTACTTCAAGTTGTTCTTTGATCTAGGAGACCCTTGTGAAGTATGATTGAATGGTCTCCACATTCTGGATCTTCACATTCTTCAATTGGTTCCTCAAGGTGATCTTCTGGTTTGTGTTCTTTCCTTCAAACAGTTTGGTCAGGGAATCAAACATAGCTTTAGGTGTCTTTAGGGAGGACACCTATGGTATCAGGTGATCCTTGATTGAATCAACAATAATCCTCTTAGCCATGACCAATTTCTTCTTGTGTAAGGCCTTAGCCTCATCTCCCTCTGGAACTGGAACCTCTTCATTGATGTAAGAGTCCAACTCATTTTCTTCCAGGACTAGGTAGATCCTATACTTCCAGGCTCGGAAGTTATCAGCTCCCTCAATATTTTCATCAAGTTTGGTATGATGAGACATCTTAACTGAGAACCTCAAATGGAAATACAAAAGATTTAGATCTTACAGGTTAAGATGTCGGATCTAGATCTGGAGCTGAATTTCTGTAGAGTTGGTTCAGAAGCAGATTAGGGTGTGACTTTCCCGAAGTTTTGTCCAACCAAAATATTTGATATTGATCTCTAAACTTCAATTTTGAGGAGGAGATCAATCCAGGCATGGGCTCACTCAAAAATTCCACTTCTGTGGAAAGCCCTAAGTTTCGGCAGTAGTGTCGGGTCAAAAACTGAAAATGCTCAGAATCAAATTCTGCTTCGACAGAAAGATGCGCCTTGGAGAGGAGAGTCAGCCCAACCTTATTTTGCTGAAAATTTGTGGAGAGAGATCCAAAAAGTAGGAAGCCCTAGTTTCTGTAGCTACACAGTGTCTTCTTCTCAAGTTAGCTCTGATACCATGTTAGATTTTTTATCATTTAAGCTAGCATTAACTTAGGATCTTATCTGAGAGAATAACAAGCACAACAATCAAACACATGAGACAATGAACACAAAGATTTTCCTCGGGGAAACCATAAAGGAGAAAACCCCACAACTTCCTCAGAGATAGAATCAGTACCAAAAGAAAAGCCCCAAAAATAGTAAGATGATCTCCCGATAGCAGTAGTCTCTATCTCTCTTGTCCCAACAACTTATTCTCTCTCAGTTATGCGCTACAACTGAGTGTGAGTGAGTGTGTGATAAATAGAGAGGCTCACTCTCTATTTATACTAATTCCTGACTTGACAATAACTCACTAGGGCCGAATTCTCTAGGAGAGTCTAATAACCCTAGGGCCCCACAACTGTGGGGACTTTAACCCTTGAACAATAGGAGGGTTACCCACAATGATTTGACATGACTTGTTTACATTATAGAACCTCCCGATGGGAACATTGGGGCATGACATGACTCAATTAAATTACAGATACTTCCCGGAATAAACATCGGGGTACAATACATGAAATATACAAGTGAATACATTCTGAAATTACAAATACATCAATAGGTGATTGGTGAATCCAAGGTCATTGTTGATTGGGATCTTCACAAGTCTCAGATTCATGGTGTTTTGTTGGAATGGTGGCTTTCTCATGTCTGTCAGCTATATGAATCCTTTATGTATTTATATTTTCACCATACTTTCAGGGAGTTCATTTATGAGTGGATATTTTATCCAAAAAAAGGTTTGTCTCAACCAAAGGGTTTGCTACAGTTTAAAGAATGGAAAGATCATGTGTTGATTTCAAAGGGTTCCCTTCCTTTCTATGAAATTTAATTCTCTATTGGTTTGGTCTGCTCTGTCATTAAAAATATCGTTTTGATGGTTATATTTCAATTTACTTAGCGAACTCTATAGTCTTCATGATCCTCAGTTCTATTAGACTCGTTTTCTTCATGCAAAAGGCTTGTACACAACTTCCTTGATGTATTTTTGAATAGTTGGTGTTAATCCCATGGGGATCTCATTCCTGCTATAGTTTCTTTATTGAATTTTAGTGAGTTGTTGGTTTTATGTATTGATGAAATTTGGAAGACTGATGTAGAAATCCCCTGTATTGTTTCATTCTTTTTTGGAATACAAATTATGGTCTTTTCGTGAGAGAAAAAAAATGCCTAGCATTATATTAGGATCTTTAACTGAGAGAATAACAAGCACAACAATCAAACACAAGAGACAATGAACACAATGTTTTTCCTTGGGGAAACCATAAATGGAGAAAACCCTGCAACTTCCTCAGAGATAGAATCAACACCAAATAGAAAATCCCAAAACAGTAAAATGATCTCCCAACAGCAGTAACCTCTTTCTTCCTAGCCCCAGTGTCTTCTTCTTCCTCAGCTGTGCGCTACAACTGAGTGTGAGTGAGTGTGTATCAAATAGAGAGGCTAGCTCTCTATTTATACTAATTCCTGACTTGATTAAACCCAACTAGGGTTGACTTCACTAGGTGAGTCTAATAACCCTAGTTCCCCGGAACTGCGGGGACTTTAACCCTTGATCAATAGGAGGGTTACCCACAATGACTTGACATGACTTGTTTACATTATAGATCCTCCTGATCGAAACATCAGGGCATGACATGACTCAATTACATTACAGACACATCCTAGAATAAACATCGGGGTACAAGACATAAGATACATAGGTGAATACATTCCGAAGTTACAAATACATCAACACTCCCTCTTAACTAGGAAGGTATTCTTTCGACACAATTTTCAGCACTGGTCTTCTTCTCTGTATCGACTGGATCATCTCGTCATATTCATGTTCAAGTCTTCTTCGTCTTCTTCATCTTCAAGTCTTCTTCTAAGTCATCTTCTTCTTCAAGTCTTCTTTGTCTCAGGATCTGGATCATCATGACTACTGGATCATCACTTGATATGGATCATCATCAAGTCTGGATCAACATCACATCTGGATCATCACTTGATCTGGATCATCATCGAGTATGGATCATCATCACATGCTATCTCAGAATGGTGCTATCTCGATTCTTCTCATCACAGGAAGTTCTACAGAGACAACCCTGTAGGCCTACCCTTCATGTAGGTCTTCATCAGCGCTTATATCTAACACTTAAGTCAGAATGGCATACCCAACTCTTACATCTGACCTCATCTTGTCAGAAAGGCACGCCCATCACTCACATCTGACCACATCTTGTCAGAAAGGCCCAGCACTCACATATGACCATGTGTAAACACATCGCGCCAGAATGGCTCAACGCTTACATCCGACCTCATATTGTTGGAAAGGCTATGCACTTACATCTGACCCCATCTTATCAGAAAGGCACAGCACTCACATCTGACCATGTGTAAACACATCATGCCAGAATGGATCAACACTTATATTCGAACTCATCTTGTTAGAAAGGATCTGCACTTACATTCGACCATGTGTAAACATATCGCATCGAAAGGGCTCTCAGTCCCAGGCTGAGGATTCCTGGTAACTGACTAGGTGCCTCCATTCTCCTATAGAATGGCATCAACCCTTATATATGATCAAGTGGGATACATCCCTCAATCACATCAAAATGGCCATGTGCTCACATTTGATCATGTAAGACTACATCCTATAGTCATATTAGAATGGCCCTCAGTCCCAGACTGAGGATTCCTGGTAACTGACCAGGTGCCTCCATTCTCCTATAGAATGGCATCAACCCTTATATATGATCAAGTGGGATACATCCCTCAATCACATCAAAATGGCCATGTGCTCACATTTGATCATGTAAGACTACATCCTACAGTCATAATAGAATGGCCCTCAGTCCCAAACTGAGTATTCCTGGTAATTGACCAGGTGCCTCCATTCCAAGAATGGCATTCAGCCCCTACATCTGATCATGTAGGAACCAATCCTACAGTCATATTAGAATGGCTCAGCACTCACATCTAACATGGAAGGAACCTAAATCCTCTCACCATGAAAGAATGGCTCAGCCCTTACATTTGACCATGGAAGGAACTTAATCCTCTCCCATGTCAGAATGGCTCTAGGTCTCATCATTTCCCCTTGGACGGAACCTTGATCTGGAGAACACCAAGCTTCTACCTAAAGTACCCAAAATTTACTCTAGCCAATGGCTTCGTCAATCCATCAATTATCTGTTCGTTCGTCGTGACATACTGGAGCTTCACTGCTCCTCTCTGCACCATATCCCTGATATAGTGATACTTGATCTCGATATGCTTCTACTTGTCATGGAACACTGGGTTCTCTGACAACTTCACACAAATCTGGTTGTCGCAATATATACAAGTAGCATCCATCTGGAGATCAAATAAATCAAACAGTAGCTTCCTCAGCCATACCACCTCACAACTAGCTGAACAAGCTGTAACATACTCTACTTCAGCTGTACTCAGAGCCACACAGGATTGCTTCCTGCTAAACCAAGAGATCACACCTGATCCCATACTGAAGCAACATCCTGAAGTGGTCTTCCTATCAATGGCACTTCCTGCCCAATCTGAATCAACATAACCTTCTAGGTTAATCTTCTGATTCGCCTCGTACTTGAGCCCATAATCAACTGTACCCTTCAAGTACCTCAGAATATGCTTTGCAACAATCAAGTGAACATGTCTCGGATCTGTCAAAAACTGGCTCAAGGTGTTCACAACAAAGCAAATATCTGGTCTCGTGTTTGTCAGGTACATCAATGACCCAATCATCTGACGATACATCATAGCATCAACCGCTTCTGATGAAGCATCACTCAATAGCTTCAGGTTCGATGCCATAGGTGTGGTTATGGCCTTGCATTCCATCATCCCGAATCTTGTCAGAATCTCTACTGCATACTTCCCTTGTCCAAGGAAGACTCCATCCACATTCTGCCACACCTCCATGCCTAAAAAATAGTGCATCATACCCAAGTCCTTTCTTTCAAACTCAGCAGCAAGTTTCCTCTTCGTATCGACAACCAACCCATCCATACCTGTTAAAAACAGATCATCCACATACAACAGGAGTATCACTAGGTTTCCATATTCAACCTTGTAGTAAAGGTTGGAATTTGCTTTACTCTTGGTAAAGACCAAACTGGATAGGAAACCATCAATTCTACCGTACCATGTCCTAGGTTCCTGTTTCAAACCGTATAGGTCTTTCTTCAATCTGCACACATGAGACTCCCTCTCATGTGTCTCAAAACCAAGTGGTTGTTCCACATGCACTTCCTCTTCTACTACACCATTCAAGAAAGCAGTCTTGACATCCATCTAGTGTATCTTCCATTTCATCACTGCAGCCAGAGCAAGTATTGATATGATGGAAGTGTATCTGGCTACAGGTGCAAAGGTTTCTTCATAATCTATTCCTTCTTTCTGTGAGAAACCACGAGCCATGAATCTTTCTTTATATTTCTCGATGTTTCCATCTGCAGCATGCTTGATCTTGTAGATCCATTTGGAAGTTACAATGGACTTCCCTTCTGGTCTTGGGACAACATCCCAAACATCATTCCTCATGATCGACTGATACTCTTCGATCATAGCATCCTTCGATTCTTTTCGTTCTACCGCTTCTTCATAGTTGGAAGGTTCTTTATCAATAATGTCACATAGTAAGGCTACGTAACTAGAGCAAGATTTAGTTCTCTTTCTTCCTCTAGGTGTTTCTTCTGAAGCTCCATATCTTTCTGCACCTTGGATAATTTCACGTACCCAAGCAGGTTTCCTCTTATGATAATTCTTCTCCAGAGGTGGATCTACAGGTTCTTGAGGTTCTTCAAATTCTCGATCTTTTTCTTGAATTTCTTCGTTCATGATTGTGTCATGAATTCTGGGTTCTCTTGTTTCTTCAGGTTCTTCAGCCGGTTTCTTCCTGGATTTGATGTAGGCTGAATCTTCGTCAAATGTTACATCTCTGCTGATGTCAATCTTCTTTAACCCTGGGAAGTATATTCTGTAAGCCTTAGAGCTTTCAGAGTATCCCACAAATATACCCTTCTTTCCTGAAGGATCTAACTTCGTCCTCTTTTCTTTCAAAATGTGTATGTACACAGGACAATCGAATATTCTGAGATGGATGACTTCTGGTTTCTTACCGGAGAAGACTTCTTCAAGAGTCTTGTTCTCGAGTACTCCGTGTGGAGTATGGTTTTGTACATACACCGTTGTTCTGGTAGCTTATGCCCAAAGATACATAGGAAGATCTTGATCATGAAGCATTGCTCTTGTAGTTTCCATGAAAGTCCTATTCTTCCTTTCTGCAATCCCATTTCGTTGTGGATTTTATGGAGTGGAAAACTCCCTCTTAATCCCTGATTCTTTGCACAACTCTTTGAATTCATTTGATGTGAATTCTCTGCCATTATCTGATTGAAAAGTCTTGATCTTCTTTTCAGTGTGGTTCTCGATCAAGGCTTTTAATTCCTTGAATTTGCTGAATACTTCATCTTTGTTCTTCATCAAGTAGATCCATGTCTTCCTAGAAAAATCATCAATAAAAGAAACATAGTATGCATACCCGCTTAGTGAATTGGATGACATTGGACCACATACATTAGAGTGGATGATTTCCAAGATTCCTTTTACCTTGCTGTCGCTGCTTGGAAATGTCTTCTTTGTGTTCTTCCCTTTCACACATCCTTTGCACATACCTTCATGTTTTGTCTGCATTTTTGGGAGACCTTCAACAACTTTGCTTGCAAGTGGTAGTGCTCTGTAATGCACATGTGCAAGCCTTCTATGCCAAAGTTCATTTAGTTCTACCGAGTCATGAACCAAAGCTTGTTCTGGTTGGCCCTTCAATTTGCATAGTCCTCCTTCTTGTTCTCCAATGACTACTGCATCATCGAAAGACTTTCCTTTTGGCCACATGAGGACTTAGCCATCTACAAATGCAACCCTCATTCCTTTTGCATCTAATGTAGATATGGAGAGAAGGTTCCTCTTTAGTCTAGGTACAAACAACACATCTTTCATCTTAATAGACTTTCCAGAGTCTAGCTTATAAGAGGATTCCCCACAACCTTTTATTGGATACTAGTAGTCATATCCAAGTTTCACCTTGTGAGGTGATTCATGTTCAGATATTTTCACAAAGGATTCCTTGAATCCTGTCATGTGCTTGGAAGCACCACTGTCTATATGCCAATCATTACTGCCATGTGTGATCGTTCCTGTGAGAGCGGAAATCAGAACATATTCTTCATCACTTGAAGAATCGTCACTGTCTTGTTTGTTTCTCTTTGTGGAAGGTTCATCATCCTCTGCAGCATGAGCATGATGTCTTCTCTTGTTTCCCTTCTTCTTGTGAGAGCTACTTTTGTTCTTAGGACAATCTCTAGCAAAGTGTCCTCTTTCATCACATGTATAGCAAATGAACTTAGAATTATCTCTAGGCTTTCTAAAGTTATTCCTTTGATTAGAGTACTTACTTCTGTGATGGCTAGATCTGGTTTTCTTGGGCTGTACTGTGAGAGCTTGGTCTTTGCTTCCCATCTTCTCTTCTCGAGTTGCTATCCGAGCTTCTTCTTGAGATCATTCTTCCCATAGTCTGTTGAACTTGACTAACTTCTTTCTGGCACAGATCCCTTGAATGAAAGAGTCCCATGTCCTAGGGAGACCATTCAAGGTAGTCATCACAATCTCTGCATTCTTCACTTCTTCATCTACTGCTTCCAATTGGTCCTTGATTTGAGAAACCCTTGTGAAGTAAGAATGGATGGTTTCTGCATTCTGGATCTTCACATTCTTCAATTGGTTCCTCAAGGTCATCTTCTGGTTTATGTTCTTTCCTTCAAACAATTTGGTTAGGGCATCAAACATAGCGTTATGTGTCTTTAGGGAGGACACCTGTGGTATGAGGTGATCCTTAATAGAATCAGCAATGATCCTCTTTGCCATAACCAACTTCCTCTTGTGTAAGGCCTTAGCCTCATCCCCCTCTGGAACTGGAACCTCCTCATTGATGTAGGAGTCCAACTCATTCTCTTCTAGGACCAAGGAGATCCTATACTTCCAGGCTAGAAGTTATTAGCTCCCTCAAGCTTTTCATCAAGCTTGGTGTGATGAGACATCTTAACTAAGAACCTCAAATGGAAATATAAAAGATTTAGATCTTACTAGTTCAAGATGTTGGATCTGGATTTGGAGCTGAAATTCTGCAGTGCTGGTTCAAGAGCAGATTAGGGTTTTGATTTTCCGGAGTTCTGTCCAACCAAATGCTTTGAATTTGATCCCTAACTTTGATTTTGGGGAGGAGATCAATCCAGGCCTGGGCTCACTAAAAAATTCCACTTCTGTGAAAATCCCTAATTTTCGGCAGCAGTGTCGAGTCCAAAACTGAAAAACCTCAAAATTGTATTCCGCTTTGAAAGAAAGATGCGCCCTAGGGAGGAGGGTTATTCCAACCTTCTTTTGCTGAAAATCTGTGGAGAGAGATCCAAAAAGTAGGAAGCCCTAGTTCTTGCAGCTGCATAGTGTCTTCTTCTCAGGTTAGCTCTAATTCCATGTTAGATTTTTAACATTAAGCTAGCATTATATTAGGATCTTTAACTGAGAGAATAACAAGCACAACAATCAATCAAAAGAGACAATGGAAACAGTGTTTTTCCTCGGGGAAACCATAAATGGAGAAAACCCCACAACTTCCTCAGAGATAGAATCAACACCAAATAGAAAAGCCCAAAACAGTAAGATGATCTCCCGATAGCAGTAACCTCTTTCTTCCTAGCCCCAGTGTCTTCTTCTTCCTCAGCTATGCACTACAACTGAGTGTGAGTGAGTGTGTATCAAATAGAGAGGATAGCTCTCTATTTATACTAATTCCCGACTTGACTAAACCCAACTAGGGCCGACTTCACTAGGTGAGTCTAATAACCCTAGTGTCCCGGAACTACGGGGACTTTAACCCTTGATCAATAGGAGGGTTACCCACAATGACTTGATATGACTTGTTTACATTATAGATCCTCTCGATCGGAACATCGGGGCATGACATGACTCAATTACATTACAGACACATCATGGAATAAACATCGGGGTACAAGACATAATATACATAGGTGAATACATTCTGAAGTTACAAATACATCAACAGATCTCATTCCTGCTATAATTTCTTTATTGAAGTTTAGTGAGTTGTTGGTTTTATGTATTGATGACATTTGGAAGAATGATGTAGAAATCCCCTGTATTGTTTCATTCTTTTTTGGAATACAAATTATGGTCTTTTCGTGTGAAAAAAAATGCCTACAAAAAGATTTGAGTATAGAGAATAAAAAAAATTAAGATCTAAGATTCATTGTTATTTTCAAAAAGAGTATCTATAACAAGAGAATCACTACATTCATTGATGTCTTTACTTTTCCATGATCTTTAAAATTATAAAATGATGTAAGTTTAGGAGAAAAATGCTTTACCCATCCATAATTTGAGCCCAATGAATTCTCCAAATTTGGAAATAGCTCTCATACTTCTGTAGTATAAAGTCAATTAAATTTAATGTCATTTTCTATACCTTTTGCTTGCGCATAATCTTGATAAGAGGGTGAAAGAATTATGTCAATTAACATCATCCCATGAACCATGTTCTTTGTAGTTTGGAATTTATTACCACTTATGAATATATGTGCCAAATTTTCCTTTGAAATTACTCCCTCTAGTTTTTTTTAAGGAAGATTTCAAAATATATGAGGCTTGACATTGAATAGGAAATAAGATATACTTTTGTGTCAAGAAAGCAAGTGTTTGGTAGAGATATACCGCAAGGCCCAATGGGGACAGTGTACCGGTGAGTCAGAATGTAGGTTATCCAGCAGACCAATGTTCAATTCTGGCAAGGCCTTGACACAAAACGTAAGTTCAAGGCCCAACAATTTCACTTGTGAAAAAGAGATATACTGTTAGAATTTTGAATGATAAAATTTGAAAAATTATTTTTTATATGATTCAAGGATGACTACAACAATTTATAATCTCTCGTTTAATATTGTATAATATAAATTCCATGGACCTCATTTAGTTTCGATAATGTGCATGATCAACAACATCCATTTCACAATCAAACTTAGCTGATCCTAAATATAGTGACTCGCCACTAGTGTGAAATTTGTCTTTGGCATTGAAGAAAGGTTGGAAAGGAGAACATAAATATGTAAAACTACTTCCAAGGACAATAAAATTTTACCCACTTCTATGTTTTATATTACGTCATTAAGAAAATTAATCAAGACATGCCAAAATATTTTGTTTTATTTTGTCAAAATATGCTTTTTTATTGTTTAGAACTAGCGAGATGATTTTGGAAAATATATATTTTTTTATTGTAAGGAGGGTCCGTGATTCAACGAATAGAAGATAATTTAGTTGGATTGTAAAAAAATAAAACAATTTTTCAGAAAAGAGATGGGTAAAGTAGACAAGTTTTTGGTTAAATATGAGTTATCTAGCCAAAGTTTTTAACGGATGGCAGGTTTCTCAAAGGTAACTATCTAGGGATTCTAAATTTCATTAAATACCAACTAGTTTCAAAAGTGAAACCTGCAATCAAATATTTTTTAATGTCTACGTAGTTAAGACGAGGGTGGTGTAGTTATGATAATTGTGACATTGGTTTTGTGTGGATTCATTTTATTAAATACCAACTACCTTCAGAATTGAAGCATGTAATTAAATTTATTTTTGTATGTCCACATAGTTAAGATCAGGGAAATGTAGTTATGATAATGGAAGCATTAAATTTGTGTGCATGAATGAAATTGATTTGGTGTCCAATCAATCTGGTGTGTAACTACAAAATTTTCATTGATGAAATGTTTTTTAAAGGTATTTTCAACCAATAGTATTCTATTTAGTTGTGGTGTTATGTTCATCGAACTCAAAAATTTAAGATTGTATTGTTGCACTTAAGGTTTTTCATGATAACCACCTCAACTCTGTTGTATTGGTTATTGGTGCTATGGAGTCTATTTCTAGTTTGCATGGACATTGGATTTCTTGTTTTTATTTATTTTTTAGCGAGTGGCTATAACTTAGATACTCAAAGTTGAAACTAAATTACATTAAGGTGTTCCTTTATTTTTAGATTGCTTTGTTCCGTGACCCATGTTGGCTCATGGATAAGCTAGAATTTTGTACTACACTTTGATTTCAATGTTATTAATACAATAGAACCATTGATGGTATACTTTGATTTCAATGTTATCAATACAATAAAATGTTCATTAACATAACTACCATAGTTGATGTCACAACGTGATGGAATATTGAGAAGAGCTAATTGATATTTATCCATATATTAGATTTACATCTTCAAAATATATGAGAATGATAGTTGGAGGCTGCCATGACTCCTACTATGTGACAAACCAAAATATGAACCTGAGAGCCCTCTATATAATTGTCTCTAGTTCCAATTCAGGGAGAAATTTTTTGCCAATACTTTTATCTATCCCTAGCTCTATGTAATGTTCTGTTATTGATAAATAGGGAATAAACTGAGGACATTTAATACCGGGAGCATATTAGAACACTTATTCATTATTATTAAGTCATTAGTGTAGTAAAGAGGGCCATCAGAGTTATTGTTATAAAGCATGCATAGCATGCAAGCCTTATTTCTTCAGTCTTAAGTCAATGAGTAATTAGAATTGCATGCATGCAAAAAATAAAGTGGAAACCCTAAAAGTGACATGCAAACCCTAAAAGTACATGCTAAATCTATATAAGAAGTGTCATTGAGCCAAAACGATCATCTATGATTGTTATTATTGATTTTGGTTTCTAGAGCAGCAACAACAAGTGCCACGACAACAAGTTGGGGTTGGAGACGAAGGTCTTCAGCTAGCAATGGGTTTCGGCAACGAAATATATATTCCCTAATCACTTCAGGATAGATCATCTAGATCTATCATCGGTATTCATTAGCTTCTCATTCTTGGTTCGGTCATTCAGATATCAGAGAGAGAGTTTATTGCAAGTGCACCTTTTGGTGTTGGGGATACAACTGGAAATACTAGATCTATTCGCTAGCCTTCAGCAGTCCAATGAAATTTTTGAATGCTACCTCTATTATTCTCATAAGATATACATCAACATATTAGGTGTTTTCTATTCCATTCTGGGAACATTCCAAGCCTCCTCCATTAGAAAACGTGAGGAGAGAGGACACCATCCATCTCCAACAAATCAATTCACTAGGATGGTTGAAGGAGTCTAATCTTCTACATTTATCTCCTTATCTCTTATGGAGGTCTATACCATCACTCCTAGGAAGTTTCATAAGCAACGAGAACTTCTTCCCTCAAAAACATCAAGATCATCAGAAGGAGGGCACTCTTTTATCTGGGCGTCAATTTCAGGAGAGGAGCACTATTTTCTCATCTTTTCACCATAACCTGCATGCATATTATCTATTGGAATTCTATCATCCTTATTATCAGTGGTATGTGTATCCCATGTTACTTGAATCCTTTACCCTATTATTTCTCTAGATCAACTATTTTTTAGGGCCATTTGGCTTTACACTTTTTGCATGCACATTTTATTTATCTTTCTAGCACAATTTGAGCCTCTGAATAACAAACATATTACCCAAGTACAATAGAATATTAGTTGGGATATTACACTCTCTAAATTACCATGGGTTGAATGGAAAACTCTCCAACCTACATGGAGCACCATTTCATGCGATCTCCCACATTCTTCAGGACATGATTGAATAGACACATTCAAGCCACCTTGGGAAGGTACGATATGCTTCTCCCACCTTGTGTCATGATGGGAGGAATGATCAACACTTGTCAAAATGGCCTACATAATGTGTACTTTAAAGAGATCTTAACCAACGCTAGGTGGAAGTGGGACGGATTGGATTGCCAGATCATATGGATTGGAAGTTAAATACTTATCATAGGTAGGTCTAATTCGAAATCATGGCTCCTCGTGTGAGAAATTTTAATGTGCTCAGGCCATTTATGATGACCATTATTGCAATTGTGTGTTAAAATCGCCTGCTAAGATCATACTTTTTAATTGAAAATCCCAGTTTTGCAATCGAGAAACACACATTTTTGAATAGAAAACCTCAGTTTCATAATCGAAAAATGAAATTTTCAAATAAAAAATTGCACTTTTTTAATGATAAATTGCACTTTTTGGGGTTCGTTATGAATAAAGAATTGCACATTTTGAAATGGAAATTGCATTTTTTGAACATGTTTTAGCACTTTTGCACCTGTTTTTTACACTTTAGAAAGGTTTTTTTGGGGATTTAGAAACTATATTTTTTGCATTTTATTAATCTAGATTCTGGGTGATATAGCCAAATTTAATTACATGGGTGTTATGTGTTAGTTTCTTCATTAAGATCCTCATATTCATAAAACATATTTATAAAAATAAAGTAATTTTATTAGAAATAAATAAATTCATTACCTTGAAGTCCTCATTAAACCACTCTACAAGTACAAAAATTACTTGCTAACAATCCTAAAAGTCAATTAGTATCTAAACTCACATCAGTACATATTATTTATGCAAAATTTGTTGAGAGTACATCTTCGGGAGTTATTCTCCATGAACTTATGTGTTAAGGTATGAGACTTGTTTTTTAATCAAGTCCAGAATTTATGTTGTAATTAGATTCATATATTCTCCATGCCCTTATGTGTTAAGGTCCGAGACTTATGTTGTATCAAGTCCAGAACTTATATTGTATTAAGTTCACACGAGATTGTCATTTTCGGGAGAGATGCTTGTATTAGGATCTTATGGTTAAGATCATGAACTTATGTTGAGGTATGAAACTTGTTGTGTCAATTCCAAAACTTATGTGTATTAAGTTCACATGACTTATGTTGTATTAAGTCTTAATCATACACTGTGTGATGTATGGCTAGTCATGATCAATAGGTGATACAAGTCTCCTTTAAGGATTATCTGCGTTCTATGGTTTGATTTATTTATGTCTTTGTATTATTGATGAGATCTATCTACACTATAATTGTGGATTAAAGTTTTAAAGTTCAAGAATCTCCATTTTTTCTCAAACACTAACATGGTATCAGAGAAAGGGCATGCAAGAGATTAGTTTGCGCAAGCAACTAAAGCTTATGCATATCTTGAAGTATTGAGTAAAGAGCTTGGAGCCATGGCATCGATCTCTATCCAATCAGAAGATTGACTTGAAGGTGCTTCCAAATTCAACACATGAAAGGAAAGGGTGTTAAGCATTCTTGAGGAGCATGATCTAGATGTTTACGTTACCTTAGTGAGCGAGGAGCCTCTATCCAATGCAAGGGGAGTTCAAGAGCAAGTCAATATGCAGAATTTGCATCACTTTTCAGGAGACAAATTTCATGGAGACGTTTTGATCAATCTGTGAGGAATTAGACAAAATGGTTGAAACACACACTTCCAAAATGGGCTTTATTATCTTACTGGCGAGAATATTTCAAAAATTTGCAAGTGTTTGAGATATACAATAAGGTAATTGAAGATGAAATTCTCAAACTTCATATTACAACCGTTTTCCCAAAATTTAACGAATTGATGGACTAACCCCAGGATCCGTGGTTTGGATATTATCATTATTCAATAGATCTTGTGTTAAGATCTCATTCGAAGAAGAGGATGATTGTTGGATTAATTTTTCCTTGAAGATGAGCATTCACTACAGGTTGCATGGGATCTGGTTTCTCCGTGCTGAGATTCGCTACCTCCTGCATGCACTAAAATTTACAAAGAGATCAAGACCAAGGGACTCTAGTAATCTCCACAATGAAGCAAATATTAAGAGGGGGCATAAAAAAAAAAAGATAAGTGCCTGGATTTTTTATTATTATATGCTATTTAGATCTATCTATTTTTGAATGTTTTCATTACAATCATATAAAGATTCATATTCCTGATATTAGGAATTGTGAGCATATATGTTGATTGTCTTTCATTTATTTGCAAATAAACAAAATTCATAAGATATGAATATAGAGCATGCATGATTGTTTTATAAAATATGAATACATAGCTACATGATCGTTCATAAGATATGAATATAGAGCATGCATAATTTTTTCATAAAGATATGAATATAGAGCTACGTGATTGTTTCATAAAAATATAAATATAGAGCTGCATGATTTATTCATGAGATATGAATGCTGGGTTGCATGATTGTTTATAAAGATATGAATATAGAGTTGAATGATTATTCATTAGATATGAATGTTTGGCTGCATGATTGTCTCTTGAGATATGAATGTTGGGTTGCATGCTTATTTGATTATCATATGCTTTTATAAAATCATATTTTGTTTCATTACAATCTATATTCCTGGGATTAGGAATGATGTTATGGTATAAACATGATTAAAAACATATGTTACAATCTTTCTATTTTATTGGTAAATGGGAAAAATCATGCTAAGAAGAATAAGGGTTTTCATAAATCTTCATGAGATCTAAATATAAGACTGATATAACTACAAAAAATTATATGAAATATGAATGGGGTTATGCTGAAACATTGTTTTAATGTGTACATAACTATATGAACCACTACAAATACATTGAGGTATTCATGTAATTAACATTTGTGAGATATGGTTATACTGAAACATTGGTTAAAATGTTTTGCATGTGAGTGTGTGTTGTTTGTCATTTGATTGAAATGACTAGATTATGCAAGGTTGTTAATAACTTGATTGAATTTGGATTGTAGGGAAAAACTATGTGTCCTGACCTACAAGAAAAATGACATGTATTGAATGAAGAGAAATTTTGATGGCTAATCCTGAAAGAGAATGGGATGTTGTGAAGTAAGAAGCTTTTGGTAGGAGATCGAGAGGTTCCTGCTTATTAGGAAGAAGTAAGAATAGAATCCCTAATATCATTATGAGAGATGTAAATACTCTTGAAGATAAGTAAACTATCTTATTTACATTCATGTATGAGGAAGAGCTTTAGACATAGATGGGAATGAATTCTCTGTGATGGATAACCCAGATTATGATTCTCACATCTTGATGGTGAGAGGGAGTAGATAGATTCGCTAGCTCCTAAAGAAACCAGTAAAATTGGTTGATGTATCTTTTGTTAAGAGGAGACCTGCATGATGCTCATATTCAGAATGAAGATGAGAACTGTATTCAAGAATATTGTTATGATTCTTATGATTATTGGTGGTGGAGTTACCAGATAAATATTTTCCTCAGTTAAGGAAAATGTGCAGTAAAAGAGCCTAAAGAATTTCAGGATGGTAGAATAAGAATCCATGGCCACACATATGAAGATAAATATGAAATCTTATAATTCTTATTTCATATTTTGAGGATCTCAATTTAGTTGAGATCTATTTGGTTATTCACATGTACCCGGATCTGTTATATGCTTTGCAATCTGTACATAGATATGTACAATAAATCATGTTTCATGGTACCTTCTTGGTACAAGTGTATGTGGCTGACTCGGATATGTCTTGGTCAATGAAATAGAGTTTCAAATATATATGAAATATGACTAGTATAGTGATCAAGGAATATCACATGTGTTGCTCTAGATAGAGCATGTTGAAAAGCAATAATTTTTTTTAGGTGAATAGTCATTTATATTCAAGACATGATACATATATACAAATGAGCATCATTTCTAGCATCCTTACTAAGCCTCTGTCATGGACAAGCTTGGAATAGTACAAAAAAGATCCTCTAGTTGAAAAGGGAGTATTGGTGTGTCTTCACAAGAGGTAACAGATAAAGTCCCAATCAGGTAGTCATGGTATATGACTGAGGAATCCAAGGGTTGTGATACCTTATGGAGAGAATCCACATGAGAAAATACATGGTCAAAGTCTCAAATACTATTGATACTCAAGAAGAGTTATAGTATGGGTTGTTAGAGAACAATTAAACCTCTTGGAGAAGTAGTTGGGGTGCTACAGTATAAATAGAATGAAAACTGAGAAAGTGATGAGGCCTTAAAGAACATCACAGAGAATGGCAAGCTCAGAGAGAACTTCTCCAGATAGCACAAGATTCAAACAAGTCAACAAATGTTGAAAAGTGAAAGAAAATCTAAGACTTTGTTTCTGCATGTTATTACACATTTGTTGTATAATGTTGTATTTGATGGATTTAAAATCCGTGGTTTCTATATTAGAGAAACTCTATTATGGATTGGATCCAAATGATGCTACCATGTGTAAGTAGTTGGTTGGTCTTTGAGTAGACCTATTGTATTTTATGCTTACTATTAAGCATATTCTTGAGTACCTTTTGAGGTACATTAGAATACACTCCTTATTACATGGAAGACCTATTATATGATTGTGCTATCCAACTATTGTTTTATCTCGAGATAAGAGTTGTAATTTGCGTCTAGTACTACAAAAGCTAAGTGTATTGCAGCTAGTACTATAGAAGCAAGATGTATGTCTGAGCATACTACAGAAGCAAAATGTGTTTTGCAGATAGTACTACATACTAAGGTGTAGTGTAGCTTGGGAATATACCTACTATGGTGAAATAATTGAGCCTACAGTCATTAGGTGTTAATAGTCAAGGTTTCTCAAAAACCCTATATGTGTTTTATGATAAAACACATTCAATATGAAGTTTTACTTCAATGAAGTCATGGTCATGTAAAATGAGTTCCACATAGGTACTGATGAGAAGATTGAAAATTTGTGACAAGCCTCTATCTTTGATGAAATTCAGACACTTTCGAGATAATCTTGGTATGGCGAGAATGTCTCACTCATTGAGAGGGAGTGTTTAGAGTACAATTTCGAGAGTTATTCTCCATGACCTTATGTGTTAAGGTCTAAGACTTGTGTTCTAATCAAGTACAAAATCTATTTTGTAATTAGATTCATATATTCTCCATGACCTTATGTGTTAAGGTATGAGACTTGTGTTGTATCAATTTTGGAACTTATATTGTATTAAGTTCACATGACATTGCCATATTCGAGATAAATGCTTGTACTAGGATCTTATGGTTAAGATCATGACCTTATGTTGAGGTATGAGGCTTGTTGTGTTAAGTATGAAACTTATGTGTATAAAGTTCACATGACTTATGTTGTATTAATTCTTGATGATATACTAAGTGATGTATGGATAGTCATGATCAATAGGTGCTACAAGCCTCCTTTAGGGATTATCTACCCCTAGAGTGATTTACTTTGGCATGTGACTATATGAATCGGGGTAATACATATGATTATAGGTTCATAAACAATATTATGAATATGATATGACATAGAATTAATGAAAAAACATATGGACCATGTACATAAAATTAATATAAGCACAAATATAGAGAGAGAGAATTCGAATTGCCCATGTATGCCTTCAAGTAAACTCGAATTAATAAGACATCAATTGAGTCTTAGTTGTGATAAAACATGTAGTTAATTAAGGAATAAACTCCTTAATTTATGCAAGTGGTTGTTGAAGATGACACTAATTAAGAAGCACTAGTTACATTCAATTATGTTTAGTTCTATTCAGTTCTGTTTGGTTACATTCAATTCTATTAAGTTCTATTAAGTTATGTTTAGTTACATTCAATTATGTTTAGTTACATTCATTTATATCCAATTCTATTCATTTTTGTTCAGTTACATTCAGTTATGTTCAGTTACATTCAATTCTATTTAGTTACATCCAGTTCCATTCAGTTACATGTGATTGCATTCAGTTCAATTCAGTTCATTTAGTTAACAACTCAATTAGAGGTAGTTAAACTCAGTGAATTATTGGGGGCACATGGATGGAGATAACACATTGTTCTTAGTGTTAACAACTTACTGAAGCATGCAAACATTTGCTACCTTCCTTGTATGGCCTAATTTGACTTTTTATTAAAGTGTTATGCACTTGGAAAGATAATCACTATGTTCCATTTGATCTCCACTCTCTAGTGCTCTCGGTGAAACCAATATATTGTTGTGTTTTAATCATTCTATGTCACTTATCAATCATACTCTAATATTGTTTGTTGGGGTTTTTTATCCTCCGAATCGGTGGAGGGTTTTCCTAGGGTATATCCTGTGTTATATGGTTTTATTTGTTTATGTCTTTGTATTATTAACGAGATCTGTCCGCACTATAATTGTGGATTAAAGTTTTAAAGTTCAATAATCTCCATTTTTGCTCGAATACTAACAAAATTCATCATATACCCATTAACAAGATCTCAAGAAATGTCTATAAAAACTACAACAAAGCACAAAAAAAACATGTCTCCTTGTGAGAGAAAATAAAAGAAAAGATAATCATAATTTAAGGATTTCTCATCTTTAATCTCCCAAAAATGTCATCTAACCTACATCTAATGACAAACCAACCTTGGATATCCCATTGATGAGCTCATTCATTTCCTTATAAACAAAATGAAATGAATTTTTATGAAAACAATTGCAACTAATTGGATCTCCTAAAAGATATGACTAAACGAAAAAAATCTAAAGAGAGGATCCCCTAATTAAGAGTTCTACCTAGAAATACCTAAATATTTGTATTTTTGGAACCTATTTTTTCTTGTTACAACCATGAGGGTTAACTTCAAAACCATAAATTATGCATAATTATTACATCATATTCCAATTATTACATCATATTCCTAATATAACTTTAAATTTTAACACATATTTTCTCCTCAAATATCTAATCTCACATGACTACTAAACTATAAATCATGTTGAAAAGAACCTTTCAAATAATCCCAAGGCCCCCAACCTATCCACCTCTTCTACTATACCTAAGCCCCCAACCTATACACCTCTTCCACTATACCTTGTTTAGGAAGATTTGGATTTTTTTTAAATGTTTAAAAATATTTATACCTTAAAAAACAAATTGAATGCCTAAAATAGTGCGTTCTTCAATTAGGTTAGCATTTATCATGAGAGAAATTCCCCTTGCAATGACGATGGTCAATGTTCAAATACCCCATGCAATGATGGTTGTCAAATCTCTAAATTTTTTAAAATGGTATGGTCACAAAAAGACTCCAAACAAATTTCCAATGAAGGATCATCATTCCATACATATTTTATACCATATCAACAAGATACTCCACCTCTTTTTAAACATATACAAAATTAATGACATAATAAATTAAATAATAAATAATCTCCCCATCAAATATACAATACCCATATTATATAATAGCTTAGACATTTTTTTTTAAGTCAAACCCTCATTGAAAATCCTTTTTTTTCCTGGACAATAAGAAAAAACCATTAAGATATTGACCGTTTTCTAAAATTTTATACACTAAGGAATGGTTTTTTATATTCATAAACTTAATTAGACCCATACTACGAAGGAACATTATACCAAACATATATATATGAAAAAGATTGAGCAAATTCAGAAGCGTTTTATAATGTATAACCTCAAAATTAAAAGCAATACACCATATCCTATTCTCCTTATAGAAGTGGGTCTTTCCCCCATCAAGAGCCTAGCTATGACTAGGCTCCTGTTGTACAAGCATAAAATAAATAACATGGGAGACCATAGACTTCCTAAGCTAGCTTTTAATTCTAGCTAAAACCACCTAAGGCTCAAGTGAGGTTGGTATAAAGATACTAGGGCCTGGTTAAACCATTGGGAGATTGACGAAAATATTGCATTGCAAAATATTAATAACATAAAAAATATTGTTACTTATAAGTTTAAAGAGAAACTGTGGTGTGATAAATATTTAGAGGCTAATAGAAAATTAAGATATTATAAGGAGGTCATCAACCCTAGTCTAGAAGATCAAAAGTATATCTTTGTTTTAACCATTTCAAAGAAAAAACTAATATAGCCAAGATAAGAACGAACTTTCATGAGCTCCATAGTGAAATAGGTCGTTGGACTGTTCTTAAAATACAATGGGTGGAAAGGATCTGTCGTCTTTGTGAGAATTGGAACATTGAAGATGAAAATCACTTCCTCTTAGATTTCCCTGTGTACACTCACATTAGATCTCAATTTCATAATCTTTGTTGCAACACCGACCTTCCTATCCTTTTAACTTGTCAAAATTATAGTGAGCTCGGGACGCTTCTCACCAAGCTCTTTGAGCATAGGAATACAATTTTTAAACAAACTAATTAATTGGTTTCTTTAGGTTTGATAGACCAAAGTCTACTCTCAGTGGACGATAACCATCATCATCATCATCATCATATGTGTGTGTGTGTGTGTGTTGAAGTTAATGAGGGTCTCTTTTGACATGTTAGATGCAATAGAAATATGAAAAAATAGGCATCCCTAAACTTAGATGGATATTTTGAGACACATAGACAATGAATCTTGCAATGAGTAAAAAAAATGAAAAGTAGGAAATTGAATGACGTTTCCGAATATATAATTTTTTTCTATTGAAAATGTTCTTAACCATATAAAATTTGATCCTTTTTAATGAGAACTTTTTATTTTTTATTTTTGGGACAAATGATAAGGTATATGTTTTTATGGGTGCAACATTTGAGTGCCTAAATGATGGAATCAACTTACAAAAATTGGTAGACATATCGAGAACAACTAGTACTAGTGCACCGCTATTTTACCAAAAAAAAAAAAATTTAATTATTTGAGTGATCAAACCTCAAAAATAGTACATCAAGTGTCGATGTAGGCTTTGAAGGTCTTGATGGAATCATTTTGAAATGATTCTTTATAGCATGTAGAGGTCGATGTCCTTTAGTGCACCATACAATTTTTTTTAAATTGTTGAGAAACGAAAGAGTTATGGACTAAAGACTAACAATGTGTTTTTTGAGTAGAGTCACGACACAAGAAAAATAAAAAAATAGAAAAAATATATATTTTTGTTAAATTACATTTTTGGAATCTGCGGAAATAATAATATCTGTGAATAAAATTTCATAAAAAATGATGGTGTGTAGCATACTGTAACCAATAGCTAAACACGAGCATATTGAAAAATTGGATGTCACTGTGCTCAATTAGCCATGGTTTATCATACTCCAAGGAATAGGCACGATGAATCCAAAGAAAATTCCAAAGAAAACACATAGGCATAGGAATTCCATGCCAGCACATGCGGAGGTTTGACCATAGTGGCAAAAAACACACACGTGTTTTGTTTAAATTCAATTTGTTTTCACGCCAAACAAAAACATCCACACATTATAGTTTTACAAAACACATGCGTGCGTGATTTCTAACTTTACAATTTTATTATTTTTTTCGATTATAACTGTAATTTTATTATTTACCAATTATAACATTAATTTTATTATTTGTCAATTATAATATTAAAAACAATTCGGGGTGATAAGGGGCTAAAGGTAGAGGGAGGAGTGTTAATGGGTTAGAGGTAGAGAAAGGAGTGGGGTTGCTATGGGTTTAAAGGTAGAGACGAGAATGGGGGGTGGTAAGGGGTTATAGGAAGAGAAAGGGGAAGGGGGTTTTAATGGGTTAGCGAGAGACATAGAGAGAGGGGGAGAGAGGGGTGAAGGGAGAGACATTGAGGGTTGGTAAGGGGTTAGAAATAGAGATATAGGTGGTGTTAAGGGGTTATATGTAGAGATGGAGGGGGTGTTAATGGGATTTCATCTTCCCAAAATTGTTATAGTTCTACCCCTATGTCCTGAGAAGGTTGAATATTTAAAGAAATAACTATCTAGTATTTACCCTAAAGTTATTTTGTTTATGTCTAAGATAAAGAATCTCCCAGTTCATGAGTTGGAGCATATGGATCTTAACAGGATTTATACAATCTCTATTTTACGAGAAACTAACCTTATAACTTCTCAAATCAATGACAATGAATCCTTCATTTTGCATTTGCTAGCAGAAGAAGATCAATTTTTGACAAAACAATGTGGTTATTACATGTGGATGCAACGGTTTCCTATGGAAGACGAGTGTAGGGTTGAACAAAGGAAATATATAAAAAATTGGCTATTACATTATATTTTCCAATGGGCGAATGACTTACAAGAGGAATATGGAGGTTGTAAGAATCTATGCTTTTTTCCCACATAAATGGTAACTTCATTTCCATTTATAATACATGAATATTTTTTATTTGTTTTGTTAATAGAAAGTATCATTTTCAATAACAAGTGGAACTAGGGAATATTTCATTGCATTCCATTGGCTTTTTATCCAGCATTTCGTACTATAATAAGTGGTAATGTACCTCTATCTTCAAAAACTTGGCTCTTTAGATGCCTTCCATTTGACACTCCTCATTATCCACAGTTTGTGCAACTTAGAGATGCCATTTAGACCCAATTGAAAGTTGAGGAAGTGCTTTTATGTGACATCAAATTTGGGGATAAACAATTCTGTAAATCAATAGAAGCTCAGACAATACTCCTAGATTTTAAATACATTATGGAGAAAGCAAGAGGATAAGGGTAGAAAAGTGACCATAATCATGTTTTTTCTTGTAATGTAAACATAATCCATTATTACCTTGATAAAAAATAGTTTTTTTAAAGCTTGAATTTTGTGGGCATGGTTCATTGGACAATATCCCCTCAAATAGAACCTATCTGGAGCTCCTCTCTTTGATGAATCGGTAAGAAAGTATATGTCATCTATTGTGATTTCTAAAACTTCCCCTTTGAGAATGAACACACCATTGTCAGGGTACCAATAATGAATCAATGTCTGATGCAATCCCCCTAAATCCCTAACCCCGTACCTTCAAGGTTCCAGAACATGCACAAGTATTCTCCATATTTCCTTTATTGTCCTCTTCCTAACAAATATGACATTCAACCAATGTAGAATTTCCACTCTCCATGAAATTTTTGAAAAAACAAACAAAATGACAAGCGTTACTGAGAACTATTCAAAATTTCTAAAAAGAAAATAAGAATGCACAGTAATGCAAATACTTCTCAAACATAAGCAAAATTGGCAATGCAAATACTTCTAAAACAGAATAAAAATTACCTTGGTCTTCACCTTCACTAGTAGTGTCTTCATGGATTCCAAATATCACCAAACTAGGGCTTCAAGGGGACAAGTATCAAAAAATAACCATCCATTTCATTGTATATAATACTGGATTATGCTTCTGGCTTTGAATTGTCTGATTCAACTTCATAGGTGGACTAGAGATTGATTGACCTTTAGTGTCCTTCCCACCTCAAAATGTTTACCCGTCGAAACAAACCCAATAGATTCATAGGAATATTATTTATTAAATTCATTTAAATGGGTTCAGTGGATTTTTCTGGTGCTTTTTAGGACCTAGACCCACCACTCCCTTTGGTCGATCTTTCTTGTGCATCATCGATATCTTGGTCCCGAATTTCTTCTCCATTATCTCTCCCTCTCTCTCTAACCCAAACACCCGCACTCCACAGATATACCCCCATTTACCTATAATAACTCCATTTATATAATCTTTCACATCCCCCAAT
>LPNX010485254.1:0-102791 GCA_001517045.1 Pseudotsuga menziesii | reverse complement strand
ATAAGTTCCTCCCCAAAACCCTAACCCCCCACCCCCTCTCTCTCTCTCCCTCCTCCCTAAATCCTATACTAACCCCTTCTCCACTCTCTCTCACTCCCCAACTCATCCATCTACACTTAACCCAAAACAAATATCTATTTCCAAACCCTCTCTCTCTCTCTCATAGACACCCACACACATCCACATGTCATATCCTAACACTAACAACCCCCCTCCTCCTCTCTCTCTCTCTACCACACACACATACCTATGTCTCCCACTACCACTAACACCCCCAATCCTCTTTCTCTCTCTGTCTCCTCCCCCATTTCCCCCTAACTCATATTAACCCCCCTATTCCCCCTAACTCTTACTAACCCACTCATGTCCTCCTATCCTACCTCTAACCCCCACTCCTCCTTTCTCTCTCTATATCTCCCCACTCTTCTCCATTACCTCTCCCTCTAATCACCCTAATTTCCTCCCCAAACTCGTCCCTATCTCTCTTTCTCCCTCTCCCTCCGCTAACTCTTACTAACCCCTTATCTCACTCTCTCAAGCCCCCCTATCCATTTCCCAACCCTCACTCTCTCTCTCTCTCTCTCTATGTCCCCCTCACACACGCACAAATACCCACACACATCCACAAGTCATTCCCTACCACTAAAAATCCCCCTCCATTCTGTCTCCATATCTCTCACACACACATCCCATATTCCCCCTAACTCTTACTAACCCCCTCCCTTCCTCCTCCTCTATTTTTCTTCCCCCTCTTCTCATCCAAAAACAACTAACCCAAACCCCCTCTCCTCTCTCTCTCTCTCTCTCTCTCTCTCTCTCTCTCTCTCTCTTTTACTCACATACACACATAACTAAGAGTTTTAAAACGAGAGTTAGGGGGAAGAGGTGGGGGGGTTGAGGGGGTCAAGACTTCAGGATTGCTTGTCAATGCATATAAAACATTTAATGATCCCTTAGCCATGGAACCACCTTCTTAAATGTTAGTAAATTTTACTTGAACAAAACGTGTATGCTTTATAGTTAACACAAATGTGCACGCATTTTCATTGATCATAAGACATATGCATTTTCTCTTTGTATAGATAATGGCAGTCCCTATCCGAGAAACACTCTAACAAGTTTCAAGGAATTTAGACATTCCATGTGTAATTTTGGCTTCATATAATGCATTCACTCTCTTAATTACAAGAAAAAAAGACAAATTGTTGATTGCATTAACCATCTCCAGCACAAGTGTCTAGGATTGGTTGGAGAACCAAATACATTGGACAAGCCTTCAATAATTCAACAGAAAAACACCATAAACCATATCCAAATCTTCACCAATCATTTTCTTATGATTGAGGAGCATCAAAGGCAGTATTTCATTGGTCATTGTGGTGGAGTTTCTAGAGATAATTGAGCAAGAAAAATATCAAGCTTGGTGAATCTCCCATTTAGGAGCACCATAGAGCATCTCCACCATTGTTTTTATTGCAATTGAGGAGAATCAGAGGAAATATTTCATTGGTAATTATGGTGGATTATCTAGAAACAATTGAGAAAGAAAAATATCAAGCTGGGTGAATATCCTATTGAGGATCACCATAGAGCATCTCCACAATTGTTTTTCTTGCAATTGAGGAGCATCAAAGGAATTATTTCACTGGTCATTATGGTGGAGTATCTAGAGACAATTGAGCAAGAAAAATATCAATATTGGCGAATCTCCCATTGAGGAGCACCATTGTAATATTTTGGAATGAACAACATAAAAAAAAAGTTCCGAGTCATGTGACATTCCATCCTAGATCTAGATAACAAAAACAATGTCACTTAGAATTATTTGCACAAAGATATAGCAAGAATAGAGAAGAAATATTGGATAGAACACTAGAGGAAAATCACTCCACTGGGAAGTTTTCCACTCCAATATTATTCATTAACATGAGTACAACATATAGATTCTCTAAAGAGACAAAATCGAGAGGCTTAGTGGTTAGTTGAGTAGTTCACATTAATGCTAGCTTATCTTAACTAATTCCCCCAATCTTTGACATTGTTCCAAGTGTAACTCCAAGTAGTGGCCATAATGAGGTGAAATGAACCTAGATGGACCATGAAGTGGTTAGGTTAGTAAACAAGTTTTAAAGGAACCATCATGAGGGTGCTAGAGGTGGTTTGGTGGCTTGGTTTTGGACCATTAATGAGAAAATTGACCAAATACCCAAGAAGGCACACCCAGTATCCTTAAAACAGGGAAATGCAATAAATACCCCATAAATGTAGCATAGGGGGCACATTGAATCCATAGAACAAGGAAAGGAGTGGGTAAGTGGAAAAATGATATTTTATGGCATAAACACTAGTCTTAGTGGGTCAAATGTGGACATACTCTTGGTCCAATACATAATACAAGGAACTAGAACCATTTTCACATGGAACAACTTACACTAAACAATTGGAACCTTATGTAAAGATTATTAACCAAGATCTAGATGGAAATTATATTCCAACACCCTCTCTTAAGCCAAAAATGGTTGTGAGAAATTATTGAGGGCCCAAGCAAGATGGATTACGGTCACCCTTTACATTATTGATCTATCTGAACTAAGGAAAGAGGAAAAACCACATGGGGAAAATCCTCCCTAAAAAATGCACATGAAAGAGAAACCAAAATCTGTATACACTCCAAACTAAATGAGTATGTCTAGAGGAATATTCTTCTTGGGAAGAAGTTGAATGTGCTCAACCAACTTAGGAATGTGTACAATTTCATGACGAAGCCTGGGACCATGTAGAACAACTGAAATGAACTGATAGGAGAGTGAACGCTACTCTTCAGAATTGAACTTCGAACCAACTAGGGTGATATGTCAAAAAGAGACTTGAAGTGCTTGAGAATAAGTGACCCCGAGTGAATCATAATGATCTTGAATCATGAACTTCAAAATAAGGTTGTAATCGGCTCCAAGAAGATGGAACACGAGTCCCAAATGCGCTATTGTGATGGATAAGGCTTCTCCATCCTCAACGCAACTATGGAAATCATTTCTAGCAATCATATAGGAATACATAAGAAGAATGGATCCAAGGAGATTGAATGCAACATATCCAAGCTTTGATCCTTCTTCCAAAACATCCAAGGGATCACTCTTTCTCACACTAGAAGAATCAATAGAAGAATCATGGAAGAACAATAATGAGAGATGAAATATCTTCTCTTCAACAATATTGATGGAAACAACTTGTATGTTATCTTCATGAAAATCAAAGTAAGCCATAGAGGAAGAAAGTTGAACTGGATCATTTGTTTAATCTTCTACCATTTCTTCATGTACCTGCAAACAATAATCTTTGAAATTCCTTACTTCGGCAACATGCTTGAGAAAGGCCAAAAGGAGAGACCAAATGACCAAAGGTAATAATTGGAAGCAACAATGGAAAATGTTTTGCATCAGACTAGATCTGATACCATGTAATATTTTGGAATGCAAAACATCACAACAAAATTTTTGAGTCATGTGACATTCCATCCTCTATTTATATAGAAAAAAGAATCTCACTTAGAATTATATGCACAAAGATATAACAAGAATAGAGAAGAAATATTGGATAGAACACTAGAGGAAAATTACTCTAGTGGGAGCTTTTCCACTCTAATATTATTCATTAGCATGATTACAATATATAAATTCTCTCAAGATACAAAATCGAGAGGATTATTGGTGAGTTGAGTAGCTCACATTAATTTTGTCCCATCTTGACTAATTCCCCCAATCTATTACATTATGCCAAGTGTAACTCCAAGTAGTGGCCATAATTAGGTGAAATGAACCTATATGGACCATGACGTGGTTAGGATATTCAAGAAGTGTGAAAGGAGCCATCACAAGAGCGCTATAGGTGGTTTAGTGGCTTGGTTTTGTACCATTAATGAGAAAATTTATCAAACCCCCAAGGCGACGCACCCAATCTCCTTAAAATAGGGAAATGCAATAACTACCCCATAAATGTAGCATAGAGGGGCGCATTGAATCCATAGAATAAGGAAAGGAGTGGGTAAGTGGACAAACAAGATTTTATGGCATAACCACTAGTCTAAGTGGGTCAAATGTGGAAAAACTCTTGGTCCAAGACACTAGACTAGGAACTAGAACCATTTTCACATGGAACAAATTACACTAAACACTAGGAACCTTATGGAAAGATTATTAACCAATATCTAGATGGGAATTATGTGCCAACAACCATAGATCATCTCCACCATTGTTTCTCTTGCAATTGAGGAGAATCATGTGCAATATTTCATTGGTCATTGTAGTGGAGTATCTAGACACAATTGAGCAAGAAACATAACAAGCATGGGTAAACTCCCATTGAGGAGACCCATATATCATTGATCACTATGGTGATGGGAAATTCGCGCAATTGACCAAGAAAATCAACAAGGAAGAAGATACCCAATGAAATCCTTAAAGAATTTAGAGAAAAGAAAAGAAATGACATGACTAATCGAAGACTCTCTATGGACACTCAACCAATTCAGGTTGTAGATGATTCCACAGTTTTTCCTACCAATCCACAACAAGAAATATAGAAGCATTCACTTGGATGTGGGTATACAAGTGACGAAGCTAGAGAGACGTTGTATGGTGACTGTATGCTTGAAGAGGACATTGTTGTTCAGACCATCCAACATGATGTCTAATTTCCATGATCTAGCCCCCATCAAGGGACAAAAGTACTTGAAGCTCATGTTGAAATGCCAAACCGACAAAGTGATTTGGTGCAAGGTATAGTTCCAACCTCCCTACCTTTGTTAGCAACTTCACACCAAAGAACTCTGAAATGTATATATATCGATGAAAGTCTCATTGGTTTAATTGAAGGTATGTTATCTAAACATAATATTTCATATCAAACTCAATAGATTATTGATAATTATTTTGATTCTAAATGTGATAGAGATAAATGTATATTATTTCTATCATTGTTAAAATCTAGGTGTATGCTTGTTGTTAGGAGAAAATTAAGGATATAGATGAATAACAGTTCTGAACCAAGTTCTCATATTTTTAGAATTTTAGTAGATCCATTTAGTATAATTGGTAATGAATCTCATTCAAATGATTGCAATGTGGCTCGTTGTGTGTTGTCACAATCAATCGTGAACAAAACCATTGGGGCCCTTTGTCTTCTTAAGCCTACAACCAAACCTGTTAATTTGGATGTCAAAACACTCTATGGCTATTGTTCTAGAAGATAACAACTTGAATATGATCAAACACATGTCTAGGCCTTCATTGGTAGGTTTACACACTCTTATATGAAGCTGATTGATGTGGTAAAGGGATTGGTGTATTATTTTTGGAATGACAACACTATGCCTTCTTCCAACCAAAAATATGTACTAAAATTGGGAAGGGGTTTAAGGAATTGTGAGCCCCACATTAGACATTTTCTTGACATGACACAAACATAACTATATGAGATATTTAGGCATGAACATAATGAACTTAGTTTGGGTCACAGATCCTTAGATAAATGAACACCATGGTATGTTAAAATAAACACAACTCGTAACACATGCTATTGTCAATACCACATTGAGTACGGTTATTATTATGACACATATATACATATATTGTGTGTATTTCCTAACACTCATGTGTAGGAATGCTTAGCTACATTTCTTCCAACATCATCTAGAGACTTTATTCATAGCATTTTGTGTAGAAGGACATAAGGTTGCACATTTTATCAAAGATCTTGCATAGATGGGACATGCCCAGGGTGTGGTGGAATGGAATTATTGGACAAATGCATACATCTGATTGATGAGCATGAACTTGGGTGGCAAGAGGTCAACTTGTCGTCATTAAAATATGCCACATATGATATCGATGGAGGGAATGAAAGAAAAAAAATACAATTGTCCATTTCTGAGGTTAGTAATGAGTTATTGAATACTATTTCTTTCTAGATTGCAATTTCATGTGTAAAAATCTATTGATATATGTATATATTGTTGATCTACCAGGCATGGGTTTGTGACTTCATGGAGGGATTATTTGAAAAGGAACAACAATTTTTCCTATTGGTACTATCTTATCAGTGGTCAATTTTGCAGAAAATTACACTCTTCAACTACAAAACAAGATTCAAAATTAATATTATCACTCAAACTAGGTCAGCATAATGGTCTGTATCACATATAGACATGGGGCTGGTAGTATTGAATACAAAGGGTTATATTGAAGGAGTATAACTTCTACATAAGTGATGACATGTGTCATGAATTGGATTTCGTACAACATAACTTTAAATTATTCTACAATCACTTGAAGGATAACAATATATAGATGGAACAACATTAGATTTGGTCTAATGGTTATGTGGGGCAATTCAAAACCGCTTGTGTCTTCCAATGGTTGTATGCTCCACAATAGGCACATGGTGCCACATATTTGGAACTATTTTGAGTCTGGACATGGAAAAGGGGAACATGATGGAGCATTTGCATGCATCAAGACTGCACTATGTAGGCAATAAATGAAGTACATAATAGTTTCACTCATCTTAGATGAAAATATCATTTTTGAATGGTGTTCTTCAAAAATGGGGGAGAAAGAAAGGAGGAAAGTAGACCAATCAACTAAAAAATCACATGTACGTAGATATTTTTGGGAGGTTTTTGATGTATATCGATCACACCTATATGGCTGCAAGATCATCCAAGGAACTCATGCATTTCATTAAGTTAGAACGCCATACAATGTTATAGTTTAAATGTTGACAATGCAAATCTCTTGTTTTTTTTCTCTATGTAATAGTGGTGAATGGGACAATTATGAATCCATATATTGGGTTGATAGTTGAGATCGTGTATCACTCCCCATTGGTCGACATATAACTGTAGAATTATCCTAGTTGGAGGAGGACCAATCAAGTATTTCACCAGATTATGATCACATATCAGATCTCATACAACCAGGTTTGACTAATATATTGATTATAAATGTTTGATGAACCTGCCTAAACACACTTGAAAGGACTCCCAAAACCTAGTTTTGTTGCATGGTTGGAATTATATGCCCGGGGTAGGGATTCAACATGTGTCCTTGAAATCCTCTAGGAGGTGAGCTTCAATGTGCCATAGAATGATGATCGTGACTCAGATCGATGAACCCTCAACTCTATTGGATTCAAGACACCAAGATAGTGCCATGGGTTCCCCTCTCTTCTGGTTCCAAGGCCTAGGAATCGCCTTATAGGACTATCTTAAAGACTATGGTTTTGCTCAGTAAGGGTCTATGCAGTTTTTGCACGTAAGGGTCAACTCTACAAAATTTTGATTTTGATTTTAGAATTAGACATCCAAAGAGTGGCACTCAAACCTTCCACAAAGAACTCTTAATATATTTCTATGTCCTTAGTGTGCCACATTATTTGACGCCTCCTTAATGTTCCACTATATTTGCATTTTGAGCAATTAATGTTATTTTTTAGAATTCAAAGTTCCAAATAAAAATTAAGGTGATGTTTAATCGATGATATCCCTCTTATCCTTTCTAGATTTGTCACTGTCCTTGACTTGTACTTGTGGTTTCTTAGGAGCCACTTGCAAAAAATATATTGTCAGGCTTACTAATCTCTTTCATTTGAATTTGACAAATATTCAAGACATTTGTAAATTTTTAGGGGGTATATAGTTATTAATACACATGGTTTATTATGTGTTCTTGATCATGCATGACCTCTGTGTGTTTTTTTTGTAGATGACATATGTGAATCCCACATATTCATTAGATGAAAGTCATCATGCCAAACAATTATTTCATTTATGTGGGCCACATAGGTGCATCACTTAGGTGTGTCAACTTTGTGCATCCTTTAAATGTTTTTTAGGTTATTATGTGGGTAAGGTGATTATGTGTTCCACTTAGTTGGGTCGGTTTCTTAGGTATGTTTGGTCCTTGTGTGCGTTAGGTATGTCGCAAAGTGGATTAGGTAGTCAGAGTTAGGATCATTAGTAGGTTATGCATTGGGGGTTTTGGGGGTAGTGGGTTATGCATAAATGGGGTTAAATTCATATGGATTAGTGCTATAGGGGGTTTTGTGGGTTAAGGTAAAATATAAGTATCACCTATGTGGGATAAATAAGTGTGTTTCATAGGTGTTCCATCTACGTGCATCCTTTAATATGTCCAACAAGTTCTTATATGTAGGTTAGGTATTAATGTAAATTCAAGTTAGATTGGTTTATTCCTTATGTGTGTCACTTGAGTACATTGGGTGCTTATATCACTGAGGTGAAACATGAGACACATTAGGTGGTTAGGGTTGATATTTTTAGTGGGCTAGGATAAAAATCATTCGAGTGTAGTTGGTGGGTTGTGAATAGGGATTATGATAAATGGATTGATCTTAGTTGTATTAGTTTCTTATTTTGTAGGTTTTAAGTGTGATAGTATATTGTGTGGTTTAGGTGCATCACTCACATGATTTCACATGTAATTTCATATAATTCGATTGTGGTCAAGAACACGTTGTAAATTTCCATTGTTGTGAATACAATATATCCTTGTTAATTTAACATTGTATATCCAACTGGATCATGGTTAAGGAAAAAATAAATGTACATTGTTATCA
Organism: Pseudotsuga menziesii; assembly: GCA_001517045.1. Classification (NCBI taxonomy): domain Eukaryota; kingdom Viridiplantae; phylum Streptophyta; class Pinopsida; order Pinales; family Pinaceae; genus Pseudotsuga; species Pseudotsuga menziesii. The sequence continues at coordinate 94,157 of LPNX010485254.1, read as the reverse complement.
TTACACAATGTTATAATTGTGCATTGCTCTCAAATTTATTACCGATATCTCCATGCAATTGTAAAATCTATAAAAAATTGGGAACATTATGCATAGAAACATTATTAGCTACACATATATGATCACACATAAGACTAAACTATAAAGATGTCAATAGCCAATATGAAATATATATTATATCATGGAAGTTATCCTTAGATGGCCTATCAATGTACATGTATAAAAAATATCAATGATGTACATGCAAACATAAGTACATCTGTCCTAGACCATATGTCAAAACTATAACTTCATCTTGTACACAAATGTACAGATATGTTTTGGACTAACACATCAAAACTCTAACTTCCTCTTGTTTTTTCCTGAGTGTGATCCTCGTTGCCTCTGTGCATGACCACTCTACATCTCTAGCGACTGCAAGTCAAAGATCATATTTCTTGATCAGGTAACTAAGTTAATATTGAAGCACTAACAAATTTTGAAAAATCAAAATACGACTCAATTACATAACAAAAACACTCACTGAATCCATCCGAGGTATAGATTCCTATGGTGTCCTCCTCCTTGCCGATATCCTCTTAGAAATGGTAGTTTGCAAATAAAATAAACTATGTCAATTATCTCAACAATTATAAACATGTATGCATGAGGAAGTACTAACCAATTTTATAATTAATGAACATCTCAGTGTAAAAATACACTATGGGGAAGGATACTGGGTTTATTTAGTAGCAATTAGAACCATAGGTTGAACATCAATCTTAGTCATGTGCACTAATGGACCAAAGTGAGGCTACATTTACCAAATGATAAAATAGTTAAACATCATGCAGGTGAATACACAATACAAATGAACTGTACATGTACAAGTATTTAAGTAGACACCTCTGTGTGAATTATACCCATTGTAGATGCAACATTACCTATAGCATAAAAAATCCCACTAAAGTCCAACATGGAAGACTCTCCATCTTGATGTTATAAGCATGTGAAAAAAACATTAAGAAAAACAAGTTGTGGAGTGAATTGAAAGCTAGCCAGCAAATGTAATTGAAGGATATGTGTACATTACCATGGAATAGGTAGGTCCATGATCATAGAAACTTTCTCTTTTTACGGAAGAGGGTTGTCAGGTGTAGACCAAAACCTTCTCTACATTTGGCCTATGGGTGGAGCCAAACCAAAGCGGTGGTGCAAGGATTTGCGTTGATGCCTACAGTCATAGAGTGTTGTCATAGTTAGACATGGACATGAATGGATGAAATAATATGTACTTAAAAACAACATGTTGTAATATACTTACTTCTACCAAGGACATATCTCCCCCATGGGGAGGGATCCCTGCTAGCAATTTCTTGACCCTCTGCAGAGCTAGATAACACCTGCAAGTTTAAAAATTACAAATATTTTCAATATATAAAGGAGTACAGTAAGAAAAAATAATTTGAAGAAGATTCAGTCATTAACCAGGTACTTACATTCCTGAGTTAATCATAGAATCCACCTGGGGGGGATTCACTGATATCATTGTCTCCCACATCCTATTCGGAATGTGTTGTCCGCAACATCAAAAATTGTAAACATTAGACCACTTAACAAATTAATGAACTAACATGTATCAACAAAATGAAACGTATAAAAAAATGACATGTTGAAATATGATCCCTTTATTGGTTGTTACCACCTAGGATACGAAAAAACCATGTACATTACCACCCCTTATAGAGGCATCAAGCTCTTGCAATATTAAAAATTCTATATATTAAGAATCCTTTAATATGTGTACAATATGGAAAAAATAAATTGAACAACATTAGAGTGTTTACAATATCCTTACCTGACCAACAGTCATCGTAGAGGTACCATGTGTTGGTCCATGACCATAGTAGACTTAACCACACACCATACACATGTGTGGATCAATTCGGGGCTCATGGGATGCCAGTATATCTCCAACAATAGATGGTCCTCTGCCACAAGAAGTTGATGGCTATACCCCACTAGAAGAGGGCCCTTCATGGTTAATAGTTTTGGTGTGGTGCAAAATCAACTAAGCTAGTGTCAGAAACGCCTCTTGCATTTGGGGAATCATATCATATGACGTAGGGATGTCCGACCTTGGTAGCTGGATACGAGTTGGAATTATATGTCGATCAACATCTCTATGCTTAGCATTTGGATGGTTTTGTGGTTTCCCCTTACTAGCACCCTGAAACCCCAACATGTCAAAATAGTTGACATGTAACTTTGCATAATTTTTTGGAAGAAATACACCAATTCTTCTTTGTTGTTATGTGGGGGTATGCCAAAAACTATGTACTAGCTATCCATCCAATGATCTCTGATTAGTTGAAAAATTCACCACTCAATTGAAATATGTGGTATGGTAGTCTCTGGAATGTTATTTGTCCTAGGCACTCTAAATTGTGAAAATATTTGTGCTTTGGTTATTTTGAGCTGCTTAATGTCATTGTAGCTCAATCCATCAACATTTTCTTGTCATTTTTCTTCTCTATACGATGCTATGCTATACAACACATCATTGGATCTGCTAATAATATTTACGATGGACTCTAATTATGTCGATAAGGAGAGGCATAGTTCATCTCCACACCTCCAAGCCAAATGACCAATCACTCTCAAAATATATGCTTTATGGTCCATAGCAGCCACTGCAATCATAAATGCAATAAAAATATCATTAGAAAAATACACATGGTATAATGACATACCTAGGCAATGGAAAATGTAAAACTAGTGTACGACAAATAACAACATGAATTATTTATAATTTAAAATTTAAAATGCAACAAATTTTACACTGAAGAAAAAACATTTAACATTTTTCCATCTTAAATTTATGTCATATATGTGTATTAATTTTAATTGTCAGTGCATACATTAAATGTCCCGCATGTATATGTTGATTGGGAAGCTTCTCTACCTTATTTTAAGATTTGGATTATGAAGCGTCATCGAAATTCTGGGGTGTTAACTAATGCCCTTGGAGGACCAAATCCAAGATTCTGAGTAAAGGTAAGGGATAGAGCCTAGAGGAGGGGGTCACAAGGTGTTATTGATGAATAAAATCCCAATATAGGAAGGATTTTAATATATGTAATTATTTGTTGTAGTGTGAATTTTTTTGGACTACATATGGGGCATGTATGGATTCCACTTGATATTATTTTAGTTGTATGCACTCTTTCTATAATACTCATGAGAGACTTTACATATTTGTGCATAGTGGTTTGGGAACTAGAATGCAACAGAATTAACAGTTTTCAAGATTTGAGGGTTGTAAGGTTTCCATTGGATTATATCATGTATGATAGTATGTGATTGCATGTAATCAAGTAGATCAACCTCCCTATGTATCTTGATGTTGGTAGAGCCTATTGTTGAACTCTGTTTTCTTAACCTTAATAAAAATGCACCCCTCACTCAAGTGAAAACATTTATCAAGCATTGAAATCTTCTATACATTATAACACTGGATTAGAAAGTTTCATAAAAACTATAAGGTGTTGATTAATGTCCTTGGAGGAAAAACTTTGATATTCCGGGTAGAGACAAGACATAGAATCTAAGAGGGATAAACGATGCTATTGATGAATAAATTCCCAATATTGGCAAGGATTTTGGTATGTTATTATTTCTTGTGGCATAATTTTTTTTTGACTCTATAGGCCATTTAGAGTCTTTGTTTATGTATTTTGGGGAAGATATGAATTCTACTTGATTTTTTTTAGTTGTATGCAACCTTGCTATATACATGAAAAAATTTGCGTATTTGTGACTATTGGTTTGGATTCACAAGGATGTTCGTGAATATATTTGCACATAGTGAAATTTATTTGGTTTTTATGAGTAAATTGTGGGGTTTTGGTCTCCATTAGGCATGTAAATTTCTTTTACGTTATAGAAATGAAAAAAATTATGGTTTCACTTCATATTAGCGCATATAAATTATTGAAAATAGTGAAACTAGCAAGATAAGATTTGGTGTTAAGACTCGACAATGAAGAAATTAATCCTAAAGGTGGAAATGATATGCCTTTCTCACTAAAATCGCGTTCACTCTTGCGTGCTTTGGTCGGCCCAAAATCACTACAGTTGACTGTTGTGGAGAAAATAATGGGCGTGGCCCATTTTGGGCATCTATCATGTGTTACAAAACACATTTTGTAGAACATAACACATGCACATTTTACAGCAACATAACATGCTCGCGTTTTGTTTAACTATACTAGTTGACAATGAGCTTGTCAGACTTGAGACTAGGCTTGCTTGGATCGACATTGCTCGAGATAATTTCTCTTTAATAGATCTTGAGTCATTTTCTTGAATCTACCATTGCATCTAAAAGGTCTCTCAACTTTGTGCACCCACCCCCATATATATATATTATTTTTGTAATAACTTTATGCTTTCTTGTTCACTTAACTTTGTACTCATATAAATTTAGGATTTATAGTAAATACCATCCTCAAACTAAAGAGAAATACCTAGATTTTTTCTCTCTCTCTCTCTCTCTCTCTCTCTCTATATATATATAGAAAAAATCTAGGTATTTCTCTTTAGTTTGAGGATGGTATTTACTATAAATCCTAAATTTATATGAGTACAAAGTTAAGTGAACAAGAAAGCATAAAGTTATTATGAGCTTAGCTTGTCACTTAAGATAATAGAATCTAGGCTAGGAGAATAACACTACAACCCACAACCACTCAAACTACACCAAATTCAATATATATATAATGAATAATTAACAATTAAAATCTACTACACTACACCAAATAATTAATAAATAAATTTTAAAATCTAATAAAATAAACAAAAAATTACTTAATTTTATAATATATATATATATTCCATATACATAATTATCAAGAAACTTAATATATTTTAAATATTTTTATTATTATTATTTTTAATATGACGAATATTTTTTTTCTAAACTGCTTATCTACTTATATAATATGTATAATAATGTTTCCATATTTCAATTTATATTAATATAGACAAATCCTAGTCACTTTTATTACTGGATAACGTTGGATTTTGTTTTCATTTTCCTCTAAAGTACATACGTTCCCTAGTTTTCATTTTCCTCTAAAGTACACCCGTTCCCTAGACCATGAAATCCTATTCTAGTATGCATTATGGAGCATTGTTAGTGTTACGCATATCAATAGGTAATTTGTCATCCCATGTTTGTAAACAAGATTGTATAACAATGAATTATCTATTAAGATGTGTATTTGATTAGGTCCAATAATTAAGAATATGTGTTATTTTTGGAAGGTTAACATTTAAATAAGCTTCACATTTAAAGGGTAGAAAGGGTAACATTTAAATAAGCTTCACACTTAAAGGGTAGTCACAAAAATGGGTAGCAATTTGTTTTTGTTTTTTTATATCAGTTTTTTTTATATATATTAAATAGTATTTATTTTGTGTTTATATTAACTCTAACAATCTGGCGGTATGAATAATGGATATAAAATTATATATTTTTGTTTTTGTTTAACAGTTAGCTATTTTCACCAAACTAAAAGATTAGTTGTGTTTATTAACATTCTTCGACCACTTTACTTGAGGCTGTGCTAATATATTAGTGTAAAAAATAAAAGATTAGAAATAACTAATTTACTGATGTAAAAACAATATAATTTAATAATGTGAAAACAAGAATCTAGTTGAGTTATTACCATAGAAAAAATAAAAGGAATATAATAAACTATATTTTTTAGGAAAAAGAAATTATATATAAGTTTCTCAAATTGGTTTAGTCTAAGTTAACTCATATCATTTGCAAATACTTTGGTTACCAGATTGACCTTGAGAACTTGGCTCCCGTGGGAAGTGCTCCTATTCGCATACTCATTCCTACTGATATAAACACACCTTTCGTGAGCATAATTCGCTGGCAGATGAACTCTCAAAAAAAGCTTTGCATATGGATATGGGTTCTGTTTCTTTTTCAGAAACTATGGATGGTTTGGCTATTTACCAAGGCTGTTTTGATCTATTTTAGATTAGCTGATTCTTTATTATTCAGCTTATGATTCAGCAGTTGATGATGTATTTCTTATTATTCAGTTAGAGTTCACTCTGCCAGCTGTTCTTGCTCTGAATTGTGAGGTTTATAGTTCACTTCAGATATTATCAGCATTTCTGACCTAATATACTCAGGGATGATTGAGGAAAGTCTGATATGCTCGGACTTTTTTTCTAGTTTTGATTCTCTGTACTGTCATGATCTGTTTTTGCATGTGACAGATTTGTTACTTTTCAGTCATCATATGGATTGTAAATGATGTCTTTTGATTCAAATGAATAACAAAGACTGGTATTTTTTCCTCTGAAAAAAAATATAAATATTGACAGCAGGCATTCATATGAAGATGTAAGGGCGGCAATAATTAAAAACTCAATGCAATATCTATCTTGAGTGGAAATGGAAATATAAATTCCTATAGAGGTAATCAACAATTCTATAATTGAAAGAAATAATTTTTTGAGAAATCATACCATAAGTGATTGTATACATGTTTTATGTTATTCTATATGATTTTTGGAATACTTAGCATCATAATATTGAAGATGAACAAAATCATACAGTGTAATTATTTGTAAAATTATATGCCATTCATGTCCCTTGTTCGTGAATTTGTTTAGTTTTTGTAGGTTATCCAACACGATTTTGATTGCACCTCTACAATATGATTAACATAAATAGTTTGATGCTTGCTGGATAAGTTTTCTTGGGATTGTTGGGAGGGTGGAGAAATTTTGTATGAAATCTATTATATATTGAGACTACTCCATCCAGGTTGAAAAAGGAACTTATCTAAGATATGGAGGTTTAGCTTGATGACAAGGAAAAGGAGGTTTGGGGTGGAGGAGGTTGGTGGTGACACCTGCCTCAATGAGTGATGTAGAGATGTTCTAATGGTTCTGACTAAGAAACCATTGCTGTGAAGTCAAAGGATGTGAAGGTGGTGGACTTCTTCATTACCAAGAATGCCGCTACTGGCTCGACAATAAGACCTCCAATCTCTCAACCAATTGGAAGGTAGATAATGTAAGTAAAAACTTTGGATAATGGTACCACATCAATTAACGATTTTGCAAACTTTGGTTAAACTTATAAAATGAACACAAAATTAATAAGTAGTCAACATGACTAGGACGCCAATGCCAAAGTGATTACCTTGATACATTACCTATTGATATGTATAATAATGATCTCTCTAGAATTTTAGAATGTTATGCACATAAATATAACAAAGGATTCATGGAGAATATAAAATCATATAGACTCCAATTTGAATTCCAAGGATCTGGGGAGGCAGGTGCGGGTGGGATAATTTTTTATCTCGAAGGAAATACGGTCACTTCCTTTGCTTGGGAATTGGATGAAAGAATAATAATGAAGTTGGATGGCTTTCATTATATCTTGTCCTGGAACTAGCTAGACATAACACCACCATTTTTTTTGTCTTTGGGGACTCAAAATAGTTCATTCAAAAGATGAGGAAAGGCTATAATTATGGCGTGGAAAAATGTAAAAGAATTTTCAAGCCTCATTTGTTGAAACAACATAGCTCTTCAAGCCACTTATTACGATATATTAAGAAAAAATAATACTATAGAGGATAAAATGGAAAATAAAGCCACTAAAAATAATTTGGGAATTTTCTCAATTAGGGGTCATCAGCATCACAAACATGTCCCCTAGGCCCTATGCTCTTTGGGGGTCGTCTTGGTCATGTCCCATAAGCACCCCCGTCGCTCACCTCAGCTGCACACTCAACACACATCCCTTGACGTGAATGCATAGGATTTGTGGTGGACATGACCATGTGATGAAGTTATTGAGTAGTCCTTCCCCCCTGCGCATCGTAACTCATCATGAATCATTCGCACATTTTTCAGATCTGGCAAGAATGATGAGTTCCTTCACTCTGTTTTCCTCTCCTCCTTGTGAACTGGAGCATAAATCTTCCCACACCATTCCACTTAAAAGATACTTATCCTCTCTGGTTGCATATTTGTTCAACACTCATATTGAGCACGACTTGGTGTACCTATCCTCCAATGAATGCATTAGTGAAGAGCCTCTGTGGTTAACAAAGGAACAACTCAATGTTCCCACCTTAATTTCATTTATAACTATCTCAGACTCATCCTGTAGCGTTGGTCTCTCTTCTCAGACTCATCCTGTAGCACTGGTTCAGGATATCATGGCAACTTGAAAGGACATTGAAGAAATCAAAGCTTCTCTCTCATAAATGAAAAGTGGAATGCGTTGGATCTTTAAAATGGTAGGAACAAGCTTAAGTGAGATCAGGGCGGAGACAACAAATGCAAAATATATAGCAAACCAGATGGGTTTCCATGAATCCATAATTGACGATAATACTCGAGACTTCACGAACTGATGGGGATAGTTGATATAATCAAGGAGGAGGTCCAGAAGCTAACCAGCATGACCCAATGCATCCATTTCTAGGAATCTTTACCAGCTGGTCACTATCAAATGGAAGAAGCCTCGGTTACTCAATCGACTCGAGGGATTGAAGAATAGAAGAAATAGGTCTTTCTCATATGTCTGTTAATGTTTTTTTGTATTTTGTTGAACAAACAGTTTGTTAAATAGTACTCTACTATGGGCCTAGAATTCTTCAGCAGAAAGTCGAGAATTATTTACTTTTCAGTTAGTAGCATAGAAACCTCTGTCTATTTTTATTTTAGCAGTTCAACATTTTGGTTTCAAACTCTGTAAGGATGGTTGTGCTCATTTTTTTTAAAAATATATATAAATCTTTTTCGGCTTCTGTTTAAAAAAAATTCAATTCCAAGGATATTTTTCTCACAATTTGTATATATTTTTTACTTCATTCTTTAGGGTTTTCTTCCTCAATACATGATTTAGAGGTAATTTAGAGTAAATCATTGTAATATTTCAAAGTATTTTAGGTCATAGCTAAACCCACCCATTTATAGATACATGTGTAAATTTATCACAATCTTTAGGGACATTGATTTATTGATAACTTTACACTTACAGAATATCAACCTTAATTAATTTACATTATTGCATATTAAACCTTTACAATATCCTCTTAAAGTATTTTTTTTGGTGCAATAAATGTTTTTTTCTTCCCCGATATCTTTTAATTTCCATGCACAAAACAAAACTTGTTGTACCAAGATCTTTCATATCAAATTTATAAGACAATTGAGTTTTGACATCCTTGAAGATTTGCTTATGGTTTACAATCAACAAAATATCAACAACAAACAAGACCACATAAATCAACAAAATATCATCAACATACAAGACCACACAATTAATAAAATGATCACCAACCTACTTGGAATACAGATTTTGATTAACTTGGCTTCTTGAGAAAAATAGTCCCAATATATAAGTACCACACGTCTGATACGACATTTTTGGACATTATCTAATCCATACTGAGACTTCTTTATATATAAAACCAATTTCCTTCCCTTCACTACAAAGCCTTTTGGTTGTTTCATTTATATCTCTTTTTTAAGATCCCCATGTAGGAATGTTGTCTTTACGTCCATTTTATCTACATCAAGCGCAAAGAAACCACTATAGACAAAATAAATATAATTGTCACATGCCCCAATTTTGCAAAAACAATATTATCTTATTTGATTTTATTTAAGGACAATATGTTAAATTTTATGCTAAGTTGTAATTGATGACTCAGTAGAGTTAAGGATATTTAATGTAATTCTGAATATTTTAATTATAAATAAATAAAGGTGGAGACAACAGCTTAGGAGAGCTATTAAAAGAGTGTTTAGTGGTCAAATTGGTGGAGGAGACTGGGTGGAGAGCAAACAGACATGTGGTAGCATCCTCAAACCACTTCCAAATGTTGCAGGTGGCAACCTCCCTACATTTGGGGTCATTATTCCCCAAGAAAGTGGAATCAGAGCAGGTGGCTCAATTAATGACAACTGACCTATAAGACCTAGGCAATCTTTATAAAAATGCCCATTGAAGAGAGTTGAGGCTACTCATTCTAGATAAGTGATCATTCAGGTGAATGTACTTCAGATAAATTCAATGGTAAGGGAAATTGTGGAAAGAGTTTGAGGAGTTAACTGCTAAGTGTTCTAGTGCATCTTTTCAGCTAAAGGATCTTACTGTTGAGTGAAGAGTGTTTTCTAAGTCATTGGCTAGTCTATTGTTTGCATGCTCCACCAGTTCTCAACCAAGAAGACGAGGAACAGGCTCGGGGGTCCTGAGGAAGCATTGTTTGAGCGCTCTCCAGGAATTTGGTAGGGAGGAATGGCCTCCTAACGCTGTTGTTGTCCATCCTAATCAGGTTCTACAATATTTTGTTTTATTGTGTTAGATGGTTAAATGTGAATTTGACTACTAAATGAATGTTAAATATTTACTTGTAAAATGATAGAGTTAGTAATCTTTTGGATTAGTGAAGGAATGAATCTGAACAGATGAAAAATAATTCTAATTTGTGTTTTTCCAAGTCTGGAAGGACCAGACCGTACTCCAGCATAGATAGAGTATTTAAAGTAGATGAAGAAAATGATAAGAGACTAAACTGAATAGATGTGGTTCTACATTTTATAATAGCAGAGTAATTTAGTTCATAATGTAGATTATTATCAAGAAAGAACAAAAATCTAGTTATCTATGTAATTGTTTTTACAAGTTTATTTATGTAAATTTACTGGAAAAGAAATAACAGTAAACTAGTACAGGTAAAAGAATTGTTATGTAAGAAAATNTATATATATATATATATATATATATATATATATTTCTTTGTGTTGATTTAATAACTATTTGCAAATGCAGTAGAAATAACCTAGTCAAACCACTTTATTACATTCAGCTAAATAAAGAATTAAACTATAAATACTTAGTTTATTTACTAATATTATCAACTAAACTAAGTCTACAAATATTCAAACCCAAGTAGGGTGTTATTAAAATAATTAAATAATAAAGAACAAACTAAGTTACAGAGTTTATGTTCATCCTTTCAAAGAACTCTGAATAAACCCTATTTGTCATTTATTAAATAAAACAAATAGAATATGATAATAACTAACTTATAAATAAATGTCTGCTTATGAGCAAAACTGTTTTTAAAATTACAAATAGGTTAAACCTATAAAAGTAAACTACAGGGTCGAAACCCCAAAAAAATATTATATTCACAAATGACAAACATTTAAACTAATAGAAACTATTTAGAGTCCATTAAGGACAAATGAAAAAGACAAATGTAATGTCTAACTGGAAATTTACTTATCACTGTAACCCTAATTAAAAACAAATTTAACAAAGTAACATAACCTATTAAAATAAATTGAAGAATTTATTTAAACAAGGGTTTCCTTCAGGAACAACCCTAGCTCAGATACCTGAGAAACAGGTAAAATTTATAAACTAACCATGACTGACTGACAGTCTTAAAACATTAACAAAAATCTATTATGAAATACATTAAATAGTAATAATATTCGTTCAGAATTGTAATTATGGAGATGGAGAACTAACCCCTCGGCTAGTCTGCAGGAGTTCGGTAAAAAACAGAGCTTGGTTGCGTGCGGCAACGCTTGAGGCATCTCGTTCGAGTTGCAGCCGCCATGGCTGCTCCAGGGGGAGGGGATCCCCCTCCCTCCTCGCCGTTACCGTTGGTAGAAGCTTTTTGAAGACTCATCAATCCCGCCGGGGTAAAATCTCCAACCCCCGCTATTCCGAAATTCATCAAAAAATTTGACACAATACCTGAAATCGCCCTGCCAGAAGAGAAGGCCATCAAAATAGCCCTGGCCTTGGCAGATCGAGGGTTGGTTGGCCAGTTTATGGGATTATGGCCATCAACAAGAACAACAGACGACTGGATTCAACGGAATTGGAGGCCTCTTCTAAAACACAGCGTGACCTGCTACCAGTGGGAAGGGGTTTTCACATATTCGAATTCATCTCCAAAGAAGACCGCGATCTAATCTTCAGAAGTGGTCCTTATTTCATGGGCTCTCAAGGTTTATACCTCAATCGATGGACTCCTGACTTCGACCCAAATGTGGACGTTCCAAAAGAGGTTCCTGTCTGGGTTTGTCTCCCAAATCTACCAATCCATTGTTGGAACTCTGAGGCACTAGAAAAGATTGGAAACGGCCTGGGTAGATACATCGAAAAAGCAGATCCAAAGGGGCAATACACCTGTTCCAGGGTCTGTGTTGAGGTCGATCTTGAAGCAGGTCTTCCAGAAGCAATCAAACTATCCATTGGCTCCTGGAAACACTACCAAAAACTGGACTATGAGCAGCTGCCTTTCAAATGCAGGCACTGTCATGAGCATGGTCATTTCCAAAGGAACTGCCCCAAAGTCCAGCCTCAGGAGGAGATCGAAGGCTGGAAAAAAGTCAAGAAAGGAAAATCGACACCCAAAACTCAAGAAAAAAGAACGGCAAACACTGTGCAAATACCTGATCCAAAAGAAGCTACCAAAGGCAAAGAACCAGTAGGGGGGAAACCAAAAGCAGATCCAAACAAGACCTCCACATCGAATAAGGCAATCACTCTTCAAGATCCAGTAACAGAAGTAGTTGTCTTGGACAATAATACAGAGCATGCATCTGGAGAAGCCCTATATCCTGTAGAAACACCCCAAGGAGCCAATGAGGAAGAATCACCTCAATACCAAGAAGAACCAATAGAAACCACAGGAGGCCGGTCCAATCCTGAGGTGAAACCTGCAAACTCTAAAGATCTGGATTACGAACCCACCAACCTGGACTTTGATCCAGGAGGCTTCACTGATGAAGACGCCTCTGAAGCTAGCAGCTCTCACACATCTCCAATTCAGTTCTCTAGAGGCCGCAAATCCAAGAAAAATCATAGAGAAGAGAAAACTCGCCGTGACATAAACAAAGGTACTCAGAAAACCATCAATTTGATGATAAATACCAGATCAAAGCAAGGCCTGGCTCCCAAAGGGGCCACCACTCCAAAGAAAATTTAAATTGGTTACGTATCATGGAACTGCAGAGGCCTAGGATCCAAAGCCAAAGAAGAAGCCCTGAAAGATATCATAAGAATTAACAAGCCTGACATCCTGTTTATTCAGGAAACAAAGTTGGAGGACTCAACCCTCTACCAAGCTGGAATCACGATCTGGAAAAATGGACCTGGGAAAGCTATCAGCTCAAGAGGAGCCTCGGGTGGAATTGCTTCCTTCTGGGATGCATCCAAATTTGACCTTCTCGCCGACTACTGCAGCATGTACTGGATCTATACCAACCTCCGCCATAAAGACTCCGGTCTTCAAGTAAGTCTCTTCAACCTTTACGTTCCAAATCTCCTCTATGAAAAAACCCACTGTTGGGAGTCATTGGAATCCTTCCTTTCCATGCACAATTCTAAAAACATTATATTAGCTAGGGACCTCAATGTAACGCTTTCAGATGATGAAAAAAAAGGAGGCTCCCCAATAAGAGACCAATCTAGAGAATGGCTGGAGGATATTATCCTGGGATGGGACCTCATTGACATTAATCCCTCTATCGAAAAATTCACCTAGACAAACAAAATACTGGGCCCTGGTCACATAGCGGCTCGCTTAGACAGATTTCTTATCCATTCAGATTTCCTCACCACCGGTTTGCTGGCATCTTCCAAAATCCTTCCCAATTGTATCTCGGATCATAAACCCATACTTCTGGAGCTATCTTCTGAACCTAACTTGGGCCCTATTCCCTTCCGCTTCAGCCCAATTTAGACCCTTCAAGAGGAATTTCTTCATGTAGTCTCTGACTCCTGGTCCATCCCAATCCAGGGTTCCCCCACCTACTCCTGGGAGCAGAAACTTAAAAGGCTGAAAAAGGACCTAAAATCCTAGGCCAAAAGCATCAAATCTCCTTCCACGTGCAGAATTGAAGCTCAAAAAGCACTTGGAAACCATCAGCTCTCCATGGAATCCATCTCTATCGCCCCTCAGATCCAAGCAATTGAAACAGACCTCCAAAAACGCTTCTACCAAGCCAGCAGAGTAGAAGAGGAACACTTGCGCCAAAAGTCTAGGAGCACGTGGCTTAAAAGTGGTGACCAAAACTCCTCCTACTTCCACAAACAAGCAGAGGCCCGGAAAAATTACAAGGCTGTCACGGAGATTAACTATCAAGGTTCATTGGTAAATTTTTTTGATGATATTAAAAAGGCTACTTTCAGTACCTTCAAAGACCTTTTCTCTGCTCCGGATGAAGAACCTCTCAACCCTCTTTCCCATCCCTTTGATCTTATCCCCAACCTCATCCAAGATGTAGATAACCTCCTCTTAACAGCCCCTATTTCAATGAAGGAGCTCAAAATAGCCCTGTTCAAAATGAACCCTGATAGTGCACCAGGGCCGGATGGCTTCACTGCAAAATTCTATACCTCCTGCTGGGACATGATAAAACTAGACCTTCTCAGAATGGTAAGACATACTCAAACCACCAACAAGCTGGGTGGGAGCACAACCTCAGCTTTCCTCACTCTGATCCCAAAAGAAAAAGGGGCCATCCACTTCTCCAGATTCAGGCCCATCTCTCTTTGCAACTTGAGCTACAAAATTGTAACCAAAATAATTGCTAACAGGCTCAAAAAATTACTGCCTCGAATAATCCCGGAAAACCAAGGGGGCCTCATCAAAGGTCGCAAGATTCAGGATAACATTATGCTAGTCCAAGAAGCCATTCATACCAGCCACCAAATCAAAGAAGAGGGGATGGTGATAAAACTTGACCTGGCCAATGCATTTGATAGGGTAAGACATGATTTTCTGTTCCTAGTCATGAAGAAACTTGGCTTCTCGGCTTCCTTTGTAAACTGGGTCCAAGGCTGCATAAATTCACCTTGGATTGCCCCTCTCGTCAATGGCCGGTCCACTGAATTCTTCCAAGCCTCCTGGGGATTAAGACAAGGCTGCCCCCTTTCCCCTCTTCTGTACGCTATTCAAGCTTCTGTTCTAAGCTTCCAACTGACTAAAGCACAACAAAGGAATGTTCTTCCTAGACTCCAAATGACAGCAAATGTAAAAAATATTAACCATGCGCAATTTGTGGATGATACTTTGTTAATGGGAGGAGCCAGCACCCAAGCAGCAAAACAATTCAATCAAGAGATGGCCATTTATAAACAAGTCTCAGGCAGCAAGATTAATTTCCAAAAAATCAAGGTCTATGGATGGAATTGCACTGTTAGAGAGCTGGGCGCGATAGCCAGAATTTTAGGAATGGATGCGGTCCATGCTTGGGACTCCTTCACATATCTCGGTGTACCAATCGCCAAAGGAAATACGAAAGCTAATCAATGGAACCCCATCCTTGACAAATTCAAAAGTCGAATCCAAAACTAGGGGTCCAACTGGCTAAACCAGGCAGGGAAGACCGTGCTCCTCAAATCGGTTTTGACAAGTATCCCAATCTATCAAAACGCTATCATATCTGCTCCCATATCAATCATCGGGAAAATGGAAGGTCTAATAAGAAAATTTCTATGGGAAGGAGGTAAAGGAAATCTTCACAGAATCCACCTGGTAAGCTGGGACAAAATCCAAAAGCCCTACAAGGAAGGAGGCCTGCAAATCAGAAGCCTAGCCAAACAGAACTTGGCCATGGGAGCGAAAATTCTATGGAGTCTTGTCTCAGGCCGCGAAAGCTGGAGCAAAAAAGTCATAAGGAAAAAGTACTTCCCAGGATCAAGATTACGATGCCTAGACAAGCCAGTCCATTGCAAGAAAGGCTCCCCAATCTTTAATCTCTATATTAAGGCTAAAGAACACTTCACTAATCTCCTTTATTGGATCCCAGGGAATGGGAAAAAAATAAACCTCTGGGAGGACTCCATTATGGGAGATCAACCTCTTGGACAACTCTCAGAAATTAGGAATATAAAAGGCTGGTTGCAACTCAGAAACAAAGAAACGCTCGGGGATATATCAAGCTGGGAGGAAGAAGGCGATCAAAACTGGAAAGACTGGAGCCTGGGCAATGTCCCCATGGATCTAAAAAATGAAGCTGATCTCTTAATTCAACTCCTTCAAGGTAAATTGCCTATGACAGAGTCCTCCAAAGACATGAGAGGCTGGGGTCAGCTCTCAGGCTGCTATACCATCGCTGAGGGGTACAGATCTATGCAAACCATGCATTACGCAGCTCCCAATCCAACAAAATGGAACTTCATCTGGAACTTTCCCTTTATCCCCAAAATCGACCACTTTTGTTGGACAACATCCCACAACAACATCCTCACAGGAGATAACCTCAATAGAAGAGGAATGGAAGGTCCCTCACGGTGTCCCCTGTGCCGCTCAGAAGAAGAGACAGTGAATCACCTGCTTCTTACCTGCCCCTACACCGTGGAAGTTTGGAAACTGGTGCTCAATCCAAGCCATGTTAATATAAACATCCCAGGAAACTTAACAGATCTGTTCTCCAACTGGATAAGAAACTCTCCCTTTGATCTTCATAAGAAAAACCTCCTCAAGTCTATCTGGATTTGGATTCCCAAAGTAATATGCTGGAATATCTGGCTGGAGCGAAACAGACGCATTTTTAGAGATGAGGTAAGTCCCAGTTCCAAGTTGGTAGCCAAATGCAAAGCTTTAATAGGTGAAGTTACCAAATCCGGAAGCTCTCTATCGAACTCCAGAACTCTAAACCCCCTCGAATCAAACTGGCTGACAAATTTCTCTCTCAAAGCCAACCTCCCGACTAAAGCTCTCACTAACCATGAGAGATGGGAAGTCCGTCTGGATGAACATGAATTCCTTAAATGGAGAGCTTCGCTATTTGAATGCAGCCTGTTCTTCGATGGGGCCTCGAAAGGCAACCCAGGACAAGCTGGAGCAGTGGGAATCCTTATCAATGCAGAGAATGTTATCCTTTCTTCTTACGCCTGGGGATTAGGCCTGGACTCAAACAACAGGGCTGAATATTTAGCTCTCTGGCAAGGTCTAAAGAAGGCCCAAATCAACAACATCTCTGAGCTCACGGTTTTCGGAGATTCAAAGATCATCATCCAAGTGTTGGTCCTAAAGAAGCTCTCTCTCCATCTCAACATCTCAAGGATCCTCCACAAAATCAACATGATCGCCTCTAAATTCCAGAAAATCCGTTTCTTTCATGTTCTACGGGACCTCAATGGTCAAGCTGACGCTGAAGCAAACAGAGCAGTTCTCTTGGGCAGGAGCATCATTTCTATAAATGACAGAGATTCAATCTGCAATATCCCATAAATCAGGCATGCTTTCTAAGTGGATTATCTCCTGGTCAATAATGAGACTCTTGTGTCAGGATTTCTCTATAGCCAAGCTCGTTCTCCTCGAGCATAAGATCCCCCTGGACCTCTTCAGTGACCTCTTGGATCGTGCTAGAAACGCTGGGACCTTCTCCTGGAAACCTAGCAAGTGGAGGAGCGAATTGAGCAAGACCTCGACCTCCTGATGGCTAAATCGAAGAAGCAAGGAAACTTGCAGTGATCATTTGCTGAAGATGGCCTCTACCAGAAGAAAAATATTAAAACAGAGCTCCGGAACTCTACAAGAAGATCAAAGAAACAAGAGATGGATTGGAACTCCCCCAGGAGGTGGCCTGTTTAAAGTCTAAAGACAAAGAAAATGCTACAGGAGATATTGGGAACTGATATGCCAAGATGAAGCAACTTACACCTGCCTCCCATCGCATTGTCAGAGGATATGCTGTCTTTTCTGGAAAATATCTGTCATTTTATTATTCTTTATTTGCATTCTATCCCTGGAGCCTACGAGGTTACCAAGCCCAAGAATTCTGACTCCCCAGGTGAAGCTCTCCATGTAATAAAGCACCAGGTGGCTGATTCACCGATCACTATTTAATCTTCCCTTTGTTATGGTCTAAAAAAAAATAATATTCGTTCACAGTCAAATAGGGTAAAAACCCTGAGTACACAGAGTATCAAATAGTAATACTGTAAACCAAGTCTGAGCTCGAAGACAGAATTGTCTTAACAAAACTATTGCTTTACATTAACAAGCCATAAGGCTGAACATTTAAACCAAATGCAACACCCAGCTCACGGTCGGGTCTACCCATCTACTAGCGAGGGTTTGAAGACTTGTTAAAAACAACAACAACCCTTAAAAAGAGATTGCATAGCTAATGACGCAGCTAGAAGAGCTTCCAAGCTCAGGGTTTCTCCAATCGAAAACCCTGATACAAGTAGGGAAAGAACCCAAACATTGACCACATGGCTTACCCGTTTGAAGCCATGGCCTTTGAAGACAGCTGGTATACTCTTGTTCACGATTGACGAATGTAATCTCAAGTCCCTGCAAAGAGATTTCAATACAAGATGTCAATACATGATACTCTTAAAATAATGTAGATCCTATTGCAAAAGCAACCATGCTGTATGTTAAAAACAACACTTAATAAATGACCTGTTATAAGAATGTCGAGCAGTTTTGTGGGGAGAATGTCACCAATAGAATCGTGTGCACATAATTTTCCAAACCCCATGACGATGGCAAGCACATTCCAACAACAAGTAAATTCTCTGCTTCGCACAAGAGTGACAGGCCACGGAAGGAGCAAAATGGAGTATAGACAGGCCACAAACCAAGTGCAATGAAACCAACAAACTCTTGCAGAGTATAAACCCACAGGCATGAATAAATGGCAACAAGACCGAACGCCGAAGGCCACAACATGCTACACTTAAGCGTTGGAGCAAGATGGAGCAGAGAGAACACTCACGGCGGCCATGAGACTTGCAAACAGCCTGAAGGCCAGTGAGAACTACAGAGAAAGAATAACAAAGGATTAGAGTTGCACCGATTATATATCTCCAATGCATGGCCAGGATATGACCACATGCCCACAAGAAAATCAAGCCATGCGTGGGTCAAGTTCTTTAGTCACCTGTGTTTCAAATATTTCCAATCATTTAAACAATGATTCTTATCAAACGATGCATAAATCTATAATGTATGCTTTTGTTTATCATGTCATAAATCATATGTATTGCTTATCATATGGTTTGATAGGTCATCATTGGCGTTTGGATAAGAACATTAAGTTAACGTAGACCTAGCAAAAGTGTGATCACCACTTAAACATTGGTAAATCTGAAAAATCAACCACTCTTATAACAAGTAGGTTTATGGAGTTACATAACCATGATATATATGCATACATTTAAATCCAAACTCATTACTTATAAACCAACACTCAAATGGTTATAATTTTTGAAATCGAGATGGGTTGGATAGCATGGTAAAGGAATATATATTAACAAATTCTTTTACAATGTTCAATTTGGTTTAGATCTTCATAGTCACTAGTTGCTTTTCAACATGTGAATTGATAGTAATTTACCATGATTAATTTTGGGTGTATTAATATTGTGTTTATAAAAGATAACTCGAACTTAGTATAGGACAAATGTTGATCATTATAGAAATATCTACCTTGAAAGCTGTTATAAACAGTGACTTAATGTAAGAAAGGCATTATAGTAATAATCAAAATTATATGGAATAATCCTACTCAAGTCCATAGTCAATTGGAACAACATGAATTGACTTAGGTGTAAAAAGTAAAAGACAAACAGTTTTTCATGTGAAACGGTGTAGTGGATTTTACATTAACTACACTTATAATAACAAGAAGTTTTACAGGCTGCAAGTTTCCCTACAAAATGAGAGTATCGATCAGCTGGATACTCAAGTGAATATTGTGATAATGTAAATGATACAGTAGTACATGCAGTACGACTTTGACAAGGAATATAATAACCGGTTAGGGAGAAACAAAATTATACATATAAATAATAGGTTAATACTTACCATAATTAGTAAGTTAAAAATGGAATCAAATTTTATATTGTAATCAGAATCTTACTATTAGTATTGATAGAATCTCTTCCATGTGTAAAAACCAATAGTACAATAAGTATAACATTTCATAAAATGCATAACAAAGTAGAAGTTACTATGCAACAAAGATTACAAGTTTAGAGCCACAACAAGTGTTTTTACTGTTGTTAAGTTCGATAAAGAAAGGAACTCATTTATTAGAACTTGGCTTACAAGAAAAACTGGACAAAACAAACTACTTTACCTCATGGAAGCTGCTTGGAATTTATCAACTTATTTACTAAGCTTATTTATTGCAAATAGAAACACTTCTTGATACTTTATGAATTTAAAATGTTTACTTGTTCGGTCATACTTGTAAACATGTAAGAACCAGTAATATTTCTGCATTAGTATAAATGCTAAGTAAGCTCAGGATTCAAAGTTAGATTCCACCTACTTGCCAATAAGAAGACTCATCAGTAAACTGAAATAAAACAAAGCGTAAGTAAACCTTATTATGTTACGAAAAGGAAACTTCCTTAGTTATCATAATTTGAAAATATGTAATACTAACCATTGGACTGTTTCTTTTCTTCTAACCATTAGCTGTTACTAAACTGCAGATTCAACATTTCATGTTATCTCAAAATTTTAATTTTTTGTGAAAATTTGAGGTTTTGACATGTGGTATCAGAGCACAAGGTTTAAACACTAGGCCTTGCTGAAGTGCAACTAGATTTTTTGAAACACTAAATTGAATTATTATGCTGATGTATTTTCTTTTAAATGTTATTCAATAGAGAAATTGTTTCTGAAGTTTAACAAACAGGTATGGAAAGGCTAGAGGAATATGTAGAGGAGGAATCTCCATTTACGGAACCACAAAACTTACCAAGAGATCCTATACCAAAAGATTTAACTACCAATTCCTCAGAATTGTTACAAACTGTAAAAGACCTAAAATCTGAAATGGAATCTGTAAAACGAGAGAATGTAAGGATTCTAAGGGCTCAGGAGGAGCTAAATCAGATCCTAACAAAAAGGTTTCAAACTGAGGGTAGGGGTAGAAGAAATGAATCAGAAGATACAAGTCATCAACGTAAATTTAAAAAGATGAAACATAGTAAAAATGAAAGCAGTTCATCTTCTGAGGTGTTTGGTGAACAACAAAATTTTCATTCTACTAGTGATAGTAGTGATGACAACCATTACACTAAAAACAGGAAATACAAACCTTATGAGGAAATTTCTGGGGAATTTAAAAAGATAAAACCACCAACATTCAATGGAGAGACTGAGAAGGGGGAGGAAGCAGAATCCTGGTTATCTGGGATGAAGAAGTATTTCCAGATATATAACTATTCTAACCAATTAAAGGCTAGAATGGCTATTTACAATCTCTCATGAAAGGCCGACATTTGGTGGCAGGATTTGAAGAGAGTTAAGGGAATAAAAGAGAAGAATGTAAATTGGAGTACCTTCAAGAGGTACTTTAAAAAGAAATTTCTGTGTGAGCAATACTATGAAGAGAGAGAAAAATAATTTTATGAGCTTAAATTAAGATCAATGACAATGAAAGATTTAAACAACAAGTTTTTAAGTCTACTTAGGTATGTGCCATACCTTGTAGATGAGAAACCAAAGGTACAACGATTCCTCAGCTGTCTACCTTATCATATTAAGGATAGGAATCAATATGACAATCCAAAGACTTTGGAAGAAGCTATGAGGAAAGCTAACTTCTGTTTTGAACAAAATCGGAAGAAGGAAAGCATGGCTAACTGGAAGGCCAAGAAAAATAATAACCAGTATGATCAAAAGAAGAAAGATTTTGTGCCCAACAAAAATTCTAAGAACAGTAAGGCCATAAATTATCCTAACAAGAATTTCCAAGGAAATAAGAATAATCCACCAAGCAATCAGAATAATTCTAAGGGTAAAGAATTTGCTAATAACCATGGTAATTAAACCAAGAATTTTAAATGCAAAGAACCTATAAAGTGCTGGGAGTGTAATGTCCCACACTATGCTTTAGTCTGTCCTAATCGGAAAAAGACAATTAGTAATATTCATACTATACAGGAGGAGATGACTGTTGGAGAATTAGCAAGGACTATGCCCATAATCAATGCAGCCTTGGAGAATCGACAAGCAGAATATCAAACTTCCATGGTGGAAGTAGAAGGTATGATAAACCACACCCCTATAACTATTTTAATTGATCCTGGAGCTATTCTCAGTTATATTGCACCTAAAATGGTAGAAAAATGTAAGTTATTTGTTGAAAAATTTGAAAATTCTTGGTTGGTTCAGTTAGCCACTTTTTGAAAATTACAAATTGAGCATTTGATGTTATCTCAAAATTTTAAATTTTTGTGAAAATTTAGGGTTTTGACAGTTTCATTACTAGATAAATCGATGCACTATGTTTCATTCATAGATTATTTCTTGAGGAACACATCTAGATATATTTCCTTTGAAATAAATATGAGGATTTCAATAAGTTTAAATAGCTTAAGGCACTTGAAGAGAACCAGACATAGATTAAAATAAAAGTGTTAAGGAAAGAAAATTGCGAGAGAAGTTTACATAAAAGAGTTCAAAGGATTTTGTATGAAGTCCATGACACTGAGGAAAATGGCTACACCATACACACCTCAATAGAATGTATTTATTAATGGACATGAGCATGGTGTTGATGGAAAAGGAAAGAAGTAAGTTACAATGGTGTAGGGTTGTCACAAGAATTTTGGGTAGAGGAATTGGATATTTCATATTACTTCGTAAATCAATCAGCTACATTAACTTTGGTTTCCAAAACTTTGCATGAGGCATGGAGTGGTGAAAAAACCCTCTTTTAAACATCTTAGGGTTTTTAGTTGTGATTGTTATGTGCATGTTCCAATGGAAAATATGAGTAAGTTTGATTAAAAATATATATATTTATTTGTTACAAATATGGTATAAAAGGTTATAAATTTTGGAACCCATAAAGAACATTTATTTATAGTTGGGATGTACATTTCTAAGAGGGTACAAATTTTCCCAAGAAAAGTCCAACAAAGGGAACAACCATAAAGAATAGAGTTTGAATTGGAGGGTGAGGAACCTAACTCAATAGGAGAAGATGACCATCAGAGGATGAAATGAAAACTTTAAAGGAGATTGGTTTAGGAAATAAATCAACTAGAAAAATATACCCCACCTAATTTCTATTCTAGTTTTATTAATATCTATTATTAATGATGATCCTAGAATTGTTAGGGAGGCAATGGATTCAGAGGATAGTAAACTCTAGAGGAAGGTCATTGATTCCTTGGATAAAATTGAGGCTTGGTATCTAGTTAAGTTTCAAATTGGAAGAAAACCTATAGTTAGCAAATGGGTGCTTAAGAATAAGTTGAATGCAGAAGGTAGGGTAAAGAAGTACACATATCACACAATAGTAAAGGGATGTTCCCGGGAGGAGGGAATTGATTTTGGTGATATTTCTCTCCCAACGCCAAATTAACTTCTATTATTGTCAAAACCCCAAATTTTCACAAAAATTTAAAATTTTGAGATAACATGAAATGTTGAATCTGTGGTTTACTAACAACTAATCGTTATAAGAAAAGAAACAGTCCAATGGTTAGTATTACATATTTTCAAATTAAGATAACTAAAGAAGTTTCCTTTTCGTAACATAATAAGGTTTACTTGCGCTATGCTTTATTTCAGTTTATTGATGAGTCTTCTTATTGGCAAGTAGGTGGAATCTAACTTTGAATCCCGGGCTTACTTAGCATTTATGCTAACGCAGAAAGACTATTGGTTCTTATAGGTTTATACGTATGATCGAACAAGTAAACGTTTTAAATTCATAAAGTATCAAGAATTGTTTCTACTTGCAATTAATAAGCTTAGTAAATAAGCTAATAAATTACAAACAACTTCCATGAGGTAAAGTAGTTTGTTTTGTCCAGTTTTTCTTGTAAGCCAAGTTCCAATAAATGAGTTCCTTCCTTTATCGAACTTAACGACATTAAAAACACTTGCTGTGGCTCTAAACTTGTAATATTTGTTGCATAGTAACTTCTACATTGTTATGCATTTTATGAAATGTTATACTTATTGTACTATTGGTTTTTATACATGGAAGAGTTTATATCAATACCGATAGTAAGATTCTCATTAGAATATAAAATTTGATTCCATTTTTAACTTACTAATTATGGTAAGTATTAACCTATTATTTATATGTATAATTTCATTTCTCCCTAACCAGTTATTAGATTCCTTATCAAAGTCGTACTGCATGTACTACTGTATCATTTACATTATCGCAATATTTACTTGAGTATCCAACTGATTGATACTCTCATTTTGTAGGGAAACTTACAGCCTGTAAAACTTCTTGTTATTATAAGTGTAGTTAGTGTAAAAACCACTACACCGTTTCACATGAAAAACTGTTTGTCTTTTACTTTTTACACCTAAGTCAATTCATGTTGTTCCAATTGACTATGGACTTGAGTAGGATTATTCCATATAATTTTCATTATTACTATACTAAGTTCTATACTAAGTTCGAGTTATCTTGTATAAACACAATATCAATACACCCAAAATTAATCATGGTAAATTACTATCAATTCACATGTTGAAAAGCAACTAGTGACTATGAAGATCTAAACCAAATTGAACATTGTAAAAGAATTTGTGAATATATATTCCTTTAACATGCTATCCAAGTCATCTCGATTTCATAAATTATAATCATTTGAGTGTTGGTTTATAAGTAATGAGTTTGGATTTAAATATATGCATATATATCATGGTTATGTAACTCTATAAACCTACTTGTTATAAGCGTGGTCGATTTTTGGGATTTACCAATGTTTAAGTGGTGATCACCCTTTTGCTAGGTCTACGTTAACTTAACGTTGTTATCCAAACACCAATGATGAGCTATCAAACCATATGATAAGCAATACATATGATTTACGACATGATAAACAAAAGCATACATTATAGATTTATGCATCGTTTGATAAGAATCATTGTTTAAATGATTGGAAATATTTGAAACGCAGGTGACTATAGAACTTGACCCACGCAAGGCTTGAGTTTCTTGTGGGCACATGGTCATCTCTGGCCATGCATTGGAGATATGTAATCGGTGCAACCCTAATATTTTGTTATTCTTTCTCCGTAGTTCTCGCTGGCCTTTGGGCTATTTGCAAGTCTCATGGCCACCGTGAGTATTCTCTCTGCTCCATCTTGCTCCAACGCTTAAGTGTAGTGTGCTGTGGCCTCCGGTGTTTGGTCTTGTTGCCATTTATTCATGCCTGTGGTTTATACTCTCAAGAGTTTGTTGGTTTCGTCGCACTGGGTTTGCGGCCCGTCTATACTCCATTTTTCTCCTTCCATGGCCTGTCACTGCTGTGTGAAGCAGAGACTTTACTTGTTGTTGGAATGTGCTTGCCATCATCGTAGGGTTTGGAAAGTTGTGTGCACATGTTGCTGTTGGTGACAGTCTCCCCACAAAACTGCTCGACATTCTTATAATAGGTAATTTATTACTATGTTGTTTTTAACATACAACATGGTTGTTTTTGCAATAGGATTTACATTATTTTAAGAGTATCGTGTATTGACATCTTGTATTGAAATCTCTTTGCAGGGACTTGAGATTACATTCGTCAATCGTGAAGAAGAGTATACCAGCTGTCTTCGAAGGCCGTGGCTTCAAACGGGTAAGCCCTGTGGTCACTGTTTGGGTTCTTGCCCTACTTGTATCAAGGTTTTCGATTGGAGAAACCCTAAACTTGGAAGCTCTTGTAGATTTGTCATTAGCTATGCAGTCTCTTTTTAAAGTTTGTTGTTGTTTTTAACAAGTCTTCAAACCCTCGCTAGTCGATGGGTAGACCCGACCGTGAGCTGGGTGTTGTATTTAGTTTAAATGTTCATCCTTATGGCTTGTTAATGTAAAACAATAGTTTTTTTAAGACAGTTCTGTCTTCGAGCTCGGACTCAGTTTACAGTATTACTATTTGATACTCTGTGTACTCAGGTGTTTACCCTATTTGACTGTGAACGAATATTATTATTGTTTAATGTATTTCATAATAGATTTTTGTTAATGTATTAAGACTGTCACTCAGTCATGGTTAGTTTATAAATTTTACTTGTTGCTCAGGTATCCCAGCTAGGGTTGTTCCTGAAGGAAACCCTTGTTTAAATAAATTCTTCAATTTATTTTAATAGGTTCCATTACTTTGTTAAATTTGTTTTTAATTAGGGTTACAGTGATAAGTAAATTTCCAGTTAGACATTACATTTGTATTTTTTCATTTGTCCTTAATGGACTGTAAATAGTTTCTATTAGTTTAAATGTTTGTCATTTGTGAATATAATATTTGTTTAGGGTTTCGACCATGTAGTTTACTTACAGGTTTAACCTATTTGTAATTTTAAAAACAGTTTTGTTCATAAACAGAATTTATTTATAAGTTAGTTATTATCATATTCTATTTGTTTTATTTAATAAATGACAGATAAGGTTTATTCAGAGTTCTTTGAAAGGATGAACATAAACTCTGTAACTTAGTTTGTTCTTTATAATTTAACACCTGTACATCATTCCAGTTAACAACATGAGTAGCATCATGAACATATTTCTTTAATATAGAAATGTGAAAAACATTATGTACTCTTAAATTTGGTGGCAATGCTAATTGATAAGCTACTTTTCCAATCCTGGACAGTATTTCAAATGGACCACAATACCGAGGTGCTGGTTTTGCACAACTCCCCAATTTCAGAGAGCTCTTTTTGGGCCTCACCTTAATGAACACATGTTCACCTACTTGAAACTCCTTTGGAGTTCTTTTTAGGTCTGCTTGACTTTTCTGTCGATCCTATGCAACTTTTAGATTACCTTGTACCTGCTTCACAATTTCTTCCATTTCCTTTAACAGTTCAGGACCTAATACCAATCTATCCACCGAATTACTCCAAGAGATAGGAGTATTACATTTCCTTCCATACAAAATTTAGAAAGGACTAAATTTGGATGATGCCTGATAATTATTATTATAAGCAAATTCTACCAGATGCAAATAATCCTCCCATTTACCTAGTTGGTCTTTCACATACATTCTTAATAAATCTTCCAGTACTTAGTTTACTCTTTCAGTTTGTCCATCTATTTGAGGATGGAATGAAGTACTAAAATTTAATGTAGTGTTTAATCCTTTAAATAGAGATTTCCAAAAGTTACCTGTAAATTTAGGATCTCTATCTCAGATTATGACTTTCGGTATTCCATGCAATCAAAAAATCTGTTTTAGAAAGATATCAGCTATATTTGCAGCCTTATATGTAGTTTTAACAGGTATAAAGTGAGCTGCTTTACTTAACTTATCGACCACTACCATGATAGAATCATTTAAATTCTTATTTCTAGGTAGTCCAGTAACAAAATTGAGACTAATTATCTCCCATTTCCATCTAGGAATGGGTAATGGATGAAGTAATCCAGCTGGATGTTGATGTTTAGTTTTCACCTGCTGACATTCAAAACACCTAGCAATATATTCTGCTACTTTAGTCTTCATATTTGGCCAAAAATATTCTTTTCATAACATAGTTATAGTCTTTTGGTAGCATGGATGACCAGAGTATGGATTTTTATGAAGTTATCCAAAATTAACAGCTTAACTTTAGGTACATTAGGTACATACACTCTGTCTTTATATAGTAAAAATTCCTTTGCATTCAAATTGTACCCTTTACTTAAGCTTTCTGTTGGATTTTCTTTTGTTTTAGCTTGTAAATTTTGGTAAATTTCATTTTGTTCGATTCCTGCTTTAAGCTGTTCATCCAAATCTGTATTATAAGTGCTGATAACTGCTGCAAAATTTAGCCTTGCATTCCTACTTAATGCATGAGCAACTTTATTTTCTTTACCTTTAATGTGCTGAATTTCAAAATCATACTCGCTTAGAAAAGTTAGCCACCTAGCTTGTCTGGCATTTAGATTAGGCTGATCTAACAGATACTTTATTCATTTATTATCAGTCATTAAAATAATTTTTTTGCCAATTAGGTGATGTCACCACATCTTTAGAGCATGTATATTAGCATCTAATTCCAGATCATAAGTTGCATAGTTCTTTTCATGAATTTTTAATTTTCTAGACTCATAGGCAATAACATGCCCCTCTTGAGTCAAAACACCGCCCAAACCATCATTGCAGGCGTCAGTGCAGACTACAAATTCCTTATTTGGATCAGCTATTCTTAAAATAGGTGCACTGGTTAATAAAGTTTTTAACTTTTTAAAGCTTTCCTCGCATTTCTGGTTCCAATCAAACTTCTTTCTTTTCTTCTGCAAAGAATTTATTGGATTCGCGATCCTCGAAAAACCTTCAATGAATCTTTGGTAGTAACCAGTAATTCCCATGAAAGATCGAACATCAGTTACATCCTTAGGAACCAGCCAATCTTCAATCACTTTTATCTTTTCGGGATCTACTGAAATCCCTTCCTTGGTCACCACATGACCTAAGTACTCAATCTTGTCCTTGAAAAAATCACATTTACTAAACTTTGCAAAGAGTTGATGATCTCGTAACTCTTGCAAAACAATTTTTAAATGTTTTTTATGTTTTTCTTCAGTTTTTGAATAGATTAAAATATCGTCGATGAACACGACTACAAAATTATCTAAATACTTATGCATAACGTTGTTCATTAAACACATAAAAATAGCTGGGGAATTAGTAAGCCCGAATGGCATGACAACAAACTTGTAATGGCCATATCGAGTTCTAAAAGCTATTTTAAAGATGTCTTCATCTTTAATCCTAACTTGATGATATCCAGACCTTAAATCTATTTTAAAAAAAACCGTGCCTCCACATTGTTGATCAAACAGATTATCTATGTGGGGCAACGGGTATCGGTTTTTAATGGTCATCTTATTTAACTGATGGTAATCTATGCAAAGTCACATGGTTCCATCCTTTTTCTTAACGAAGATGACAGGTGCCCCCCAGGGAGACACACTACATCGAATATACTTTTTATCAATAAGTTCTTTTAATTGAGACTTTAATTCATTAAGTTCAAGTATGTTCATTCGATAAGGGGCCTTTGAGCTAGGTACCACACCAGGTACCAGCTCAATGGTAAAATCCAGTTCCCTTTTCGGAGGTAGTCCCGGAATTTCTTTAGGGAATACATCAACATATTCTCTTAAGACTGGTATGTCTTCTAATTTTAATTTATTTATCTTATTTAGACTCTCCTCAGCAGTTATTGTTACTGCATAATCTTTGCAACCCTTTCTAGCATCTCTCTTAAGCTGTAGAGCAGAGATTTGCCTTATAGTGGTTTTTCTAGGAATTCCTTTTACACTTACAAGTTTTCCATCACTGTTTAGACATGTAAAGGTTTTATCGTAACAGTTTAAAACTACCCTATGTTGTTCTAACCAATCCATACCGATGAGTAAATCATAAGAACCAAGAGGCAATATATTAATCTTTACAACACTTTCAAAATGATCCATAACTACTGCACATTCTTTTACAAAACAAGTTACCTTCCTTTTAGCACCAGTGGCTAACTGAACCAACCAAGAATTTTCAAATTTTTCAACAGATAACTTACATTTTTCTACCATTTTAGGTGCAATATAACTGAGAATAGCTCCATAATCAATTAAAATAGTTATATGGGTGTGGTTTATCATACCTTCTACTTCCACCATGGAGTTTTGATATTCTGCTTGTTGATTCTCCAAGGCTGCATTGATTCTGGGCATAGTCTTTGCTAATTCTCCAATAGTCATCTCCTCCTGTATAGTATGAATATTACTGACAGTCTTTTTCTGATTAGGACAGACTGAAGCATAGTGTGGGCCATTACACTCCCAACACTTTATAGGTTCTTTGCGTTCAAAATTCTTGGTGTAATTACCATGGTTATTAGCAAATTCTTTACCCTTAGAATTATTCTGATTACTTGGTGGATTATTCTTATTTCCTTGGAAATTCTTATTAGGATAATTTCTGGCCTTATTGTTCTTAGAATTTCTGTTGGGCACAAAATATTTCTTCTTTTGATCATACTGGTTATTGTTTTTCTTGGCCTTCTAGTTGGCCATGATTTCCTTCTTTCGATTATGTTCAAAACAGAAGTTAGCTTTCCTCATAGCTTCTTCCAAAGTATTTCGATTGTCATATTCAATCCTGTCCTTAATATGATAAGGTAGACGGCTGAGGAATCATTGTGCCTTTGGTTTCTCATCTACAAGGTATGGAACATACCTAAGTAGACTTAAAAACTTGCTGTTTAAATATTTCATTGTTATTGATCCTAATTTAAGCTCATACAATTATTTTGCTCTCTCTTCATAGTATTGCTCAAACAGAAATTTCTTTTTAAAGTACCCCTTGAAGGTACTCCAATTTACATTCTTCTCTTTTATTCCCTTAACTCTGTTCAAATCCTGCCACCAAATGTCAGCCTTTCCTAAGAGATTGTAAATAGCCATTCTAGCCTTTAATTGGTTAGAATAGTTATATATCTGGAAGTACTTCTTCATCCCAGATAACTAGGATTGTGCTTCCTCCCCCTTCTCAGTCTCTCCATTGAATGTTGGTGGTTTTATCTTTTTGAATTCCCCAGAAATTTCCTCATAAGGTTTGTATTTCCTCTTTTTAGTGTAATGGTTGTCATCACTACTATCACTAGTAGAATGAAAATTTCGTTGTTCACCAAACACCTCGGAAGATGAACTACTTTCATTTTTAGTATGTTTCATCTTTTTAAATTTACGTTGATGACTTGTATCTTCTGATTCAGTTCTTCTACCCCTACCCTTAGTTTGAAACCTTTTCGTTAGGATCTAATTCAGCTCCTCCTGAGCCCTCAGAATCCTTTCATTCTCTTGTTTTACAGATTCCATTTCAAATTTTAGGTATTTTACGATTTGTAACAGTTATGAGGAATTGGTAGTTAAATCTTCTGGTATAGGATCTCTTGGTAAGTTTTCTGGTTCCGTAAAGGAGATTCCTCCTCTGCATATTCCTCGAGCCTTTCCATACCTGTATGTTAAACTTCAGAAACAATTTCTCTATTGAATAACATTTAAAAGAAAATACATCAGCATAATAATTCAATTTACTATTTCAAAAAAGCTAGTTGGGCTTCATCAAGGCCCAGTGTTTGAACCTTGTACTCTGATACCACATCTCAAAACCCCAAATTTTCACAAAAATTTAAAAATTTGAGATAACATGAAATGCTGAATCTGCCGTTTACTAACAGCTAATAGTTAGAAGAAAAGAAACAGTCTAATGGTTAGTATTACATATTTTCAAATTATGATAACTAAAGAAGTTTCATTTTCGTAACATAATAAGGTTTACTTGCACTTTGTTTTATTTCAGTTTACTGATGAGTCTTCTTATTGGCAAGTAGGTAGAATCTAACTTTGAATCCTAGGCTTACCTAGCATTTATGCTAACACAGAAAGATTACTGGTTCTTACAGGTTTACAGGTATGATTGAACAAGTAAACGTTTTAAATTCATAAAGTATCAAGAAGTGTTTCTATTTGCAATTAATAAGCTTAGTAAATAAGCTGATAAATTCCAAGCAACTTCCATGAGGTAAAGTAGTTTGTTTTGTCCAGTTTTTCTTGTAATCCAAGTTCCAATAAATGAGTTCCTTTCTTTATCGAACTTAACGATAGTAAAAACACTTGCTATGGCTCTAAACTTGTAATCTTTGTTGCATAGTAACTTCTACTTTGTTATGCATTTTATGAAAAGTTATACTTATTGTACTATTGGTTTTTATACATGGAAGAGCTTATATCAATACTAATAGTAAGATTCTCATTAGAATATAAAATTTGATTCCATTTTTAACTTACTAATTATGATAAGTATTAACCTATTATTTATATGTATAATTCCGTTTCTCCCTACCTGGTTACTAGATTCCTTGTCAAAGTCGTATTGCATCTACTACTGTATCATTTACATTATCGCAATATTTACTTGAGTATCCAACTGATCGATACTCTCATTTTGTAGGGAAACTTACAGCCTATAAAACTTCTTGTTATTATAAGTGTCGTTAGTGTAAAAACTAGTACATCGTTTCACATGAAAAACTGTTTGTCTTTTACTTTTTACACCTAAGTCAATTCATGTTGTTCCAATTGACTATGGACTTGAGTAGGATTATTCATTATAATTTTCATTATTACTATAATGCCTTTCTTACATTAAGTCACTATTTATAACAACTTTCAAGGTAGATATTTCTATAATGATCAACATTTGTACTATACTAAGTTCGAGTTATCTTGTATAAACACAATATTAATACACCCAAAATTAATCATGGTAAATTACTATCAATTCACATGTTGAAAAGCAACTAGTGACTATGAAGATCTAAGCCAAATTGAACATTGTAAAAGAATTTGTGAATATATATTCCTTTACCATGCTATCCAACTCATCTCGATTTCATAAATTATAACCATTTGAGTGTCAGTTTCTAAGTAATGAGTTTGGATTTAAATATATGCATATATATCATGGTTATGTAACTCTATAAACCTACTTGTTATAAGCGTGGTCAATTTTTGGGATTTACCAATGTTTAAGTGGTGATCACCCTTTTGCTAGTTCTACGTTAACTTAACGTTGTTATCCAAATGCCAATGATGAGCTATCAAACCATATGATAAGCAATACATATGATTTATGTCATGATAAACAAAAGAATACATTATAGATTTATGCATCGTTTGATAAGAATCATTGTTTAAATGATTGGAAATATTTGAAACGCAGGTGATTATAGAAATTGACCCACGCAAGGCTTGATTTTCTTGTGGGCACGTGGTCATCTCTTGGCCATGCATTGAAGATATAAAATC
The DNA here is from genome assembly GCA_001517045.1 of Pseudotsuga menziesii. NCBI lineage: Eukaryota > Viridiplantae > Streptophyta > Pinopsida > Pinales > Pinaceae > Pseudotsuga > Pseudotsuga menziesii. Next base: position 61,295 of record LPNX010485254.1, on the reverse strand, counting down.
GGTGCAACCCTAATCCTTTGTTATTCTTTCTTCGTAGTTCTCACTAGCCTTCGGGCTGTCTGCAAGTCTCATGGCCGCCGTGAGTGTTCTCTCTGCTCCATCTTGCTCCAATGCTTAAGTGTAGCGTGCTATGGCCTTCGGTGTTCGGTCTTGTTGCCATTTCTTTGTGCCTATGGGTTTATACTCTGTAAGATTCTGTTGGTTTCGTTGCACTTGGTTTGTGGCCTGTCTATACTCCATTTTGCTCCTTCCATGGCCTGTCACTGCTGTGTGAAGCAGAGAATTTACTTGCTGTTGGAATGTGCTTGCCATCATCATAGGGTTTGGAAAACTGTGTGCACACGTTGCTGTTGGTGACAGTATCCCCACAAAACTGCTCGACATTCTTATAACAGGTAATTTATTAAGTGTTGTTTTTAACATACTGCATGGTTGTTTTTGCAATAGGATTTACATTATTTTAAGATTATCGTGTATTGACATCTTGTATTGAAATCTCTTTGCAGGGACTTGAGATTACATTCGTCAATCGTGAACAAGAGTATACCAGCTATCTTCGAAGGCCGTGGCTTCAAACAGGTAAGCCCTGTGGTCACTGTTTGGGTTCTTTCCCTACTTGTATCAGGGTTTTCGATTGGAGAAACCCTAAGCTTGGAAGCTCTTCTAGCTTCGTCATTAGCTATGCAGTCTCTTTTTAAAGGTTGTTGTTATTTTTAACAAGTCTTCAAACCCTCATTAGTCGATGGGTAGACCCGGCCGTGAGCTGGGTGTTGTATTTGGTTTAAATGTTCAGCCTTATGGCTTGTTAATGTAAACCAATAGTTTTGTTAAGACAGTTTTGTCTTCGAGCTCGGACTCGGTTTACAGTATTACTATTTGATACTTTGTGTACTCAGGGTGTTTACCCTATTTGACTGTGAATGAATATTATTATTGTTTAATGTATTTCATAATAGATTTTTGTTAATGTATTAAGACTGTCACTCAGTCATGGTTAGTTTATAAATTTTACTTGTTGCTCAGGTATTCGAGCTAGGGTTGTTCCTGAAGGAAACCTTTGTTTAAATAAATTCTTCAATTTATTTTAATAGGTTCTGTTACTTTGTTAAATTTGTTTTTAATTAGGGTTACAGTGATAAGTAAATTTCCAGTTAGACATTACATTTGTCTTTTTCATTTGTCCTTAATGGACAGTAAAAAGTTTCTATTAGTTTAAATGTTTGTCATTTGTGAATATAATATTTGTTTAGGGTTTCGACCCTGTAGTTTACTTTTACAGGTTTAACCTATTTGTAATTTTAAAAACAGTTATGTTCATAAACAGACATTTATTTATAAGTTAGTTATTATCATATTCTATTTGTTTTATTTAATAAATGACAGATAGGGTTTATTCAGAGTTCTTTGAAAGGATGAACATAAACTTTTTAACTTAGTTTGTTCTTTATAATTTAATTATTTTAATAACACCCTGCTTGGGTTTGAATATTTGTAGACTTAGTTTAGTTGATAATATTAGTAAATAAACTAAGTATTTATAGTTTAATTCTCTATTTAGCTGAATGTAATAAAGTGGGTTGACTGGGTTATTTCTACTGCATTTGCAAATAGTTATTAAATCAACACAAAGAAATATATATATATATATCATGACACAGTTTCACCTCCAACATATTTTAACTTAAAATAAAAAGAAGAATGAGCTACTGTATGTAACCACAATATCTTAACTACTAGAGTATTTTCTTATCATAATAATTCTTTTACCTGTACTAGTTTACTGCTATTTCTTTTCCAGTAAATTTACATAAATAAACTTGTAAAAAAAATTACATAGATAACTAGATTTTTGTTCTTTCTTGATAATAATCTACATTCTGAACTAAATTACTTTGCTATTATAAAATGCAGAACCACATCTATTCAGTTCAGTCTCTTATCATTTTCTTCATCTACTTTAAATACTCTATTTGTGCTGGAGACGGTCTGGTCCTTCCGGACGTGGAAAAACACAGATTAGAATTATTTTTCATCTATTCAGATTCATTCCTTCACTAATCCAAAAGATTACTAACTCTAACATTTTACAACTAAATATTTAACATTCATTTAGTAGTTAGATTCACATTTAACCATCTAACACAGTAAAACAAAAGATTGTAGAACCTGATTAGGATGGAAAACAACAGCGTTAGAAGGCCGTTCCTCCCTACCAAACTCCTGGAGAGCGCTCAAACAACGCTTCCTCAAGACCCCCGATCCTGTTCCTAGTCTTCTTGGCTGAGAACTGGTGGAGCATGCAAACAATAGACTAGTCCAATGACTCAGAAAACACTCTACACTCAGTAGTAAGATCCTTCAGCTAAAAAGCTGCACTATATAACTTAGCATTTAACCCCTCAAACTCTTTCCACAACTTCCCTTGCCATTGAATTTCTCTGAGGTACATTCACCTGAATGATCACTTCTCTAGAATGAGCAGCCTCAGCTCTCTTCAATGGGCATTTTTATAAATATTGCCTAGGTCTTTTGGGTCAATTGTCATTAATTGAGCCACCTGCTCTGATTCCACTTTCTTGGGGAATCATGACCCCAAATGTAGGGAGGTTTCCACCTGCAATAGTTGTAAGTGGTTTGAGGATGCTGCCACATGTCTGTTTTCTCTCCACCTAGTCTCCTCCACCAATTTGACCAGTAAACACTCTTTTAACAGCTCTCCTAAGTTGTTGTCTTGACCTTTATTTATTTATAATTAAAATATTCAAAATTACATTAAATATCCTTGACTCTGCTGAGTCATCAATTACAACTTAGCATAAAATTTAACATATTGTCCTTAAATAAAATCAAATAAGATATTATTGTTTTTGCAAAATTGGGGCATGTGACAGAAACATGTATAGGTCCAAACACAAAAATGTGTATCAACTCCAAGATTCATTTTTCTCTCATAACACCAAATGGGAATCTTACTCATTTATGTTTACCATATATACAATGTTCATAGAAATCAAAATCTAATGAGAAATCAAACATGTCGTCAACCATGCATTTACTATGTAATGCTGGAAGGTCCTATAGTATTTGATGACATAAAATCACAAGGATAAGAGGGGTCCTCTATTATTCATTTCTACCCGCATGAACAACAAAACTATTACATCCATCATTAATAAATTTCTTTCAACAACTTGTAAAGAGTTCAAATCCGAACTCTCCTCATCAACACCGTTACTCCTCAAAAAATATTGCATGTGTCCTTTTCAAATATACTATTCATGCTAGCATAATTCAACTTACTTACAACTACAAGGTTTCTAGATAGATCTAAACCCAAGGAGAGTCCTAATCCTTCCATATTTGAGCAACAAATTGACCCTTTGCATCATATGATCTTATTTATTTATTTGTCTCATATTGAAACACCACATCAATTGTACTTTTAATATTCAAAAAACACTCCTTATGAGGATTCATATGAACTGAATCAGCTAACTCAATCAACCATACATCATGATCAAAATGTGTACTTGTAGATGCAAGTAAACAACACCTCCTTATTTTGTTGAGATTTTCATTTCTTTGGAAGGAGATTCATTAGATCCCTTACTTTTATCAACATTCTTATATATATGCAATAATTCATATAATGTTGAACATTACCACATTTTCAACATTTTCTTATAGATTTTCCTAGAGACTTGCATCTATCAATATATTTAAATATACCCCCAAGATATTTCTTTTTGTTCTCTTAAGGATGGCATATTACAAATAAAACATCCTTGGTCACACCCTCCATGGATTTTCTCCTCATTTCTTTTATATCAAGGACATAACTACATCCTCAAACTTTAATATGGATTGAGTAGTACTACCAATTTCTACAACTAGATTATCCCAAGAGTATGGCAAAGAACATAAATGCAGTAAACTTATCTTACTCCTCCATCTTAATATCAACAAATAAAAGTTGACTTACACAAATAGTAAAGGAATTTAGGTGCTTTGTCATGTAGTCGCTTCCATTCTTCCTAAACGGGTACAACTTATTTTGAAAAAACACTTTGTTTACCAAGAACTTTGACCGATACAAATTCCCTAACTTATCCCACAAATTCTTGGCATTGTCTTCTCCATAGAGACTCAACGATATTGAATTTGAGAGCCAATGTCAAATCATACTTCTCACATTTATTTCCATGTTTTCCCAATCTTCTTTCAACATACCAATAAGTTTTATACTTGCATCCATAGAAAGCCATAATTTTCTATCTACAAGAAGATATTAGATCTTCATCTTCAATAACCCAATGCTTTGACAAGTAAACTTCTCTATTTTTATTTACATAAGATTCATTGTACAAGTATCCCACATGAGAACATGGTTACTGCATACCTAAGATATCATTTTTCTTCACAATTGAGCCAAACCAACAACAAAGGAAAGCCCCTAAAGTTAATAACCTCTCTCTAACACCAAATGAGAAATTTGATAAACCTATGCAAGAAAAGAAATACCAATAGAATCTAAAACATAAGAATAACAATGGCACACACACAATGTACACAACGATTTAACCTAGAAACCTTTAACTAGGAAAACCAACCTAACTAAGAGACATACCTGTATCATTTCATTGTATTAACTTTAGTATTCACAATACAATATTTAGGTATTTCACAATATCCAAAACCCTAGTATTTTTACCCAAATTAGATTTAAACCATAATACCTTAATCAAAATTAATTTAAAACAGATTAGAAAATCATTATTTAATAAATAACAAAACATATAAAAATGGATCATAAACTTTATTCCATAGGACTTTCTCATGAAACTAAAGAAATAACCAACCCCTCAAATCCCTTTTCCACTTTTCCATTAGAATGAGACCATAATGAGACTAAGTCTACCCAAGTCATGAAACTAAAGAAATAACCAACCCCTCAAATCCCTTTTCCATTAAAATGAGACCACAATGAGACTAAGTCTACCTAAGAGGAGAAAAACACATGACCAAGAATAATTGACCAAGCCCTCAACCCCATTTTCCATTGGTATGACACTAAGTCTACATAAGAGGAGTAAAAAACATGACCAAGAATAATTAAGATCATGAGTACAATGAAAACCTAATGTTTGTGTGTATACACTCAAATCCATTCCATTATAAAACATACATAAACATCTACCTATGCGACAACGTGTATCTCCTTCGACTAACATTTGGATCAATTTATTCTTTTAATTAAAGACTAACTTGTTCTTTAAACACTAACATGTTATGTAGAAGAATGACCTCATCTTTTAGAAAAGAAACAAAGTAAACACAGATCCAAAAACTGTTTATAACGTATATGACATGGAAGAATGATAGTTACAAGCGTTGGATCACCTAATATTCAAGATGATAAGGGTGGTTGTCATAATATTCCAATGAGAAACAAGGTAAACCAAGATCCAAAAGGTGATGATGAAGTATGTGACATGGAGGAATGATGGATAATTACAAGCTTTGGATAACTTGATATTCAACAAGTTTAACAAAGTAAATCACACATAGGACCAGGAAGGTTGAGCTTCATAAAGTTATGTTTTCCTTACCGTCCCATACCAACTTAAGTATACTTGAATTTTTAATAACTTTATAATAAAAGTATGTTATCTATATTCATTTTTATATAAATAGTCGGTATGTAACCCTTTTATGTATGTTTTTAAAAATATTTTTTAAATTTAAAATATAATTTTTATCTTGATAGTGTAAGATTAAATACAAAATTTAAGGGTTAGGTTATCTTCTTATTAATCAAGATAATTTATCGTTTGAGTAGAAGAAAAGCTTAAACTATACACGAAACTTTACATCTTTTTGAAGATTTGAGTGAAACCCTTTATTATTTAATAATTTGATTTGAGTGAGAATGAAGTGAATGTAAACATTAAAAGAGTCCTTACTTGTTATGGGTATTTAGAGATCTTAATCTATCTTTATAGTGCCATCCAACTTTATGAAAGATACTCAAATTTTTAATTTCATTTTTATCTTTTGGAGAATGTCTTGTGTTAGTGGGCAACCAAGACTAATATAAGTTGGCATAACCAATCGTCGATTTCACATTTTTCTTTGTTATGAGTGTGTTTGGTTTAACTTTTTTTATTAATTTGGTGTAGAAATTATAATTTGCATTGAGTAGTCAATATTCTTCAAAGCCTTCAATTTTCTATGGAAACGTTTTATTGGGTTCAATCATGCCTTATAATTTGCATTGAGTAGTCAATATTCTTTAAAGGTTTCAATTTTCTATGGAACGTTTTATTGGGTTCAATCATGCCTCTAAGAAAATGGTATTTCATGTTAATATGCTATGTTTGGGAAAGATAAACAAACAAGGTTCTTTGTTAGAAAATTGTAATTGAGTTATCATAAATTGTTTTCATTATTATATGAACAAAATTAATACTTAAATATAATATTTGAGTTATACAATTTCTTTATTTTTATGAGTGGTTGCCATGTACTTAACTTTTGTAGATCGTAGTAAAACTATGATTTATTTTTTGCAATTTAGTTGATTGCTCCATTAAATATGTTAAAAAAAATCACTTGTAGATCTTCCATGATCAAGATATTTAACTTAGGATGCATCAACAAAGCCTTATATATCTTTATCGCTATGAGGTCTAGGTTTACCTTTCTAATAGATTGTATAATATAGAGTGCCATGAAAATATTTGAAGACCCTATTTGCAATTTCCCAATGTTCTTTCCTTGTATTTGACATAAACCTACTCAAAACTCTCACTGCATGGGAAATGCCTGGTTTGGTACAAATCATAGCATACATCTTCCAATAAAACTTGCATAGAGAACATGGGACACGTGCACTACCTCTTGTTGTGTCTTGGGACATTAATCTATAAATAAATTTACTCCTACAAGACTAAGGATCTTTATTGGTTTACATTCCAACATATTAAACCTCTACAATATTGTTCCAACATGTTTACTTTGTTCAACTAAAGTTTCATATTTTCCAATCTTGTTTAATTTTCAAGCTCAAAATAAAATTTTGATGCACCAAGATCTTCCATATCAAATTAGAAGACAATTGACTTTTGACATCCTTATGATTTCCTTTTTGTATCAAATCAACAACATATAATCAACCACGGGGGATTCACTTGTTGACCAATATCCTATCACGTTAGTTCATATTGTGGGTTTTAAAATTATCAAAAATTGAACCAATATATTGCAGGTATAGCNTCAACAAAAAGAGTTTGGGTCAATATCTCTGGAAATTAAGGGTATTCTTTAATATCTCACGATTGCACGTGCTATGTGAGAGATTCACTAAGTGAAGTCCCTTTGTCATCAACATACAATATCACATTAATAAAATAATCACCAAAATACTTGGAATACACATAGTGATCAATGTTGCTGCTTGAGAAACCATTTTGCAATATATAATTATCAAACTTTTGATACCACATTCATAGATATTGTTTTAATCTATAAAGGGGTTTGTTTAGATTGACAAACCATCTCCTTCTTTCCCTTTATTGCAAAATCGTCTTGATATTTCATTTAGATTTATTCTTCAAGATACCCATGTAGGAATGTTGTATTCACATCCATTTATTCTACTAATTCAAGATCAAAAGTGTAGCTATAGAAAGACTAAATACTAGAGCATATTATCTCTTGATCTTGATGACCCGAATCAAGGTGGGTCATCCAAGCATGAACTAGGTTATGTCATTCCTACATGGATTCCATCCATGTATTTGACCCTACCTAATACTTCCACTTGTAGTACTAATCCACGTGGTTTCTCGACATCATGCCTCCTATCCACATGGAAGTTATGGCCCACATATTATATTTTCCCAAAATTTTCATTTTTTTTATAAATACATAAATTTTTAATTCTTCAACATCTGGCAAATATGAAATTACACTTGGATTTTCTCCCAACTGAAGTGTTTATTTTCAGTTCTTGTAACACTCCTTTTTTTACCCCATCTTGTAAAACATGTAAATATCGTGGGAATGACTATAAGTCAGACATTAATGTTCCAAACATGAACAAGTTATGTAAATTTGTATATATTTTCCACCTTTAATATAAAACTAGGACTATTGCACATCAGAAGATGAAGAATAGGTAAGGGTTATGATTCCACAAGGGATAGAGAAAGGTGATCCATTGCATGAATTCCTTGTCGCTAACCCATATCACCCTTAGCACTACTTGGTTCCACTGCATGAATTCCATGTGGCTATCTCTCATCACTCCTAGTGCCACTTGCTACTTTCTAACTTGCCTATAAATAGTGGGAACTACTTCATTTAGGGGATTCTCTCCCATGATGGAGGAGCCTCTTTAGAGAGAGATAAACCCCACCTCCTGTTAGAGTTGTACCTACATCTTATGTCAAAATTGAACTGCATGGATACCATATCATAGTCACCCTTTCTATAAACCAAAATATACACAATGCCACAAAAATTCTTAGAGTCCTGGCACAAAGAGTTCCCGACCCTCCTATGTTAGAGCCCCATTCCTTGGGATAGTAGGATGAAGGGAAAGGGGTGCTAGACGATTGGGATAGTTGTAGAAAATAACTGGTTCATTATTGGGGATGAATAGCCCCAACTCAAGGGTGACTTTGTCAAAGAAAGATACGGCTTGACATAGTCTATGGCTGGGTGGAACGTTGTTGTTTTGCACATAGTCGGTTACATTTTTAGATAAGTACTCCTTCTGTGTATAAATTTGTTATATTTATACCTGATATGTGTTTAATAGAGATATGGTTATATGTTGAATTCATTGCTTGAGATAATTGAATATATGTGCTTGCATTCATTTAGATTTTGTCTATATTATTTTCATATATTCCTATTTGAACTACAAGTAACCAATGAATCTTTTAAATTTCGATGTAATTATTAAATTTAAATAATGGGAAAACAAAATGAAATACATGGAGTACTTTTAGTGAGAGAGATGTGTGTTTCATTGGCCCAATGACTCAATTAAGGTATTGGGGTCGTGACAAATTGGTATCAAATCCAGGTTACAACACTAGGACTGTATGGGTCGAATTTGAATTTTACAGACAAAATTACAGGTTGTACCGAAAGGGTATCACGAGGATTATAAGGGAAGAATATTGGAAAACTATGTAGAATCACTCCACCATTGAAATCAGAATGGTAATTATCTTATTGAATGAATGATTGCATGATTGGGTTAAATTTAGAGAGAAATGGGGAATAATTCGTGATTTTGGAAAAAAAATGGGTAAAGTCACGGGTTCTAGACAAATTGAAGAAAATTCATGCCTTGAGGAGCTCAGTTTTGTTTTTAGAATAAGAAAGGGAGCTAGGGATAAATAAAATCAAGAGTGAAAGGTTAAGCTTTATTGAATTGCATATAGATTTGTAAAAGACATGAAAGGTCATAATGCAAACTATTTATTTATTATGTTTCTAATGTATTGGAATGGATGGTTGTAATTTTGAGTTGGCCATTGGATGTAGGAAAAATTAACAAGTGCAAGTTCATAGAGATACTTGTTGAAAATTTGAAATTTTGAATTTTGAATTTTCAGGAAATTACTATGTGGGCCCACCCTTGCCACGTGGATGAGTGACATGGAAGTGCCAAATGGGTAGGATGTTTGACATGGAGGATACATGTGAGCATAAGGTGTGATGTGGACCAACCACATCAAATCTACGTGCATGGTTTTTCACGTGTGATGGGGTGAAAAGGCAGAAGAAATATGATCATCGGATATTGGTGGAGTTCATCAACTCACAACACTTTAGGCTTGTGAACATGTGAGAAGTTTAATTTAATTAGCATGATATTAAAGGGAAAACCACCCTAGTGATGTGTTAGCAGCTCATGTGTTTTGGATCACAAAAGTGGTTTTGGAAAACCACTTTGTCGAGGAGACTAAAACTACTTGTGGTCTGACTATTCAATGTGAGGTGCGGGATGTGATGTTGGGTAGTGCCAAAATGATGGGACCGCCTCGTCAATCACATAAAATTTAGGATATCAGGCAAATATCATCAATGTCCATCACACTTTCAGTATTGCGAACTTGCACAAAGTTTAAAATGTCTAGCACGAGGCTAAAAGGAAAACCACCTAGATGACGTGTCATGCTCTCATTGATTCATGCCTGAAAAAGTGTTTTTTGGAAACCACTAATTCATGGATCCCGAAACCACTTATGTATGATAAGTGGTGACATTGATGCATTGGAAAATGGCTCATAGGATTAACTAACACATCAGTGGTCATGTTCCATGCCACATCAATATCATGCCACATTAGTAGAAAATTAGAAAAGGATAAAAAAAAGTGTGGAGCCTAAATTTTATTTTGGCCATAATACAATCATACTAAGTAAAAATTTTATGATACTTTTGTTGTTTAGACCCTATTCACGAAGTCTATGGATTTTCCAGTGAGGGGAATGGAGCCATTATGCTTAAATTTTGTACAATTTTTAGTTTAATGGGTTTTGATGATGTATAGCTTGAGGATGGATGGGGGATTGAATGAGGCTCAAATTGTTATGGTACAATTATGATCTAGGAACATAGACAACTCTATAGCATTGAATCCAAATTTAGAATGATGTGGATCTGAGATGCAAAACAAGGCCAAAATCCACTATTTGGGCACACATGAAATGTCGATTTTTGAACACTTGCAAAAGGAAAAGTGACCCAGGAACTCATAACCAAGAAAATTATTGATGTCAACATTTTTTCTACTCATCGAGTTGAACAAATTTTCTTGGAGGTGATTTTTCCATAAATCTTAGTTTGAGAGATAACAATTTTCAGTAAAAATTCCAAGTTTGGAAGAATTGAAAAATTAAAAAATGGGGACTTCAAAATTTTATAAAATTTGATGGGAGCATAGTATTTGAATGATAAAGGTGTTTGTGTACTCAAAATTATAAGGAATATAAATACCCAATTTACAAAAAATTATAATTCCTTACTGATTTTCTTCTACATGTCTAAAAAATGGTCCATCGGAATAAGTGCAGTTATAAGAAACAACATAAAATTGGGCAACAACTGTAATTTCTGAAAGATGTAACTTTCATACGTAGAATAATAATTGAACAAGGGTATGATTGTTGGAAGGAGTGTTAGTATTATATAACTTTCAAGGAATTTAACTACAAGAAAATATTCCTATATGTTTATAAATCGAACAAAAATGGGGCATGTAAATCAATCTGACAAAAAATGTCAAAATTAATGTGTAATTTCCATAATTCTATGCATACATGAAAATTTTAAGAAATTTTGGGAATATTATTATCATAATAAGATTCAATGAAGGAATGTATGGACTATATAAGGCATATACCTTATAAGTGGGCATTAAGAGATTCATATCAACTATAGGAACAAGGCAAACCTTGTTGTAGATAAGATTCCAAAATATCTACAATTCAGGAGAGAGAGTTATGGTAATATGATTAGCTGGTTTTTATATACCTTGCATGGATAACACTAGGATTAATTGTAGATGGAATTTTATAATTAATCATGATAGAGAAGGGATTCTAGTATATAGAAGGACAACACAACAAGTTCAAAGGCATAAAAGAAATATGAGAAAATTGGTTTCTCTAGTGGATATTGAGTATATCTGGTAGAATTGATGAAGAGGAGGAATATAGAACACAATATTAGATAAAACATGACATAAATATCATGAATAAATGAGGATTCAATTATTTAACCCCCTAAGGTAATAATAGACAAGTTATTAATAAAGAACGCAATTCCAACAAAATAAGAAATAGCCAAACATGGAAACATAGAAAATGTTGACCGTATTTTAAATGAACAAATGAATATCACATTTAGCTCAATATAACCAGCATGAACACTCACAATTTAAGTAGAGATATACAAGAGATTATATAATACCAGTTCTTTATATGGACTATAAAATTATATGTGAAGTTGATGGAAATATGTTGCAGTTGTATGAGAGTCAAAGAATATTGGTAGGAAAATTAAGATGTAGAATCAGAATGACCAGGAAAGGAATTAATGAATGGAACTTGAGTATGTGGAAATTAAAGCAATGATCCAAGTTGGTCCTAGACGTAAACTTTCTCTAGAAAATTAAATAACAGTGCAACTTAAATCAGATATAGAGACTACTTTATGAATGAAGAGGAAGGTAGAAGGATTGAAAAGTTGTAAGCAAATTAGATAGACAAACTAAGCTACAAGGTAGATATAAAACTTATGTTAAATACATGACTTACAATAGCATGAATAAGTTCAAGAAACCAAAGGTGAATCTACAACAACAAATTTAATAAACAAAAATGAAGTCTTTACGTGTGTGCGGAAGAGCAAATAGAAAAGTAGGAAAAGCATATTCGCATCTCAACTATAAATATGGGGTGGCAAGTAGGACTAGGTCAAATCACCCCAGAGGACATGAGAATAGGTTGTAGTATAAAAAAAGGTCCAAAGGATGGATCCCCTCATTGAAATAATTTCCATATCATAAAAGATGTTGGAAAAGGGAGAATTCTTTAAATTTTATTTTTCTATTTCATTTTATTTTGTCATATGTAGACAACTCTCGAGTGAGCTTGTTGCAAATGAAAATGAATAGAATAGTTAAAACTATATATATCTTAAAATGTGATGTATATAAATGCATGAAAACAAGCTTGGGTGAATGCGTAAAAAGGAAATGCATATAGATAAGCTTAAGCTCATAGCTGATAATGTTGCATGAAAAGCTTAGAGTTATGTTTACAACAATATATAGAAACAATGAGTAGGAGTATGTTAGGTATGTGAATGATAAGATGTTTACTAATGGTCTATAATGTTGTGATGAATGCATTTGAAACAACAAGATGGACATGATAACCAATGCAATATCTAATCTATGTATGCTAAAGAAGAATTCTAGAATTCTAGAATTTCATATTGTGAATGAGTTAATGATATAGGATGTTGGGAGTATTGGTGCAACAACAACCAAAGATCAATTCAACAAGAAAGATTTGTTGAACAAGATAATCCATGGAAGAGATCAATTAAGTGGTGGAGTTCTATGCTAAGAAGAGGAATGAAGAGGGAGACATTCCTTGACTCTCCTTTTTCATTGTTTATATTTATATATGATAAGAAAGTAGTTTTGTGTAGATAGATTTATGGCATAAGAATGAAAGAGTGTAGTATAAGTGTAATGCATATGCACTAGTAGGCATATTGATAAACAATATATGACTACACGATAATATGCTTGAATGCATGTATGTGATATTGCATATGGGATAAGAGTGATAACATGATATACACATTGTGTATGTTATGATAACTAAGTATGGTTCTAATGTGTTGTGTCACCAGGAAAGATTGAGAACCTATGTGAATATGTTGATGATACAACTGCTTGTGAGATCAATCTCACATTGAAATAAAACAAGGAAGAACTTGTTAAGAGATTGATGGACGGAAAGACGTGAATTTCCATGGAAACAACAACTAATAAGGTAATATCCAAGGTGTGGACAACAACCATATAAGTATGGAAATGACCATTCCTATGTTGCATGAGTGTTGAATGGAAATGTAACACCCCATTTTTGACCATCTTTGCATTAAATGTATATGATGTATATATTATAATTAATCATGGTGTGGAGCTAAAGGCAAAATCCCCACCATCGATTTAGCGTTTTATGTTTCGGCGATTAAAAATCATTGCCGATGGTATTTTGTGCTAGGTGACACATTATAATTTTGGACGTCATGTAAATATGCAATTTAATTAAAAACTCACAACCAGCTATGTCAATGCCACAAATAATGAGATGGGGGCATGATTTCCTAAGGATAAGGGGGGGGTGGGGGGATATTCAAACCTTTGGGCCAATGGGGAAAATCCAAATGTCAAAGGGAGAACCCATCAAACGGTAAACTATCCATTTTGTCTCTTGTGCCCAATCATTTAATTCTGCCAGAAATTGGTTGAGTTAGTTATTGCATGGGATGGGCAAGGTATGGCAGTCCAAATTTGAATTTGGGGAGAAGCACCCATTTTTGAGAAAACAATTTTTGACTTATGGGGCATGTTATTGCCCAAAAATGATGCCCATTCCTTCATGCATTCATGTTGTTGTCTTCCCCACGTTTTTGGAGCTCCTGGCATTCTCCATTCTCATTTTTTGCAGTGTTCTTAATTTTTCCCATGGCTAGGAAGTGTTTTTGTTTATGTTCAGTGGTTGGGATCACTCCTAGGTGTTTTTGTGTTGTTTCCACATCTCCACGGTTGGGGAATTTTGTGTTTTCAGTGTTGCACAACCAATGGGGGATAGAGCCACGAATTTAGGGACTAAGGGAATCGTTTCTGCCCATGTGAAGCCATAGAACGATTCTGGAAATCAAATTTCTATCAGGGGGTTGTTTCACCCATTTGCTGTTTACGTTTTTGGTTGAAAAACGTTTTTCCTCAAACCCATATCTTGCATTTTGCTATGTGTGCACCCTTGGCTTTGGCCTGAATTGATTTGGGAGTGGAAACAGGCTCTGACTAGCTTGATAAACCTAGTGTGAGAAGGAACCTCATAGATAGATCTAGGGGGATGGTTTTCTTCTTTGCACACCCTAAATTGCATTGAAGGGAAGGCATAGCTTGAGGGACCGTGTAGGAGAGAAGGGGATGCTTCCTTGTGTTGGGTGTGTAGATGTTTTAGAATTCAGGCTAGATCTGGTGCACGTGTCCATAGCTATGGAGTTGAGCTCACTAGCTTAGCAGTCAGCGTTTCCAACTCCTTTGCAACCTGATAAACCCAACTGTGTTGGCTTGGCTGAGTCTTTGTTCTATCCTTGGCTATGTTGGAGTTTGCTAGTGTTCCCTTATTCCTTGTGGGAATCATGCCAAACTCGGGGGTGGCGGTGTTGCCGAGAGATTGATGAGCACACTGGCTTGTGGTTGGGTGGAACGTTGCAGCGACGTAGCTAGTTGCAAGACAAGCTTCTTTCAAGATAAGTATTCTTGTCTATTTTATCTCTACATTTGTATTTGCTTAATGAAATATGATGAACATGTCTAATGTGTTGAATTGATGAATTGCTTCCGCTGTATAATTGCAATTGTATGCATTTGTGTATGTTTTATGTCAATGCATTTTTATATTTACGTTCATGGGGCTAGATTGCCCGGATTAGTAGCACTATGGTCGTGTTCTCTCTCTGGTGGACGGAAGGGGACGTGACAAGAAATGGGTAAAATTCCTTCTACCTTGTTTGATATATATTCGTTCATACGTTCATAATGACATTTTAATTCATATATGTCATCAATACATAATTGGGCTAAAAACATAAATCCTTAGGTATAAAACAAACTTATAATTATTTGATGCATTCAAAATTTATTTTGTCATGATTGGAATGATTAAGAGTTAATAACCATTGCAAAGGAGTACTACACTCCTAATTTGTAAATAAATGCCATGTGAGATAACCTTGTGTGAGGCCATGTATTATTGAAATTGGTAAGGCTATAGTACCACAAAAGTATCCAATGATCCCTTAATTGTGAATTTTGAATGATATATTGGACTGCAACTTCTTAGAGAGCACTAAAGAGAACTAAAGATGTATATTCTTAGTATGCTGTTTAGATTGGAGAGGAGGGTATCCAGATGATACAAAAAGTAATTGTGAGGTGGATGGATGATGTGTCAAGGTGTTGTTGAATCCTTCAACATATCATAGAATATCATAATAATTAGAATTATGGCATTCTTGAATCAATGCAAGTATGCATGCAGTAAATATGCATAACTAGATTATGTGAATTTACATGTGGGAACATATGTTGATTGCATTGTGAAATGTTTGATGTGCTGATAATACATATATAGAGAATGGTATTTTGTTGCATTTCATACATTGGCAATTGAAAATGATAAAAAATGTTATTATTATAGTTCTAAGATTATTTAATGGGTTCTCATAAATGTTACAATGAAATGAGCATATGAATGCATACTCATTATTGTTTATTTGATCTGAAAAATCTCTTAAGATAATAGACTACAAGTAGAGTTGTCTTGGGAAAAAAAATGAGCATAAAAACATAATGAAGATGTAGTACTACCATATACAAAGGGAAAAACATTGTGAGTAGGACCTCATAGTTAATTAAAAGTCTGATTTCTAAGCACACATTGTAGGAAGACAATCAACTATGGTCTACAAGAGATAAACATCACTATCATGAATTGGAGTTGTTGTGAAGGCAACGAAAGACATGCATGAAAAAGTAGTCACATTGGATGGACTACAAAAATTCTCTATCAAAATAATAAAGCTGTGTAAAAGGAAAAATGATGTTTGGATATGTGATCTAGGCTGTGCACAGGTGCATGCTGGGGACAATAGTCGACTGAATGATTCGAGTTCTGTTATGGAGGAAGCATATAAAAAGAACCAGCAAAGCAGGAAACACACTTAGGTCAACAGAAAGTATACAAACAAATCAAATGCAAGAATTTGAACCAATTTATTACTTTTGCGCCATGAAATATGGAGGAATTGGATAACTGTCTATATTACATTAATGTACATGCTTATATAGGATGTTGAGATGCTTGGGTGACTACCTATTACGCTTAGTTACAAAAGAAGTTATAACGGTTCAAAATTTCAACCATCGAGGCAAAAATACTGAGGAGAACTTGTTGAGGCAGACCTGTCAAATGAACATGTCGAGGTGGACCTATCGAAGGCGAACCTGTCGAATGAACATGTCGAGGTAGAAAAGTCGAAGGCGAACCTGTTGGTTGTTGGTTGGATCATTCCTCCTTCTTTAGGAAATAATGGGCTCCATTGTGTATTCATTCAGGTGAGGAAACGTTTTGGCGATTTCATTAGTAGAGTACCATTTTCCTTGCACGGGGAGTTTTCCAACTTTAGCCACTTGAAACAAGGGAATGGAGTTCGGCCTTGTATGGCATAGGAATCATCCTACAATGGTGTCACAAAGAAGAGGTTCATGAACATCTCGATGGATGTCTTCGAGTTTTTCTTTCTACAAGTTGTTATGTTCCAATAATGGTGCATAGTATGGGCGAAGTAGATCTACATTGAAAACTGGATGTAGGCCAAGGCATGCAGGAATGTCGAGCTGAAAAGAGTTTTCTCCAATCTATTTAAGGATACTGTATGGACCATATCGCAAAGGTTTCATCTTTCTATATGGACCAATGAAGCACTCCTTTAGATGTAACCAGACATGATCCCCAATTTGGAATGAATGAGGAATACTATGCTTGTTGTGTCGGGCCTTAGCTTTTGCATTAGCTCATTGCAACATTTCCTGTGCTTGCTTCTAGATGTTGTAGATTTGATCTCTAAAATTCAATTCTTTTTCCACTTCTTGTCCTTTGAAGTCGACGTTGTTCAATTGTGTCGAGGAAATGATTAAGTCAATAGGCGCTGAGGGTTGAAATTCGTAACAGATCTCAAATGGACTCTTTCCCGTAGAGCTGTGTTGAGCACAATCGTAGTTGTGTTGTATGTATGGAAGGATATCATCCCATGTTTGATGATGATTTTTGTTTTACATGCGAAGAAATTGTACAACTAAGCGATTTACAACTTCCATCTGTCAGTTTGTATGCGAATGGAAGGCTGTCGATAAAGAAAGTCTCATGTCAAGCTATTGCTAGAGAGTTTTCCAAAAGGTGTTGACAAATCTAGCATCTTTGTCGCAAATAATGGTCATCGGGAGGCCATAATGTTTCCACATATGTTCAAAGAAGAGCTGAGTAGTCTGTTGTTCTATCATAGTCTTCTTGCATGGTATGAGTATAGCCATCTTGGAAAAACTGTCGACTACTACTAGTATCACGTCATGCTGATGTTTGGTAATAGGATATACCATCAAATAGTCCATAGAAATAGATTCCCATGGTCGACTAGGAATTGGAAGAGGCGTGTACAGTGCCTATCGTCGATTCAACGGTTTAGCAATGGCACAAACCATGCATGATTGAATGTACTTGTTGATGTCAGATTTAAGTGAAGGTTAGTAGAAATATTTTTGGAGGATAACAAGTGTTTTTGCAACTCCAAAATGTCAAGTAGTCTTGCTGTAGTGCGCATCCCAAATGATCTTTTCTCGGTGATCATCGGTCGGTACACAAATTTGCCCAAGCTTGTATAGCAAGGTGTCTTTTAGGAAGTAGTCGGTAGTTGACAACTTGTCAGTCTGAAGCTGTCGATAGATTGCAGAAAAATTGCAGTCCACCAAATACAATTGTGGCTAAGTAGTGGTGTCATAACCATTCATACTCATTATTGTATACAATAGATTAATGGGTGGTCTGCGAAGACAATCGGCTGTGACATTGGATTTGCCTTTCCGATACTTAATTACCAACTGAAATTGTTGCAGGTAACTAATCCACTTGAGTTGTTGGGTTTTCTGTAGTTTTGAATGAGTCGGAGTTAACTGCAAAGGTTTATGATCAGTGAGGATGACTATTTCCTTGCGAAGAATGTAGTGTGTCCATTGCTTAAGAGCTTGGAAAATGGAATACAATTATTTTTCATATGTCGAGTACCTTGTGACGATGTCACTGAAAGTCTCAAAATGAAACGCGACTGGGTGACCTAACTGAGTGATCACTGCGTCGAGGGCATAGTCCGATGCATCTGTCTCAATCTCAAAGGGCTTATGCAAATCAGGTAACTCAAGTACTAGTACAGTAAAAATATTGTGTTTGATTTGTTCAAAATATTGTTGTTGTGTTGGTGTCCATTTGAAGACAATTTTCTCATTTCGTTTCGTTAACTAATTCAAAGGCCATGCGATGTGGCTAAAGCCAAGTATGAATCATCAATAGAAATTTTCCAAACCAAGAAAACTTCTTAGTTCTTGAATGTTTTGAGGAATGGACCATTCTTTGAGGATCTGTACTTTTTCTGGGTAGACATGAATGCCTGTAGAGTCAAANCTCTACATATCATGTATTCTTGATGTAGTAGTGGTACTATTGTGACACTATTGTACATCATCTATATTCTTTGGGGTATTTGTGCTTTGATCTCTTGTAATATTGGAGAAGACATTATGGAGATAATAGAAGACTACCTTCCCATGGATGTAACCCATTAGGGTGAACCACGTATATTAGTGTTCTCTTGTCCTTTTCTTTTCTTGTTCTTATCTTTTATGATATGTTGTTGGTTTCTTAGATAGGTTAACTAGTTTAGCTTGACTCTATTATTCTAACATTACATACCCCAAATATTTGACTCTGGTCATCGCAAATGAGCACTTGTCCATGTTCAAATGTAGCCGATGTTGTTGGAGAGTGTCGAAAACTTGTCAAAGTTGTTGTACATGTTCTTCCCATGATCGAATGAAAATAAAGATATTGTCGAGATAGACAATGGCACATTTATTGATGAAAGGTCGTATAAGGTCATCCATATATCTCATGAAGGTTGTAGGTGCATTGGTTAAGCCGAAAGGCATGACTAACCATTCAAACAATCCTTCTTTGGTATTGAGAGACGTTTTCCATACATCAGTGGACTCGATTGGAATCTGGCGGTATCCCGACTTGAGGTCAAGTTTCGTAAATAAATTAGCACCTTTCATATTGTCTATGAGTTCATCAATCCATGGAAGAGGGTATCTGTTCTTCACTGAAATTTTGTTGAGATCCCAATAGTCGATGCACATGCGCCAAGTCCCATGTTTCTTTGGAACTAAGATGACTGGACTTCCATAAGGAGGGGAGCTGGGGTAGATATGACCCTTGTCGACCAAATCCTGGATTTTTCTGTGAATCTCTTAATTTTTGAGAATGGATCTTTTGTAAATGGATGAATTAGGTAATGAAGAACCATGAACAAGTTCAATGGAGTGTTTTACTTGACAATGCAGAGGTACTCCGTCTGGTGCTTGAAATATAGTCTAGTATTCCTCAAGAATGTTGTTGATCTGTTGTTATTATGAGGAGCTACACTAGTCGGTGAGTCAACTCGTTGCTATAGTCTTCCTGGAATGTTGAGGGTTTATCATGATTAATACAAATTTTTGAGCATGATTGATAAGATTCTTTGTTTGTTTGGCCGATATCATAGCAACCGTTGATGTGGGTTGTCTCTCTAGTATGCCCTACCATTGCTTCCATATTTTGACAATCACCTTTTGAGTCCGTGACTGATATGTACCATGTCGATCCCATAGGTAGGGTTTACTGAATAAGGCGTCGGTTATAGAAAGCGGTGCCACAACACAAACTAATTCATCTTCAAAAGGATTAATGAAGTAGGTGAGTTTACATTGGCGTGTGATACTTAATTCCTTCCCATCCTTCATCCAAATGATATTGTAAGGCTAAGGATGTGGAGTGGTGACAAGACCTAATTGCTTCACAAGATCTTCAGAAACAAATTTCTTCTGGCTACCATTATCCACAATCAGATGTAATGGATTTTTATGAACCCATATCCATGTATGGAATAGGTGCTCTCATTCCTCCTCATCAACGATGGTTGAGGTTGTCGGAGTGGTCATGGTTGAATCCAGAAGGGTTGATGCATCTGGATCATATTCTACCAGAGTTCTGTCGGACAAGTCAGATGTGGACAATTTTGCCAAAAATGTCTTCCGATATTTGCATTCTGACGTATCATGCCATGATAAACTGTGCTAATCACACCATTTCCTCATAGGAGTTTGTTTGTTGTGATCCCTCTTGTCTTTCTGAAAGTTCTTCTTTTGATGATCTGGCTTTGACGAAGTCAGCTGAGAAGGGTTCTTGAACTTGTTGGAGTCGGCTGGTGACTTCTTGTCGGATGTTCGACCTGTTGGCTTGTTTGTGAAACGTGATTTTCCTTTCTGTTTAGCTTCAATCTTGATGGCGTAATGAAACACATCCGCAAGCGTCCTGATAGTCATAAACTCCATTTCTTGCCGAATGTATGGGGATAAGTCGCTGACGTACTTCAGGACAAGAAATTTCTCTTCTTCTTGGATGGCAACTCTAGCCATGAGTCAATATAACTCATTGGTGTAACTCTATATGGACTAGTCTTTCCATTGAAGTTAGCTACTGCCACTTCTTATACTACTGCTCAAGGTACTTGGGCAGGTAGAACTCCTTTCAGACATATTCAAAAAAATTTACCCATGTGTCTATGGGGTCTTCTTCTTTTTTCCATCTTTGTCGATAAATTATCCCACAAGCAATGTATGAAGGTTTCCATATTTAAAGGTACAATGATAATATTTTCCGCTTCTGAGAGTTGATTTACTGAGTAGTAATATTCTAGTTGCATGTCTATTGTCTGCTTCTTCGATCATCTTTTCTGAAGTCGAAGGAAGTGTCTTCTTATGTTGCTGAGTTTGCGAGCATGTTTGAACATGCATAAGTTAAATAACTTCGATGGAAGTGCTTATGTATCTTAATCTCTGGACAAGATCTTGCTCTGATAACAATGATCCAAGCTGTGCCTAGGTGTATTCTGGGGACAACAATCAATTGAATGAGTCAAGTTCTGTTATGGAGGAAGTATATAAAAAGAACCAACAAAGAAGGAAACACACTTAGTTCAACATAAAGTATACGAACAAACAAAATGCAAGAATTTAAACCAATTTATTACTTCTTCTCCATGAAAGATGGAGGAATCAAATAGCTGTCTATATTACATTAATGTACATGCTTATATAAGATGTTGAGATGCTTGGGTGACTACCCATTGCATTTAGTTACAAAAGAAGTTATAATGGTTCAGAAGTTTAAACATTGAGGTGGACCTGTTGAGGCGAACCTATTGAGGAAAACTTGTTGAGGCGGACCTATCGAATGAACATGTCGAGGCGGGCCTGTCGAATGAACATGTCGAGGCAGACCTGTCGAAGGAGAACCTGTTGGTTGCTGGTTGGATCAATATGGAAATAAAATAAAACCATAACAAAGACATGGATTATTGATATTTCCATTGAAAGCTAAGTATTATGTGTGGAATCTGTGTTCTTATTATGGATTTATTTGTGAAGATAATGTTTTTCAATATAGTTTGATATATAAAAGTGTGATTCTTAATACATATATGTTTATGTTTACGACATAGCTAGATGGTGAATCTACTTATTATGAGCCATGGTGAAAAGTGTAAGCTATAAAGCTAAGGAAGAAGGCCACTGCAAAGACACTAGAACCATATATTTGTACTCTTCTTATTCAAGAAATCCTTGGTGAATGAGAGATCACCCGAGGGAATGTTAACTCAGTGAAGGGAGCCCAAGGTACTGTTAACTTAGAGAATGGATCCCCATCCCTTTGGGGTAACAAACCTAAGGTACTGTTAACTCAGTGAAGGGATCCCGAGGGACTGTTAAATCAGAGAAGGGAACCCTATTCCTTATGAAAGAAAAAGAAAATAAAATTGCATGCAGATAAGTATTGGATATATATTTCCTACTTATTTGATGAAATACACGTGTTCTTACATTTTGGAATTGGAAAATTGTTAAATACATTATGACTATTTCATGAGAATGATTATAACATGTATACCTCTTCCTAATGAATGACATAGGTACATGTATATGTGTCGATCCTGGAAAGAAAAATAAGGCAGTGGTTGATAGATGTTGGTGCATTTTGGATGAGATGACCAACAAATATACCTAATTGCAAGGACTAAGAACACTAAGGAGAATGTGGTTGAGAGAGAAAGTTGGAAGATAAAGGAGTCTATGTAACAATATATTGTACTTGATTAAAGACATGCTAAATCATGCAATTGTATGTATAATGTTGATGATGCACTAAGGATGGTGCATAAATTAAGTGGGAGGGGATTGTAACACCCCATTTTTTGAACCCGGTTTGTAAAATATGTAAATATCATGAAAATCACTATAAGTCAGACATGAATGGTCCAAACATGAAAAAGTTATGTAAATTTGCAAATATTTTCCGCTTTTAATATAAAAAATAGGACTATTGCAGACTAGAAGACGAAAAAGAGACTGGGGGATATGATTCCACAAGGGGTAGAGAAAGCGGATCCATTTCATAAATTCCATGTGGCTAGCCCATATCACCCTTATTACTACTTGGTCCCATGACATGAATTTCATGTGGCTAACTCTCATCTCTCCTAGTGCCAATTGGCTTATTTCCAACTTGCCTATAAATAGTGGAAACTAGTTCATTTAGGGGATTCTCTCTCATGATGGAGGAGCCTCTTCTGGGAAAGATAAACCCCCATTTCATGTTAGAGTTGTACCTACACCTTATGTCAAAATTTAACTCCATCGATACCATATCACAACCACCCTTTCTATAAACTATGACTATACCAAGAACCACACAATTCTTTAGAGTCTTGGCACAGAGAGTTCTTGATACTCTTAAGTTAGAGCCTCGTTCCTTGGGATAGTATGCTGAAGGAAAAGGGGTGCTAGAGGACTCATATAGCTGTAGAGAAAGAACCATTACCTTCTTATGGATGAATAGCCCCATCTCAGGGGTAACTATGTTAAATAAATATATGGCTTGATAGAGTCTATGGTTGGGTGGAACGTTGCTGGTCTATAGGAAGTCAATTACATTTTCATATAAGCACTCCTTCTATGTATAAATGTGTTATATTTATATCTGATACGTGTTTAATAGAGTTATGGTTATGCCTTGAATGCATTGCTTGAGATAATTGAATATATGTGGATATTTTGATTTTCATAGTACCAACTCTAAAAATCAAAAATTTCACTTCAAATAGCCTTTGTATTTGGCCTAAACATTCAAACAATTATCCACTTCTTAATTTAGAGCCTTGAATTAAACATATAGAGGATTCAACATGGGTTTCCCCAAAAACATTCTCTTATGCATTATGTCAAACACTTTGTGTACAACCTCAATTCTACTTATAGAATTTAATTATGACCCATGCAGTCATAGTGTTGCAACTTGTGGATCTATCAAAACCACCTTATAACAACTTAAATCCATCAATTTTATCTAGTAAAACCTTTACCCAATGTTTCTATAGAGACATTTAATCAAACAGTTGACCAACAACCATTGTTTTCTCCAACTATGTCATGGAGTCATTTTGTCAAATACTTGACATTCAACTTGTAACTTATTTTTGTGTATGTAAATTTTGGCCCATTAAGTTCTCGTGATGAAACCTCTAGCTCGGATACCACTATGTCACATACTTAACAACCTCCCTGCACATTCTAGGCTATGGGGTACTCATTCCATATATAAATTTTTACCTCTAATACTGAGTTCATTTTTCATTGTTTTGATATAAAATTTAACAGTATAAATTAATCCATGGATTCCTTATTAATTAAATATCTATTATGAAATATTCATGCATTCTACATGATTTCATTCATATAATGATTAGCAAATCCATACACATAAATATTTTCATCAACAATGAATGAATAAAACACATAACATAAAATATAAACCATGTCATTCATTCATTCACAATCGGGAAACTTATCATTTAAGGTCCTTTAACTAGTTGCAGATGAAGTATATTCCTCCTAGTTGTAGGCACTCAGTCACACTTGTCCACAAAGGCCACCCCCAAGTTGGGTTTATTAGTCCACAAGGGTGAAACTTCAATAGCTATTCTACTTATCCATACTTAGACATGATGCATAAACCCCCTCCATAATTATCCCAATCCACTAGTACTCATCCCTCATCAACCTACACAACATAAGGAATGGAACCCACTTCTTTACATGATAGTCCTTGAGGCTATTCCCATTCCATTCTAGTGCTCCAATACAAGTCGGTTAGGGAGTCCCCATGTTGGAAATTCAAGGACCTTAGTTGTAGGCTCGCTCATAGAGGAGCCAAGCCCATCAACACCAGATTCCCAAGGTAATTGGTATGAAAATGTATGGTATCTATGGTTCCTCCTCTCTTAGGTACCAACATCACTGATGGTGAAAATGATGAATAGAATGATACTCTCCACTAAATTCTAAACCTTTTGTTTGCATGATGAGAATCGATCATGTGGAACTCATGAGGATCCCACTTTACCCCTCTAATTCCAACTTAGGATAATTAACAAATAAATGTTAATTAATCAACTTCCATAAACATGGATTTTGGAACCTTAGGATAAAATCACTCTCTAAGGTTTTAAACAAGGATACTGACTTACATTAATAAGTCACTAGGGTCATATCCCCCTTAGACCCCCTTTCACTTCCCTTTCTTGTGGATTCATAGACCCCTATCTCTTCTTCATCCTTCTTTATTCGCAATTGTTACAACTATTTTATATTATATAAAATCATACATTTACAATACATTTAGTCATCCTAGATAATTTATATACGGCTTCCATCCTTTGCATCATTACATACATAATTACATCATTGGGTCAAACACGGGGTGTTAAAGTTAACGATCTTAAAAATAAATACCTAGAAAAATTAATGTCAACATGCCATGCTCCTTCTTTATTAAGATTCAAGGAAGAAGATTGTTGTTTATAACAAAAAATAGCCAAAAAAGGTAAATGGTTCTAACCTCTCCAAATAGATTGACACCATCCACTACCATTGGAAGTCTAATATTATGAGGTTATTCTTGAAAAATGGGCCTTATTTCCTCAATGCCTCTAAATGGAAAACCATCTATAGGAATTTGCATGTCACCATCTTTTCTTCTCTACCATGCATGATAGTCCATTAATTGTGCTATGTTTTTGCACCTGAAAAGTCATTGGAAACTTGGAATTATAGACATATGATGAAGAACTTTGTGGGGAACCTTATTTGTTATCTCATAAATATTATATATACTAATTCCACATTAAAGGTATTCAATTTTTTATGGATGTTGTCCATAATCATATGACCATTAGGACATGTATCAATTATGTTATACTCTATTCCAATATCTTTCAAAATTGGTGCATATTTCTCGATTTGTGCAAGGCAAAGTAATTGATGTTGGTAGAAAAATATCACTTAACAATATACAAGAAAAATTAAATTAATATATTGGAAATTAAAAAATAAGGACCTTTATATTACAACATATAAATTTCACAAACAAATATAATTATATATATAAAGATATTGCATATCTTAACACCTGCATCATTCATGAGGTTCAAATAATATTGTTCTTTACCTTCAAGTTCGTCAACATCAAAAGAGAAAATAGAAGACTTGTCTTTGAGTGTTTGTATAAGGCTTTTTGTACCTTATCAATAAGAGGAACATCCTGAATATCTTCATAGATCTCATCGATAGATGCATTCTCATGCGTGTAAACAAATGTGTCATGGATCAACCTATTGATCCCTTCATTCTCAATAATGTTAGGATAATTCCTTCCATAAAGTCAACTTTAGTTGACCATCCTCACCATATTTACTCTTAATTGTAGCAAGTGGAATTACAAGTATAGTCTTGTATTTGTAATGATATTTACAAAAAATTATAATTAGTGTCAAAATAGAAAAATATTAAAACTATTGGAAATGCCAAAAAACATGTTTTTGTTATCTTACCAAGGAGTGATATTTGTTTCCACCTTCCAAGTTCCCATGCTCTAAGCAATGTTTCCTAGCTCTTGACTTATTGACCCTTCTCATATTTATTCCTTTGCATTGCATACAATGTAAATAACACTCCCCATCACCAATATCATGAGGATAAGGATGATTTTGATCATATGTTTTATCATGATCGCTAGTCTATGCAAAATAATTACTTTCATTTGGAGCAATATCCATTATGGCAATGTATACAGAATCAAGAAACGATTGTATCTAAGTATTTTGGTTAGATACACTAGCACCATAGTTAGGGTTACGTGTCCGTGTATTCCATTTCAACAAAATACTAAAAAAATTCATTAGTATAGTATGAATAAATTCAAACAATTTTCTAAATAGAAAATTTAAAAACACATTAAAAAAATTCAACTTTATGCCAAACTCGTCATGTGGTGGTGTCTGAAATATATTTGTGCTAAATGTGGTAATGTATTGATGCACGAACCTCAACAAGTGGCCCTAATATGCTAAAAACAATAATAATTGGTTCAAAGAATGGAAATATACTTAAAAGAAAAAAACAATATAGACTAGGGTACATGCTGAAGAAATGTAAAATATTATTTCTCTTAATTCAAAAATAAATCATAGTTTCAAGGATAATATCAAACTAAAGGAAAATCTACCTATAACTAAAATTGGTCTGCAACTTATGTATAAATAGTTGTTTCATGACAAGTGATGGAGTTGTGATTTTATGACTCTTACCACTAGAAGAGAATGGAAAACACAAGTTCAACTAGAGCATATTCTAGAGTTATTTATATATCTAGATCTCATCATGGTGATATGAATTTGGGATTCATTCAAACATGTAAAAACAAAACCCCAATTTAGTTGCAATGGTGAGTAGTCCCAATGTCAATTCCCAATCAACATTTCTAGAAGAGGCAATGAATATTCATAATTATGTAATTAAAAATAATTTAGACTCAAATGATGTTGCATCAACATTGATGCATGAAACCAAAACAAAACTACTTTTTTTTTCTTTGTCTTTTTTAATTAAACCTATGTCTCTTAACCGACTTGACAATTCTCGTAAGTATAAGATAAATGTTAAATGTACACCACTGAAGAGACATTAAATTAACTTTAAAAATTAAAAAAAATGTCTCCCAAGTGATGTTTTATATATCAAATTAATGCCCATGACCATCATCTCTAACATCACAAGCGACATACATAACAACCAACTAGCATATCCTAATCAAACTTTGTTCAATGTCATAACATTGAATATTCAATGCATATTCATCGGTTTTGATTGCCATCAATCATTTTACTGCTCGACATTTTGTCAATGCAAAAAAGTGTTAAACTAGTGTACACTTTAAACTCCAAATGTAGTAGTGTAAGATTTAGAGGTATTTCACTACTCGTTGGACTATAATACAACTAAGCAAATTCGAAATATTGAACTTTTCTTCATATTTTCCTATGTTTTTTCTTCAATCTAAGAAGAGGTATTCGTCTTAATTTTCATAGTTAAGTTCCCAAATTATTTAATTCTAAAGATTTACAATTGATATCAAGAAATAAATTATTAGTTATGTTCTATGTTAGTTGTTGTAAGAGAATCGAAATAAAAAATGATATTTATTAGCTTAATGAAATAAATTTAGAGTTGCAACAACAATATCAAATTTCAATGTTGTTTGTATCACGTTCAGAATTAAAACCTATGTTTTTGTAGGTATAAAATAAAATGCAACTTAACGTTGATTTATGAGTGATTGTCTACTTGTATGATTGAGTTGAACCTACAAATGCATGTATTCGGTGTTGAAAATCCATTAGTTGTGTGATTTATCATCTCATTAAGGGACAGGTTGATCATACTATACCATTTTATACAACCCTCTCTCTAAAAATTTGATTAAGATAAGGCATTTCTTAAACGAATGATATTTTCATGGTTCTTGGTTGAGTATGCCTTTAAGTATCACACTTGCAACAACCTTCTCAATAAGGACATCCTTTCTTTGAGGACTCTTGAAGCCCAATGATCCTTTGACAAAATCATGTGAATTCTACTTTCATCCCCCATACTCTCTCCTCCTATTGAGGATTGATCATTGATCCTCTACACCTTTATCACTGAGGCAATCATTAAAGCATGCTTGCTTAGGAGTTGGATGATAATGACATCGAGTGCACTATTTAAAACAAAGTAGGACATTTATCTCATACAAAATTCACCACACCACCATTTTGAATAGTGTCATGGCCATGTGTTTGAAGTCAAACATGTATGACACTACAAGTTAAATCATAGGATGTGAGTTATTATGTAATCCAATGCTCATAGAATGGATTTGACAAGCTAAATTGATCACTAGATCCTTATCCTTTAAGTGTTTGAATAAACAAATACTAACCAAAATTCTAAGAAGGGAATGATCATGAAAGAACAAACTTGTTGATGATCCCTTACCACTAACTTATGGCAATTTTTCAAATGAGTCATTTTTAAACAAACTCGTCCTTCATGGTGAAGAAAAATGATCATTGCGTTGGATTGGATAAGGACATTGTGCAATACTAGTCTTCAGGTTATTTTGAGGATATAATGACCTCTTGAAATGAGTTTAATTTACATCTCAAGTTACTTAGTATGTCATCCTTAGAGGATCAAGGTATCCTATGCTTTGTCATTGCCTAGACCTGGATGAAGCTCAAGCTACTCTTAGTGAGTGTCATATTGAAGCGTGTGGTGGTCATGTGACCACCCAAAAGATCATGAGGATGAGTTACTTTTGGCCCACCCATGTTAATGATTCTTTCAAGGATGTACATTAGTTCATTACATATCAAGGCCATACAAATGAGGTTCAAGCTTTAGAAACTAACCTAAAATTCATTGTGTCCCTTAGCCTTTCTGTACATGGGCTTTTACTTCATTGGAATATCAATCAACTATCCTCTAACCGATAATGATTATTCTTACTATTAATTAATACTTCATTAAATAGACCAATGACATTCCCTCACAAATACTTCTATCCAAAACATTATCATATTCATTTTTAACCATATAATTTATCAATTTAGTGTTCCAAGTATCGTTGTCTCATATATTAAGGGCTCATTCAAAAGACAACTTATAAAGAAATTTTATTAGAATTACCACATACTTCTCCTCTCCACACTACCTATAGAAAAATCATCAAAGGATTTTGAGAACTATTTGGTTATCTTTATCCTTAAGACCATTGTTGTGGCTAAGTTACAACATGTTTGACACTTTAACACATTTTCCCATCTTATAAGACTATCATACTATTTTTTATATAGCCATTAATGCTCGATCCAAGGTGGTCCTCCCTTTACAAAAGTCAAACCATTCACTCCTTATAGCTTATTGTGCAATGCTTCTAGAGATGCAAAGTTATCTATACTTAACTAGTGGAGTAAGCCTTTACAAGCATTATACATCATGAAAAGCCCACACAACTGGATATATGTTTTGTACACATAAGATTATTCACTCACTCCTTCATGGTAGCCAAATCCTCATCTTCTTTATGACAAGGATGGAAAAATTGTTATTGAGCGAGTAGGTCCTCATGATTGGAAATGGAATTGATGACATCATGGCTATGTTAACTCTGATGTACCCTTCGGTATCTTTAAATTTAAGAATTATTTTAATGGGATTAGTGGCTATGGCATTGTCTTCCACTTGCATTCACCTATGTTAAAGTCCATGTCATTGGTGTCACAAATGACACCAAGTATCATCATTATAAATTATATTAAAATATTTGTTGAATATGTACACTTTTAAGTGGCAAATGAATTTATAATTTGATATAATATGAATGAATGGCATGTTGATTTCATCTTTTCCAAGAATATTAATTTTCTTAAATGTCCTTATCAACAACACTAGAGGTGCACATATCATCATAACAAATTACAATGAATGACCCTAGATGAGGTCATGATTACAACATTCAAATCCCCTTGAGAGATGCACACGTCATCATAACAATGATGACCCTAGATGAGGTCATGATTACAACTTTCAAATCCCCTCTCGAGATGCACACGTCATCAATGAGCCTATATGAGGTCGTATTAAAACATTCAAACCCCCTAATTCTCAATTGTTTAAAGATAATACCGACCACGTGACAAAAAAAAAGACAAATCCCAAATGATTGTTAACGTTTTTGCTTAGTACACTTAACGAGGGAAATCCCAAATGGCTTTTGACCTTTGAGTAGCCTAACTATTATGTAGTTTGAATATCTAGATGTTTTTAGTTTGATATTTTGAGCTCGTAAAGATTAGGTGTCCGGGGTATGTTTATGTTTTATTAAGTAATAGCATCTCAAGACAATAAGACATCTCCTTCAAAGAACAAAATGAACATAAGGATACACTAATGGTTATTGTTATTACATTATGAGTAATACATTTATTTTAATATATTAGATTATGTAAGTAGGTAATTGTTTAGTGTATTAATTTAAGATTGTATATATTTATAATTTGAGTGGATTTTATGGTTAAGAATATGTGTTTCTTTTTAAAAGGTTATAGGTTCAAATCCGGAGGGGGTAGGGTATGTACATTTTTGTCGACTTTAGTAGTTACATAGTTGTGTAGAGTGTGGGACCTAGTCTCACAAACGAGGGGACATCAAATTAGTGTCTTGCTTAGTTGTGACCTTAAAAATATATTATTATTATTATAAGAAATGATATTGTGAATTGCAAGTAGAAAATTTCAAAGTTAAATCTCCCAATTAATTATTTTTGTTAGTACCATTTTAAAATTAAAATTATTTTAAAAATCAAATTTTAACATTATTCATACGAAATTAACCCATTTCTTTGACATACAAATTATTTATGTTTATGTTTTTTCTTTTAGGTTTAACAAGAACTGGTAGAGATTTGTATTAAAGGAGTTATGGATATACCAAATCAATAACACAATACAATTTCTAAATTTCTAAATTTGACAAGCAAAATTGATCTCCTCCTTACACCATGGGAGGAAAAAGACCAATTCTTCATGTTATTCCTATACCCCCTCTTAGAAATTTGAGAACAAAAGTAAATACAAACAAACCGATTACATAATTAACTTGAGAAACAAAACATGGCTATGAAGAATTATGAGATCAGCTCCTTGTCATCATTGGCTATGAGGATGAAGAGGACTTCTTTTTCCTGACAATCATTGTCCATTCTTCTGTTTTACCTAGACCTGGGGTTTTGATTGTGAAATGTGGTCTTATCCTTCTACTAGATTGACGTAGATTCCTAACTTTTTCAAGAATGCTTGAGGTTTCTCTTTCCTCGACAAGGGTAGAGTGGCTCTTATTGAACTTAAAAGTATTCTCTTCCTTTTGTGGGACTGGGAAAGTTTTATCCTCCTAATTAATGGTTGAAATCAGAGTTACATGTTCCTGTTACTTAACATATTCTTCAGTTGGATGGGCCTTACTGTTTTTTTCTTGCACCGTTTCTGAATTTTCTTTAAGGGAATTCAAATCTAGGTCTTCTTTTGCATAAATGAATTGATTCATTCTATTTGCACCCTCACCATGTGGATTTGTGGTAGGTTTTTTTCATAACCTTTGCTCCTAGGAAATTTTGTGCAAGAGGTTGGTGTATGTGTAAAATTATCAATTCCACAAGATCTTCAGGTTAGATTGAACCCCATAGTGAAAGAAGAATTAAGGAGGAAGAATTTCAATGTTTAGAATTGTTAAACATGCACAATTAAATTCATCGGATAAGATGAACAAATTTGATAGCATAAACTAGACTCAATAATGTAACACCCCCGCTTTGACCCCGTTTGCATTAAATGTATATGATGTAAATATTGTAATTAATCATAGTGTGGAGATAAATGAAAAATCCCCACCATCGATTTAGCGTTTTATGTTTCGACGACTAAAATTGATGCCGATAGTATTTCGTTCTAGCCAGACACATTATAATTTCTGACATCATATGAATATACAATTTAATTAAAAAAACCCACAACCATCTATGTTAATGCAACAATAATGAGATGGGGGCATGATTTACTAAGGATAAGGAGGGGGGGGGGTATTCAAACCTTTGGGCCAATGGGGAAAAGCCAAATGTCAAAGGGAGAACCCATCAAAACTGTCAACTACCCTTTTCGTGTCTTTTCCCCCAATAATTTATTTCTGCTAGAAGTGATTGAGGTAGTTATTACATCGGAATGGGAAGAGTATGGGAAAAAATTTGAATTGGGCAGAGCACCCATTTTGACTCCTAGGGAAAGTAAAAACACAAAAACGTATGCCCATTCTACCATGCATTCACATTTTTCATTTTTTCACCACCATTCTCTCATTCACGTGAGCTCTCTCAGGAATCTAGAGTTTCCTATGTGTATCCATTCACGTTTTTTGCAGTCTGCTCCATTTTTCCTAGGGTGGAAAATCATTTTTTGGTAATGCCTAGCGGATTGGGGAAGGAACCACGATTTCTAGGTGTTTGATGAGTCGTTTTGGCCCACGTGAAGCCACAGAACGTGTTTGAAACGAATTGCACAACTGGGTCATTTTTTCCCAGTTGCCACTATCAATTTTGGACCCAAGATGTTTTTATTCCATGCCCAGAACTTGCAATTGCTGTGTATGCCTCTGTTTCTTTGGTCTAAACTGATTTGGGAGTGGAAATGGGGTATGACTAGCTTGGTAAACCCGGTGTGAGAAGGAACATCACAGACAAATCTAGGGCGCTGATTTTCTTCTTTGCACACCTTGAATAGCACTAGAAGGGAAGGGATAGCCTGAGGGACTGTGTAGCAGAGAAGGGGATGCTTCCTTGTGCTGGGTGTGTAGATGTTCTAGAATCCAGGAAGATTTGGTGTAGGTGTCCATAGCTATGTGGTTGAGATCACTAGCTTAGCAGTCAACCTTTCTAGCTCCTTTGTGGCCTGATAAACCCAATTGTGTTGGCTTGGTTGCATTTTGTTGTGTCCTTGGCTATGTATGAGCCATCTTGTGTTCCTTATTCCTTGTGGGAATCATGCCTAGCTCGGGGGGGCAGTGTTGGTAAGATATTTATGAGCGCATTGTCATATGGTTGGGTGGAACGTTGCAACGACATATCTGGTTGCGGAACGAGCTTCGCTTCTAGGATAAGTAGTCTTGTGTTTAAATCTCTGTATTTACATTTTCTAATGAATTAAGATGAACATGTGAATGAATGGAATGGATTTGCTTCCACTTTATGTTAAATGTTTATGCATCTGTGCATGTTATTAGTTCAATGCATTTCATTTTATGTTCATGGGGCTAGTTTGGTTGGATTAGATAGCAGCAATGGTCGCGTTCCCTCTTGGGTGGATGAGAGGTGACGTGACGATGTGGTATCAAAGCTGTGTTGTAGCTTTGGGCCTTAAAGGGGCCATGAAAAATCATCTCTGTGATCAGCAAAAAAGTGGCAGATAGGAGAATTTTTTCAAAATTTCTCAACTATGAAAAATAGCCTATTGGGCCAGTTAGTTGAAGTCGGGCCGATACATCGGCTGGGTTTGCTGAAGATGAGCCGACAGTGGCAGCTGAGGTTGGCGGTTTTGAGTTGACGATTTCGTAGCGACAGTATTAGCATGAAGGGCGAATTCGAGCCGATACGTTGACTGCATTGTCTGAATGCAGTCAACAGAGAATGCAACCAAAGCATTTTGGGGTGGTCGACAGAGTTTGGATGACGAATTCAATGAGAAGTGACAATGGAAGCCGATGCACTGAAGCGACAGCGTCGACGAGAAGAATCGGGCGAAGCCGAGCCGATTCGTCAGCTATATTGTTTGGTTTTCACCGACATAGTGGACAAAGCCGACGAAAGAAAATTTTTGAAGTATGAAATCAGGAAATTTTGGTGAAATTGGACGCAACGTCGGCTGAGCACATCGAAAAATTTGAGCCGATGCGTGTCGGGTGGAAGCTAGAAATCGTGCCGACGCATGTCGGGTGGAAGTTGGAGTTTCAGCCGATGCATGTCGACTGGGTTGAGCCAACGAGTGGTGGGTGAAAGTCAAAAATTCTTTTTCAATGCAGCAGCAGATGAAAGTCAATTTTTTTTCCGACGGAGTGGGTGTAAGTCGAAAATTTTTCCGACGTCGGAAGGAATCGGGTGAAGTTTGCCAATGAGTATCGGGAAAAATTGGGAAATTTTACCGACACATCAGAAGGAAAAGGAAAATGGAGCCGAGATGTCAAAAAACTTTTGGTGAGTTCCCCGACACGTCAGAAGGAAAATGGAAATTTCGTCGAAACAGGGAAATTCAACAGGTTTTTGAGTGGGATTGCAGGGGCCAGAAAGGTGGAAAAATGGGAGTGTGTTTATGCGCCAGATTGTGCAAAATCAAAGAATCCACAAGGGGGAAAGCCCCCTTGACCCCCGTTGTCTCCTTCAGATAGTCATTTTTGTGAAAGAAAAGTTTGTTTTTGAGAAAGTTGTCAATATGAGATTTTTCCAGATGAAGGTAAGTAATTATGAATTCATGTGAATGTTATGCAGCAAACAATTTTGTTTATTAATGCATTTTGTAGAATTATAGTCACCGTCTAAAGGGAAACAATCCACATAGTGCAGATTAGTAAAGTTGGGTTTTGGTTTAGCCATGAGAACCTACAACATGAATGATGCACAGAACCCCAATGAGTACGAGGAAGATGCTATGGGGGAAAATGTCCGAGTTGGAAATGCTAAGACAGAGTCTAATGGGAAAAGATTTCATGATACTCCGCCATATTTTGCAGCCACCATGAGAAGCCTAAGGGTGGAGATGCAAAGTTACAGGGTGGATAATGAAAGATTGGTTAAGGCTAAGGAGAAGCAAAATCAGCTGAATGCAACTATGCTGCAAAGTTTGACAGACATCTAGAGGCAGATGAACTATGGGGACCATACAGTAAGACCGGAAGGTAGTAAGAGAAGTACCAAAAGAAGGAAGATATCTTCTAGTGGTTCATTTGACTCTGAAGGATCCATTGGTATTGGCTCAAGTTATTCTTCTCATGAGAATAAGAGAAAGAGGCACTACCAGAACCATTCACATGATGAGTTTAAGAAGGTAAGGGTGCCTACCTTCAATGGAGAGATAAAGAATGGTCAAGAACATGAAGTTTGGCTTCTTGGGATGAGAAAATATTTCTAGGTCCAAGACTACTATGAAAATATGAAGGCTAGGGTAGCCATATTCAATTTGACCGGGCGAGCATCCATATGCTGGGAGCACTTCAGGAAAGTGAAAAATATTAATGAAAGGAATATTGTGTGGAAATAGTTCCAAAAGCATTTCAAGCAGAAGTACCTCTCTGACATGTACTCTGATGATAAGATGAAATAATTCCATGAGCTAAGATTGGGACAACAAACCATGGAAGATTATGCAAACAAGTTCTTGGAGTTGTTGAGGTATGTCAGGTACATCAAAGATGAAAAGGTGAAAATCTAGCATTTCCTGAGTGGATTGCCTCAATCTTATAAAGACATAATTTAGTTTTATGAACCTATAACTATGGAAGAAGCAATAAGGAAAGCTAAGTATTGCTATGAGCAAAGAAAAGGCAAACCTGATTATCACAAGACATGGAAGGACAAAAAGAATGAGAAGTCTAACCAAAGGAAGAAAGGTTTCAAACCTTCTAACTTCAGGAATTAGTAGAACCAACCATACCAAGTTGAGAAGTAGCTAGCCGGAGTAGTGGGAGAAAATCCCAGAGAACCATCACAGAACAGAGAACCACTCCAATGTTGGAAATGTGGAGGACCCCACATGCATAGGAATTGTCCACTTGAGAATGAGAATGCAAGGTCATCTTACAACATTCAAGAGGTAGAAATAGTGGGTCAAGTAGCAAGGGTTGTCCCTAGGATTTATGCAGCACTGGAGGACCTCCAGGAAGATCACCAGTCAACCGTGGTTGAAGTTGCAGGAAGATTGTTGAGAAATCTGTTTCTATTTTGATTGACCCCGGTTCTACTCACAGTTACTTTACTCCTAGAGTAGTAGAGATTTGTGCTTTTAAGAAAGTAAAGCATATCAAATCTTGGTTAGTTCATCTAGCCACTAGAACTAAGAGAAAGGTTAGTGAAGTGGTAGAGAAATGTCCATTGGTTGTGAATGGATTGGTCACTTGTGTTGATATGGATGTTCTACCACTTGGTTCCTATGATGTTCTCATTGGAATGGATTAGTTAGAAGCTCACAGGGTAAAGCTTGATTGTTATAATAAGAATTTTGAATGCATGGATGAAGAAGGGAACCCAAGAGTTGTAAGAGGCATTCCAAAGCTGATCTCAGTTAGGAAGATTTCAGAATGCAACTGAAGAAGTGTTGTAGGAAAGGTTACAAAGTGTATGCAACTCATGTTTTGGAAGCATCAAAGAATGAAACTATTAGGTTGGAGGACTATTCTGTATTGCAAGAATTCAGGGATGTTTTTCCTAATGAGATTCCAGGGCTTCCTCCAAAGAGGGAAATTGATTTCACAATTGAACTTGTTCCAGAGCAGCACCAGCTTCCAAGACACCCTATAGGATGAGTACACCAAAAATGTTAGAGCTGAAGATGCAACTGCAAGAGTTGTTGGAGAAGAAGTATATCAGGCAGAGTGTGTCTCCTTGGGGAGCACCAGTTTTGTTTGTGAAAAAGAAAGATGGTATCCTCAGGTTGTGTATTGATTATAGATAGCTGAACAAAGTCAATTTGAAGAACAAATACCCTTTGCTTAGGATTGATGACCTCTTTTATCAAATGATAGGAGCAAAGGTATTTTCCAAGATTGACTTGAGGTATGACCTACAAACAGGTGAGAATCAAGGATGAAGACATTCATAAGACAACCTTCAGAACAAGGTATGGACATTATGAGTTTGTGTGCACCTTCTACATTTATGTGCCTTATGAATAGTGTCTTCAGCAGGTATTTGGACAAGTTTGTTCTTTTTTTCCTTGACGACATTCTTATTTATTCTAAGAATGAGGAAGGGCATAAAGAACATCTAAGATTGACATTGCAATTGCTCAAGGAGCATAGGCTGTATGCAAATCTGAGAAAGTGTGACTTCTATAAATATAGGATTCATTATTTGGGTCACATTATCTTAGAAGAGGGCATATCTGTAGACCCAAAGAAGATTGATTCCATTACGAATTGGACTACTCCAAGAAATGTGACAGATGCCAGATATTTTATGGGACTTGCAGGATACTATAGGATATTCATTGAATGATTCTCCAAGGTTGCACATCTAGTCACTTATTTGCAAAAGAATGGAATAAAGTTTGAATGGACACTGAGGTGTGAAGAAATCTTCCAGCAGTTGAAGAATCTTCTCACAAGTGCACCAGTATTGAATATTTCAGACCCAGAAAAATATTTTGTGGTGTGCATCGATGCATGCGATCAAGGGCTTGGAGGAGTCCTTATGCAAGACAACCACGTGATATTTTATGAGTCAAGAAAGTTGAAGGAGCATGAGAAGACCTATGCCACTCATGATCTGGAACTTGCAGCCATAGTCTTTGTTTGATCAGCCTACTCTAAATGCAAGGCAAGCTAGATGGTTGGAGTTTTTATGTGAGTTCGATTTTGAAATCAAGCACCTAAAGGGAAAAGAGAATAAGGTAGATGATGCACTCAGTAGGAAGGTACATGAAATACATTTGGCATCTCTTAGTATTTTCCAATCGGATTTGAGACAACAGATTGTTAGTCATACTGCTGAAGATGAATTGTATGCACGGGTCAAGCACAAGTTGCAGTAGCAAAGCCTTGAAAAGAAGTATGAGGAATATAAATTGGAAGAAGATGGACTTATTAACTATAAGAACAAAATTTATATTCTAAATGTAGTAGATTTGAGGAGATTTGTTATGGATGAGATCCATCAAGCTCCATATTCTGGTCACCTGGGATATCATAAGACAATTGCTACAACTAGAAAGAAGTACTTTTGGCTAGGAATGAAAAAGGACATGGCTGAATTTATTTCAAGGTGCATGAAATGTCAGCAAGTGAAGGTTGAGCACCAACACCCAACAGGTTTGTTTAAGCCTTTGCCAGTTCCAGAATGGAAATGGGAATTTATTTCCATGGATTTCATTACAATATTGCCAATGAATTAGAGACAACATGATTCCATCATGGTTGTGGTGGACAAGTTGACAAAGGAAACACATTTTATATTGGTTAATTCTACACATAAGACTAATGACATTGCAAAGATATTCATGAAGGAGATTTTCAAATTGCATAGATTGCCTAAGGAAATAGTCTCTGACAGAGATGTCAAGTTCACTTCCAATTTTTGGAAGGGATTGTTTGCATATTTGGGTACAAAGTTGAACTTCAACATTGCCTACCATCCTCAGACTGATGGGAAGATAGAGAGAGTGAATCAAGTGCTTGAATACATGCTTCGCATGTATGTGATGGACAAACCAACCAAGTGGGAAGATTATTTATAGTTGGTAGAGTTTGCTTATAACAATGAACAACAAGGATCCTTGGGCATGAGTCTGTATGACAAAAGGTGTAGGACACCAGTGACATGGGATAATCCAGTGAATAGGATTGTGCTTGGGCCAGAATTTATCAAGGAAATGGAGCAAGAGGTTGTAAAGATCAGACAAAATTTGAAAGTAGCACAGGACAGACATAAAATCTATGCAGATAAGCATAGGGTGAATAGAGATTTCAGTGTTAGAGATCATGTTTACCTTAGAGTGAGGGCAAGGAAGAGTTCCTTGAAGCTTGGAAGTTGTGCCAAGCTGTCACCTAGATATTGTGGGCCGTTTGAAGTGCTTGAAAGAATAGGGCCAGTTGCATATAGAATTTCATTGCCTACTAGCACTAGAGATCATAATGTTTTTCATGTTTCTTTGCTTAATAAATATGGACATGATCCTAACCATGTGATAAATTGGGGTGTGATGTAGGTGGAACCCGAGGGAGATTTCCAAATCAAGCCAATGTGCATCCTCGACAAGAAGGTCACAATTCTCTGGAACCAAGCCATAGGGAAGGTAAAGGTGCAATGGGAGCACTACGGTCCTAAAGAGGCTACATGGGAGTTGGAGGATGCCATGTGATTGGCACATCCATTTTTGTTCAATTCTGCGAAGCACTGAGGGCGATACTAGTTTAGCATTTTTGTTCAATTTTGTAAAGCACCGAGGACAGTGTTGTTGAAGGCAGAAGGGAACGTAATACCCCGATTTTGACCCCATTTGCATTAAATGTATATGATGTAAATATTGTAATTAATCATTGTGTGGAGCTAAAGGAAAAACCCCCACCATTGATTTAGCGTTTTATATTTCAGCGATTAAAATCAATGTCGATGGTATTTCGTGCTAGCCAGACACATTATAATTTTGGATATCATGTAAATATGCAATTTAATTAAAAAAAACCCACAACCAGCTATGCCAATGCAACAATAATGAGATGGGGAATTATTTCCTAAGGGTAAGGGCGGGGGGGATATTCAAACCTTTGGGCCAATGGGGAAAATCCAAATGTCAAAGGGAGAACCCATAAAAACTGTCAACTACCCTTTTATTGTCTTTTTTGCCAATCATTTATTTCTACCAGAAGTGGTTGAGGTAGTTATTACATGGGAATGGGAAGAGTATGGGAAAAAATTCGAATTGGGCAGAGCACCAATGTTTGAAAAATGCATTTTGACTCCTGGGGAAAGTAAAAACCCAAAAACGTATTCCCATTCTACCATGCATTCACGTTTTTCATTTTTTCATCACCATTCTCTCATTCATGTGAGCTCTCTTAGGAATCCAGAGTTTCATGTGTGTATCCATTCATGTTTTTTGTAGTATGCTCCATTTTTCCGAGGGTGGGAAATCATTTTTTGGTAATTCCCAGCGGTTTGGGGAAGGGACCATAATTTTTGGGTTTTTGATGAGCCGTTTTGGCCCAAATGAAGCCACAAAACATGTTTGAAATGAATTGCATAGTATGGGTCGTTTTTTCCCAATTTCCACTATCAATTTTGGCCCCACAATGTTTTTCTTCCATGCCTAGAGCTTGCAATTGCTGTGTATGCCTCTGTTGCTTTGGTCTGAACTGATTTGGGAGTGGAAATGGGGTTTGACTAGCTTGATAAACCTGGTGTGAGAAGGAACCTCATAGACAATTCTAGGGGGCTAGTTTTCTTCTTTTCAGACCCTAAATAACACTGGAAGGGAAGGCATACCCTGAGGGACTATGTAGTAGAGAAGGGGATGCTTCCTTTTGTTGGGTGTGTAGATGTTCTAGAAGCTAGGATAAATTTGGTGC
Organism: Pseudotsuga menziesii; assembly: GCA_001517045.1. NCBI lineage: Eukaryota > Viridiplantae > Streptophyta > Pinopsida > Pinales > Pinaceae > Pseudotsuga > Pseudotsuga menziesii. The sequence continues at coordinate 20,281 of LPNX010485254.1, read as the reverse complement.
AGGATCCCATAGCTCTGTGGTTGAGCTCACTAGCTTAGCAGTCAACCTTTTCGGCTCCTTTGTGGCTTGACAAACCCAACTATGTTGGCTTGGATGAGTTTTGTTGTATCATTGGCTATGTGTGAGCTTGCTAGTGTTCCTTATTCCTTGTGGGAATTATGCCCATCCCAGGGGTGGTAGTGTTACTGAGAGATTGATGAGCACACTGGACTATGGTTGGGTGGAACATTGTAGTGACATATCTAGTTTCGGGATGAGCTTCACTTCCAAGATAAGTGTTCTTGTGTTTAAATATCTGTATTTACATTTGCTAATGAATTAAGATGAACATGTGAATGAATGGGGTGGATTTTCTTCCGTTGTATGTTAAATGTCTATGCATTTGTGCTTGTTATTAGTTCAATGAATTTCATTTTATGTTCATGGGGCTAGTTTGGCCGGATTAGATAGCAGCAATGGTCACGTTCCCTCTCGGGTGGACGGGAGAGGACGTGACAAATAATCATTAATTTTTATGTAATGCATCCATGATACAAAAGATATATTTCGAATCATCTAGGATTGATTCAATTTCCTAACTCCAGACTCACTCCGAACATGACTAGATGTGGAATAATCACCACTGAAGACACACTAGTGAAACTCCAGACAACTCAAACACCTTAGAGTTGGTAAACTCACCAAGGTAGGTGAAAAAGGCCCTTATCTCCTTAAATCATGCAAAAGAGGTGCTAGGATAACTAAGAGTGAATTGAATGTGGCCCATCAAATTATGACTCAACACTAATTAGGGTGAACTGGTGATGTAACTCCCATAACTTAGAGTGATCTCCTAAAATCTAGGAATTGGTCTCTAGAGCTACTAGATTGATGCATGAGGGTGCATCAAGTGGCTATTGGGACCTAGAAGACATATCGATACACTAATGAAAGTGATAATGACATACTAATCTAGGAAATTGACATTTAGACTATGGTGGACAAGGGAGGATTACAATAATCCTAAAACGCCTCCCTTAATCCAAACTTGGACAACTTGGGCCCTGGTAATTGATACCAAAGGTCACCTATAAATCCAATGAAAAAAAATAAGTTCTAAATAAACGAAAGAAACGGGGAAAACCTCATGGAAACCCCCCCTCAAAATGAATAATAGACTAGGAACAAAAACTGAATAAAAAATTCACACCAAGAAGAGACCTGAGATAAACAAACCTCTTATCAGTGAGATATATTGTAAATATGTACACAACCTACTCGTCTGTAAGGAAGTAATGCAGAATGATAGTCTCACTATGCACTAGTTCCCGGATATAGTGCACATAGATTTATATGTGTTTGGTCCACTGCTTATGTACTGGACCAATAGAAATTTTAATTGCACTTTGATTATAACCAAAAATGTCTATTGAGGGAGAAGTGTGAATGACAAACTCTTTCAGAATCCCATGTAGCCAAAATTTTTGAATAGATGCATTCATAGCCCCCTGATACTCTTCTTCAACTAAAGAGAGAGCAAGAGCTACTTGTTTCTTGCTTGACAACCATATTTGGCCTGATCCCAACATGAAAAAAAACCCCAAAGTACATTTTATGTCAGTATTGTCTCCATCCTAGTCTTAATCAGTACAACCAACCAGATCTAGATAAGCACCAATAGAATAGTGAATCCCAAACTCTCTAGTACCATGCACATTATGAAAGATGCGCTTTGCTACCCTCCAATCTAGCTCATGTGTTTCTTGCATGAACCTAGAAACAACACTAACAATATACGACAAGTCTGGTCTCATATGAGTAAGGTAGAATACGATACCAACCAACTATCCGCAGAGAGTGCTATCAATGAGGGGTGTTGAACCACCTTCTTCCAATCTGATGCCAGATAGGAAGGGGAAGGATGATGGTTTGCAACCAGTCATATGGAACCTCTTGAGAAAATTACCTATATATCTGGCCTGAGAAATCATGATCCACAAAGATTTTTGATTCACTTCAAGTCCAATAAACTGCCTCATCAAAACCTAGAATTGTCATGGATAAATCCTTGCTCAAGGTTGAATTGATGTCCCTCAATCAAGCAGTTGAAACACCAGTGATGAGAAAGTCATCCACATACAATAAAATCAATAGTAAGCAATCTCCCTTCTGCTGCATGTAGACATTTCAGTCATACTTGCACCTTTCAAACTTCTGTGATAGTAAAAAGGAATCCATTTTGGCATACCAAGGAGAAATCTTCAGTGTACCCCTCAGGTTGTCTCATTTAGATCTCTTCTTCCAAGTCACCATGGAAGAAGGCACTCTTCACATCCATGTGATGTACCTCCCATTTCTTCAAAGCTGCAATGGCCAAAATCAACCTTGTGGAATCCATTCTTGCAATAGTGACAAATGTTTCATTGTAGTCCAACCCATGAACTTGTAAATACCCCTTTGTAACTAACCAAGCCTTGTACTTGGAAGTTGACCCATCTGATGCTAGTTTGGTTTTGTAGATCCATTTGCAGTAGACAATTTTTCTCTGTGGAGGTAAGGTGACTATAATATGTATTTTTTTCTTTGTTGAAGCTTAGATGGTGCTAGAAGTAAGGACCTTGAAGGAATCTTAAGGATGCAACTGGACATATGATTGTTCTTAAAATATCAGTATGAGCAGAACTTGAGATGGTCGAGTTAGTATTAGGCGCTTGGTTTGGTGAGTGAGCCTAGTGATAATGGTAAATGGAGAATGGTATTGGTGGATTGGTGGAAGTATTGTAAAATAAGGATCCTGCCGAAAAATCATATATGGGGGATGCCCTGATTGTGGAGCCTTGGATGAACCTTAGATGTGAAGTGTCATCACTAAAATGATGAATATATGATTCAAGCATTTTCATTTTGAAGTAGAAGAGGACAAGGAGAAGTGGGCCATATTTATGGGACTCCAAATTGGAACAAGATTAAGAGAGGGGACCTCTTACTTCTCTCCTTCCATTTTTATTGTTTCATTCTAGAGGAATATTTTTTTAATGTATGTTATAGTTGAAAGTTTTAGTGTGTTTAGTTTTTCTTGAAATAAACAATGAATGCTAAATTAATTATATTTCAAAAAACAAGCGAGGATGATTGAATTCATGCATTGTTGAGTAAAATACGAAATGTGTAAAAGAAATTTGGACAAAGCTTAAATCTTTCTAATAAATTGAAAATTTAAACCGATCGGTTTTAATACTTATGTCATGTTTTCTCCTGATGAGATTCATGCTAATGAATTGCACAAGTGAGCTTCAAACCACTTTGGGTTACAATTGTTACAAGGAGTAATACGTTATGTTGAAACAAAGAACGTGGGAAGTTGTATGCAGTAATTATGGCAGCCAATAAGAAGTTCCTCTATTGGGCCGAGGAATTGCTCCGAGAAATTTCCAAGACCCAATAAAATATTGGGGAGATACTTAAGCTACAAAGGAAACAAAATGAGATTAACCATAAAGTTTGGCAGGCCTCCCTTCGTCTGCAAAAGGAGGTAAAGAATATTGTGGTAGCTATCGGAAAGGGAAAATAAAATGAGTTGTTGAAGATGCATTCATCTAAGAAGTCAACCAAAAAGTACCAAAGATTGGAAGAATCAAAGATAATTGATCCTGGAAATAAAAAGCAATGATCTCAATTGAAATGTTGGGAGTGTGGAGGAAATCATTACCTCTGTGTATGTCCAACAAGAAAAATAATGAAAAGTTGCAACCACAAAGTTTCCATACTTATGAACCAACTAGAAAGTAAAGAGGGAGGATGAATTGTTGAAATAAACAATCCACATGTTTAGCAGGAAGGCCAAAGCCAGTAGGAGAAGCATGTAGAGACTAATGGACCTGATCCTAAAAATCCCATCGAAAAGATGCAATGAAGGAAAGGATTTGCCACATTTGTGAATTTTTAATTATGTAAACATTATGCAAATGTTTATAATCATTAGAACACCAAGCACGATGTTTTTTTAAGGGGATGGGGATTGTAATTCCCTATTTTTGACCCATGGTATGTAGTGTTTTAATGTGTGTATATGCGATGTATAAATTCCTACCATGGAGCTGAAGGACTAGGATCATCTAGTGAATGATATGTTTATAAAGGAACGTGTTACGTAGGTTGTAGACTATGTGCTAGAAATCCATGGTAAATTGTAAAAGATTGTAAATATTTATAATGCAAAGTCTAAGGATTCCTATGGGGTAACAATGAAACAATGGGAATGTATGTTATTCACTAGGGAGAGGTGAGGGGGTGTGGGAGTGTTGGTATAAATATATCACTACAAATAGCCTTCATAAAATGTCAACCCAGGGAGGTAACCTTTGAGGCATAAGCACTGTATGTGCAGGATTAGAGCTTAGCGTAACCTGATCTAATATAATCTAAAAACTATTTGAAATGTTTGATAATAAGATTTTTAATTTATTGATCATCAACTCTATTCGAATTTAAGATCATAATGCTGACTAAATACTTTCACATCTAAAATTTACAAAGCATTCAAATTTCAAGCTCTAACATAATTGCAAAAATGAAATAATGTTCAAACTGATTTCAATACAATCATACCTTTAAAGAATATCCTTGCAAATAAAAATAAAATAATGAAAACCATTTCTTCTAATATAACTCATAAACTACATTAAGTAAGCAAAAAACTATGTAATGACAAAAAAAAAACATGTGACAGAAAGTGAACTAGAAATTGATTTCTCATTAAATATCTTAATGCTGTTATCAAATTAATAGATTGCCTTAGCATGAGTTTTAATAAGTTTTATATCATCATAAAGTTAATTGTTCAATTCAATCTTAAAATGAATTACTACTTAGAATTGAAACTATTCTAATTTAAACTTGCATTTAAAACTACAGTAAGATAAATGAAATTTGCTGAGGATACTATTACAAAGTCTAAAGCTATATTCAAAATCCAATTCTACTAAAAGAAATACTTGAATTAACCTAGAGTCTAAGCTATGATAAAAAAAATGATATCTGCAGATCCTATAATTAAAATACAACTAAGTCTATTTCATTTGAAAGCCCAAATTTGCAGAAAGTAGTAGATGAATGAAACTAAAATCTGAAACTACAACAAAATGAATACAATTCAAATCTATAACACTATGAGTCCAAAACAATGCCTCAAATAGATCTACCCAAACATTCGAGCTCGTTTCTAAACTATCAGACACTGTGCACATTACTTCAATAATAATAAAATAGGCAGAAATAAATTCCAAGCATATACAAATTTGTTTTCTACAGTTGTTTGACAATCTTACTAAAAAAAACTCTTACTTCTAATGAAAACCGAAAGTAATCAATCAACTTATCTATTCTATATAGAAATTAAAGTTACAGGAGAAGGGCTTATGGTCTACTTGGTGGATCCTTGCCAAGAAGACCACAAGTCCGTAAAAGATTTGCAGACTAAGAACTCTAAGCTATAGACATGTACTAAAATGAAGAGAACATTAACAATAGAAAACAAATAAGATTACAATCTAAATAAACATATGTATCATTACTTATAATAATAAGAATAACATTGTATGAGTCGACCTCGGTTCAATTCAGAAAACCAACACTTGAGGAACACAATTCTTCTATTAGTCATCCATCCTCTATTACATTTCGATCCATAGTTTTATAGCTCAGGATCTAGGATAACTAATATTGATTTTACAGTAACAAAGCCTATCTTCTATTTAAGAATACATCCATTTGCAGAAGGTAAAATGATTCCTTCAATTAATGGTTATCTCCTTCATGCTCGAAAGACGCTCTGAATTTTCTATCTAATAATAGATATTCATCTCTATGGCACATAGTTCCTAGAGATGAATATATCATCGATTCGTATATGTGAATCATCAATGAGAGCTGGGATGGATAGATTCGGTTTTGCTCGGGAAAGCTGGAAGCACCTGAAGTGTAGAAAATATTCAACGATATTTAATCTGCTGCTGAAATCAAAACATGATGCATAATCTAATATGATTAGTCATGATCTTCCTAGAATTATATTTAATCATTAAATTAAATGAAATAAAAGTGTTTTGGTAAGTAATTATACTTGACTATACTTGCTAGATAATTAGGTAAATATATGAAACTATAGAGGGATTTATAGGGTATAGTGATCAAATGAAGAGGTCAAAAGTGGGTTTGGAGGGTGAAAACAGTGCCAATTTGGCGTGCCAACAGGGAGAGCTAACTCTTCCTTTCCAAATGTCACCAAGAGAACCCATGAAAGCATCTTTTCCACCCATCAAATTTGTTGTAATAAGGTAGTTGAGAAATCACCCTAAGCAATTAATAAAAGCATGGTTGAATTTTGAATTTGGTAGGGAAGAGTATGGGAAAGGTGGATTGACGTAGCTGTCATAAACCTCTGGGAATTTTGCATCCTTCCACCTTGACTTGTGCATGTAAGGGGGGATCATCCATTATTCATGGGTCATGTGGGAGGAAGAGGGAACAAGTTTCTATTTGTGATGAACTAGAACCGAATTGATGTGTGCAATTGAACTAAGAGCTAAGCTTGTTGGATTTTCCTTGTTCTTAACCCAATGTTGAATCTCATTAATGAATTCTGCTATATGTGTGATGCATTCCTAGTAGTGACCATATGAAATCAACATCTAAGCAATATGATATTGTGAGCATTGCAAATTCCTAGTATTTGTTTGGATTGTGGAATCTTGTGAAGGAATGCAATATCTACCAGTTCAACAGTTAGGACCTCCTATACCTATTCATGGTATTATTGATGGAAAGAAACACCCTAGGGATTGGGAAGCATAGAAGGGAAACTTCCTCAAATGTGCATGGAGGTGGTGCAGATGCTAAGATTGGATGAAGCCATTGAGATGCATGTAGCTCCATAACATAGTTCACTAGCTTACCAATTGTTGTTCTCATCCTCCTTTTGGTTTGATAAACCCAACTATGTGCTAACTTAGCCTTAGTATGTATACCCTTTTCTATGAGTCATTTTTTGGCATTCTCCTTAGTGGATAGAATATCCCAACTCCGAGATGGTCTGAGAGTGCTGAAATAATATATCCTGGGAAGAGACCCAGGGTTGGGTGGAACGTTGCACCCAAATAGCGAGTTGCTTGGACCGTTTACAATTTAAGACAAATATTCTTGTTTATGAATGTCCCTAATTGTTATGTGTTGAATAATTCTTCTTCATGTAGAGTTAAATAATATGATAACTGGAATCATGCAATTGAAATATGTTCATTTCTTTGAAATGAGATATCTCTAAACATGAATTTCTAGTTGATATGATTGAGATGAATATACTAGATTATGTATGCAATTGTATATGTAGTTACATTGTATTCTTCATTGTGTATGTCTAATGTAATTTGCATAATTTTTGTAAGCTATGTGAAGGTGTAATAGGGACCAAGCAAGATGTAATCATGCCTCAGTCACATGCTTGAATCAACCAAGTGTTCATATCCCAAATTGGAAGATTTTTGTGGAGCTTCCATGGACAAATTAACAGTGTAGAAGCCATGAAAAAAGAGAAAGAAATGGCTATATATGGAAAATATGGTCGCTTGTCGATGCATCAGGTGTTGATGTGCCAACTTTCAACTCCTGATTGTACATAATATTGGGATCATGAAGTCATGATGGCTCATAGGTGTAGTTGTTGGTTCTTATTTCTTATTCTCAACTAGAAGAAAATATCAGGATTGGGAAGTCAGGATGGTTCATTGGCATAGTTTGTGGTTCAGAATTCAATATCCTAACTGTATGGAAATATTAGGACTGGTAAGTCAAGATGGCTTGTTGTTGCAGTTGGTGGTTCTAACTTCTGACTCTTGATTGTATGAAAATATTGGGATTGGGAAGTTAGGATGGCTCGTTGGTGGTTCCAAATTTTGGCTCTCAACATATGGAATACTAGAATTGGGAAGTCAGGATGGTGCATTATTGGAATTTGTGGTTTTGACTTCCAACTACCTACATTGGAAACGTCAAAGTTGGGAATTTGAGATGGATAATGAAGACCATTGTGCATTTTGAATTTTGACTCCCGATATAAAAAATATCAAAGTCGACAAGTTGGGGAGAAATTCATAAAGATATCATTATGTGTTCTGTCTTCTGACTCTCAATGTCAAAAACATCAGAGTTAACAAGTTGAAAAGGTTGGAAAATGAACTAGTTGCAGTTCTAACTTTTGATTCCCGATGTAGGAAGTCAGGGTTGGGATGTTGGGATTAGTTGTTATGAACCACTATGTGTTTTGATTTCCAATTTCCAAAGTCAAAATAGTTGGAAATGGTGAGAAATGTTAGAAAAGTAGGGTTGGATGGTTGGGATCGAGGATATAACAGCCAAAATGTATCACTACCATCGGATTTTTTTATTAGACAAAACTAATGATTAAATGAGAAAGTTTAATGATTAATAAGGAAATATTAGCCTATGTATGTCTATGTTTTTTCATTATTGGTATTAGTTGGGAAAGAATGGGGTTCCTGATTTGTGACATGTTCTCTTCAATGGTCTAATTAACCGAGAGGGGTGTAATAAAATGATGTTGGAAAAAAAAGGAGTATTTTGTTCCCAAATGAGTTTCCTATTTCCTCAAAGTAACATCGAGGTGATTATGGATGTCACATGGTACTTCAAACAATTTTAATTTACTTAAAGGGAATCCTTGAACGCATTAATGGATCAACAAGCAATTATTTCAATAAGTGGAGTACCCTTATTTGATGTGAAAAACTATGTGTTATGGAGTATAAGAATGAAGTGGTACTTGATGACAATATAATTGATATATAGATCTTATTTTTTACTTGTTACAGTCCGCCAAAGAAAGTGAAGTCCACAACTTATAAGAATGCAAGGAAGAACAAATCAATGTCCATAGAAACTATACTTAATGAATTAACAGATTACTTAAAAGAGAATGTGGGAAAATACATGTAAGAAAGAGTGTTATGTATCAAACTAAAAGTCTTCTACTTAGATGAATAAGATAAGACACAAGAAATGGAATCTAGCTCCATCAAAGTCCCAGTGCAAGACTTAGCTAACTTTGAAGGTAAGAATTCTCCAGAGCATTATATTTGCAAATGCAATATTGTTCATTTCACTTATATAAGTGATGAATAAGTATTCCCGCTCAGTTGAGAGGATGTAAGTAGATTTTAAGAAATAGAATTCTTGGTTCATTGGAAAGGAAAACTTACTTCTAGTTTAGAATAATTATAACAATCAAGAAAGGAAAAAGAGAAACTCAAAGAAAAATTACTAATACATGAGGAGAAAAATATAATTTATATATTCAAGTACCCAAGTATGCTCTTGAAAAAATTGAAAGAAAGACTTTGTATGCTCTAGAAGAATTTAAAAAATCCCACGAGAAGAATGCACAACAAAAAAAAAATATTAGAAGAAACTAAGCAGGAGAAGCATGAAGAACATGGAAAGGTCCCAAAGATATTGTTGATTTGAAATTCCAAGTTGAAGAATCTATAATATTCAAGGAGGTTATAACTAGATAGATAAAGGAGAAATATGAAATATTTCAAACAATAAAGGTTGAGACTATCTTCTTAAAAAGTGAATTGGAGAAGACTGCTACAACAAACAAAGTACAATCTAAAAAAGTATCTTCGCTCAAGAGTCATCTAGAAGAAATTGCAAAAATCAGTAATGTTCAAGAGGTGGAAATTATCTTCTTAAAAGAAGAAATTAGGAATATAAGTATTTCTTCTAATGAAAAAGATAAAGAGGAATTTGTGAAACATATAAAAGGAAATCATTCCTTGAAATATCAACGACATAAAATTTCAAACAAAATTTGGTGATGTTGGTATGGTAATTAATGTGCAACAATTTCAGCTCCAAAAACAAATGAAGAGGCTAATGGATTGAAGGATGATGTGGTTGATATGAAATAAGTTGAAGGAACCATTGATCATCTTATAAATCAAATTGAGGAGGTCAAAAGGGTTATATAAACATATCTACAATAAAATGAAAGGATTTTTCAAGAAAGATAATTGGAGATTTTATCTTTAAAAGAAGAAATGAAAATGTCAACTGCTACATACTTGATTCTTGAGAAGAGTACATAAACCTTAGAATAAATCTTAAAATTCAAAATACCACCTAATTATATAACTAGCTTAGGATATGTTGAACAAAATTCCAAGGTCCTAGAGAAAAAGGTTGAAGATAAACCTAGATGCTATACAAACATCTAGAGAGGTTTCAACTATGTTGAGGAAACCAACAAAGGAGAAGTCTATATTCAACCAATATAGATATTTGTAAACAATAATAAGCGTATTTCAAAAGGCCTCAAGAATTATTTTGGTTCAGTAAAATATTCCATCATGTACCAAACTCAATGACCTGGTTATTGTTTTAATAAGTATAGTCATAAGGTAGTAGATTATAGAACTCATGCTAATAAATATATGAGGAACACTTATGGAAGCTATCAAGGGACATTTCATGGTTACTGTTATACATGCAATGATTATGGACATAATTAAATAAATTGCAAAACCTTTGGAAAAGACAATTCAGTAAGAAATAGAGGTTTCTATATAACATCTCACAATGTTGAATGTTACAACTATCACACCTATGGATGCAAAGCACCACATTGTAGAAGCAATCCAATGAATCTTCCTAGACAAGAACATGCAAAAGTATGGAGAAAGAAATCAATTGACCTAATCAATATGAGACCTACAAATATTGAACATAAAGATACAAAAATGTGGAATAATGAACCAATTTAAAATGCCAGTACCAAAGAAGTCCAAACTACTCAAGATAACAAAAGTGAAAATAAGGAACTAGACTACGAAAATCATAAAAGATATTCTATATTAATTTGTCTGATTGAGTTTTAAATGATTGAAGGGATAAATCCTAGGAACATTGCCATGAATAATGACAAAATAAGACAAACATTGTTGCTACTTGTTGATGAATTAAAAAGGGGGATATGACAAGAACAACACAATGAAATGTATGAAGCGCAATCATCATGAACATGGTAAAATAAAATGAGACTCTACACTTGTAATGATTTTCTCCACAAAGATCAAATTTGTTGGAACTCAAGAACAAAATCAAGAGTATGACTTCATACAATATAGAAAGGAAAGGTAATAAAAAAACTCCATGGCTAAGTATTAATGAAGCTGATAACATTGGTCATGGTCTGCTAATTTCTAGCACAACATGCAAAGACTCTTGAGTATAAGTAAACTATATACTAATCATAGTTTCAAGGATTAAATAGGAATTTAAAATGCTCTACATATGCACTAGAATGGATCTATCAACATCCATTGAAATGGTCAAAATTGTATATTATAAAGAAAAGGGGGACTTCCACTGTAGAAGATCAACATAAATACAGTTTAATAGTTATGAGTCATACATTCAAACTTTGCAAGCATATCATTGACCTTGGTCTAGAAAATAATTATTTTTTCTTAATTAAAATATTATCTTTTGAAAACAAGAAAAAAACTAAAAGTTTATATATGGAGAATTTGTTGTTAGACAAATTTATAGTTAAGGTACATAAATTCACAATGACAAGTGTAATTTTGTATCTGGGAAGGTTCCCTCTTCAACACCTACACTTCCCAGAACCATCCGAGCTTGTGCCAAAATGGACATGATATCTTTCTATTTCTCTAATTGTCCAATCCAATTCTTGAGACATGTGATTTCGTCTGCGTTGCACTGATTAAATTCTGTTTGGGAATACCATTCCCTGATGTTAGTCTTCATTCTCCAAGATTCCTGCTTTTCCAAGTTTTCTTTGATATCCTGAATTCTTTTCGCTATGCTTGAACCATTTCGAAAATATTGATCTCAGAAGAATTAAAGTGCTACAAGATATGAGAATTAGACATGGTGACTAAATACTAAGAAAATATGTTGACTAAATGGTTGGATACTATTACAGAGATAAACTTCTTATGGATTGGGTGTACCACAAAATACTGAATGACACCATAAATCAATCCATTCCAATATGCAACAGAAATAAAGACATCTAACACTAAGGGATATGAAGCGTACCTTATTCTGGACGGTTGATGTAGATCCCCGTTGAGATTTTCCAACATGCTTGCATTCACAATTCGTTGTCAACAACAACAAACAAGACAAGCATGATATATATCAAAGTGTTAGACCTACTCTAGCATATATATAAACCATCATGTATAAGAAAAATAACTATATATATGGATACAATATTCATAGTTATGCACGTGTATTGGACATGAAATGGATATTTCTATTAATAAAAACAGAGATATAATAGTGACAAACTCTGTCGGCACTTCTTCGAACCAGATAAACCGAGTCCTCCACTTGGGCCTCCACCACTTTAATCTTCCATCACAATGGAAAGCTTACAAAGCAAAGGAAAGTTTGGGAAGAGCAGCAATGTGTGCTCCAAAGGGACAAAGGGATGCAGACTCAAGAATAAACAAGTGAGGAAACACTGAACTATGGTTTCCTTACTCTCCAAATTCTCCTCCTCAATATATCCAAGAGGATCAATATATAGCACTCCAAATAGGCAATGGAGGGTCAATTCCGAGCATTCTCAAGGATTATGGAAGGCCAAGAGTCAATTTTTTCGGGACTCTATGAGGAAATTCCAAAAACTTTTGTATTCATGCACATTTCCCGATGTACATGGGTTTTGGCTCACAAGTTGCGTGTACACGCGGATATTGCTTTAAAAGTCGCGTATACACATCAACAAGTGTTTTTTGGGCACTTTATTGGAACATCAAAGCATAATATGAGCAAAGGGGGTCCAAAGAGTCTGCAGAGGGACATGGAAGGCTATAAAGGTGCGATCTACCAAGTGTGGTAAAATCAGCTATAATAGATTCCCTTTAATGTGTGAGGTCAGAGGGGTAACATGATGGACAAAATACATTATATACATCCCAGAAGTGGAGTAATGAAGACCTAGGTGGAAGAACCAAACAATCATCAGTACAATACAATGATAAATATCTACATGTGACTGCAAATATACATGTAGCAGTCCCAGATACATAGGAGTACAATGGCCATGAATAGGCATAATATACAAATGTCATGTGTGGTCATCGCCACGTACAATATACAATGAACAAGATTTGCATAGTCTATGAAGATACATGGTAATATACTGGAATTTGGTCATGAGAGATGCCATCTCATGAATAATGGCATGATAAAGGAGGTAGCATATGTGGAATCCCACCAATCTTAGAGGTATTCTACGTAACTTCTACGAGTACATGTCCCATCACGCGAATAAAGGTGTCAAAGTCAAACATGATGGTACATCATCTAATTACAATTCATTGATGTATACCGTTAATAGATGCAAGGTATCCCACTGATAATTATAATGGGAACCAAGGTACATAGTGCAATCTAACAAGTGTGAATATATGTGTTGAGGTCGAACACTTGAAAGAATTCATCGATCAGGGGACATTGATGTATTCCCAAAATGTTGATGGCGAGGAAAACTACCACTGATGACTGTAAGTCTCAAGGAACTCAAATGGACTCTAGACTCCTATTCCATAATAAATTTTCTGAAGTCGATGGAATGGAATCTGCTGGAAGGAGGGAATTAAGGAATCCCCCATCAACCAACACGAGGTACTAAACAATGCTGGATAATGTGGAAGAACTAAAACATACAAGATGTGCATGAACCAGTAACTGTATGGGGAATGACTGATATGCAAAGTCAAGATAACTGAGCAATGACCGACCCATGCTAAAACTTCCTTCAAATAAAAGAATACAGAAAATGGTAATTGAATATAGGCAGCATAGACTTGACATGCAAACTGGGACAACTCTGTGACACAGGAGGCATCAACAGAGGCTCCATAGGGACTGTAAGCATAACCAGTCGGTGGAGGAAACTTAGAGCAACAAGTACATATCCTAAAGTCAAACTAACAACCCAAACAATGGATGTGATATACAGTGCTCTGTTCAAAGGTGACATGACTCAATAACTGCGAAAGATAATATCATTTCCCATCCGGATTTTTATGTTTTTTAAAACAAATTTTGGAATTTTTTCTTTAGATTAGAAAAGATTGAAAAATAATAAAAGTTATTATAGTATACAACTAGGAGGAGACAATTGTTGTGAGAAAACAAACTAGTTCCAAGTAGTGGAACATACCTATGCTTAATGCAAGGAAGCATGTGTAGGATAAGGCCTGTCGGGGGAAGGGCTCCTCTCGGTAAGGGATGATCAAGATGCAAAGGATATGAAAAAGGCTTTGTTTGGCTAGGATTGGGACAATCTTGGGCTACATGGCTTATAAATATGAAACAGGGACACGACATAAAGCTCAATAAGACAAGCAAAACTCATGAAATTCAATCACAACTTGATATACAAGGGAGTCCCTATGGGGAATGGCCAGCATAAATTTTAAGAGGAGTATGAAGATCTTGCTCAAGGACATGGTGGGACTATAAGGGACTCCCAAACCTAAAGGAGAAATCTCAACATGGGTACCAAACTGCAAAACAAGATCTAAATAGGGAACCCATGTATATGAAAGCTCTACCACTTACGTAATGTCACTTCTTATAGCAGTATGAAGGTTCCATGACACTACGAAGTGGGTTCCTACCTAGAGTCAAGGTGAAAGGGTCATAAGGAAACACATAATGCAAGTGGATATGGAGTCCTAACCTATATGCCAGTTTGAAATTATACCTCTAATAGATACGAACGGGTCTAAGTCTTGGTCAAAGTACGCTTAAATCAGGTCCCTACACCACAACATTAAGACAAACAGTGAAAAAATAGTCAATAAGGGTCCAAACTATAGAAAGGTGGGTAAAAATTAAATTTTTTTTTCTATAATATAGTAAAAAACTTATTTTTACCATACCATTTCAAATTTTCACCACACATAGTGCTTTTGACCCACAAACTTCAAAAGCTGATTCCGGGAGCTACAATCCACAAAATAAAGAACCGTCTAGATCAGGTAATTCTCCATGCCATCCTCATTCATTTAAATGTTTTTATTTTAATTTTCAATGGTTGAAGTTTATTTTTGGGACACCCCAAAATTGTCGTTTCCAACCCACATGGAAAATCACTAGATTTTCGCGTATAGGGATCGATATACATGGAAAATCCTTCTATTTCTGCATATATACGCAGTTGCTTGATGAACAGTCATGTATAAGGCCACATTTACCAATTTTTAAGGTGGAGACTCATGAAACTCTCAAAATTTTGTGCAGGTTGGTTCTGGGATGGTGTGAACGCGAGCAGGAACATTAGAGGAAATTTCAACTCAAAATGGGCCTCCTAAGGAAAATTAATAAAATAATAGTTAAAATAATAAAATAATATTTATTAATTTTGGAGGAAGAAAAGAAAAAACTACTTTTTTGTTCATATTTTCGACATATTTCCCTGTGTTTTTACTCAAATTTCGATCGGGATAGCTCATTGGATGCAGAATTAAATTTTGTATCCAATGAGTACCCACTCGGCATACTTTTGAAGGGCCCCGCTACCCCAAAAATAAGAAATACCTGAAAAAACATGATGATGATGTTTTTTCAGATATTTCTTATTTTTGGGGTAGCAGGGCCCTTCAAAAGTATGCCGAGTGGGTACTCGTTGGATGCGGAATTTAATTCCGCATCTAACGAGCTCTCTCAATCGAAATTTGAGTAAAAAACAGGGTGACATGTTGAAAATACGAACAAAAAAAAAGTAGTTTTTTTATGATACCTATCCCCAAATTAATATTAAAAAATTGTTTAATAGGTGCTCCCTTTTTGAATTTTAAAGCATTTTGATTGGCTAATACATGATGACATGGAATTTGTATTATTTTTGGAAGGCCCATTTTAAATTCAAATTTCCTCTAATGGACGTGGAAAGGGCTGTGCAAGGTGATCTAATGGCCCAACAAGATTTGAGGGAATGTGCCTCATATAATTTTTGGCACCTTAGTAGCTTAAGATCCAAGCCAAGACTGCTCCAAATGATGGTGGAATACTAGGATCCGCATACGAAAACCTTCCAGATCGATGGGATGCACCTCATCCTTGAGGATGAGAATATCTATTTTATCATGGAACTATCTCGTAGTAAATATACGAGCTTGTGGGGTTGGAGGTGGCCTCACAATTGAGGAGTACATTACAGTTTACTTCCTCCTAGACATAGACAAGGTTGGGAGTCAGATTCCAACGAACTCTATCCATAACCTTGGCCTCAAGGCCATACTACTAGCATTAGGAAGGATTGTAGGATTGACATCTCTTCATCAAGATTCCAGGCCATTGATGTATTATGCGATAGAATGCATGAGGCCCACCATTTATGATTGGAGCACATAATTGTTGGGTAACATGAAAAAATAGTTGTTAGACTATAAGATGGGTAGAACGTGAAACTTCAATTTTGCAAGCATCTTAAGTACATTATTCTTTGAGTGTGTACCGGGGCTAAGCCCAAGAGTGGATATCACTCATGGTGCTCAGGATCCAGCTCAGCCGCGCTGGGAAAATGTGATCTAGAGGTTAGGAGGAGGGTGAGTGGCTATGCCCTACCCAGCTGACTTTTTCCATTGGTGGTGCATGCAGATCATAGCTATAAACAACTACCCTTATGAGGGGATAGAATTCTGTGGAGATCCTGGCATGCCTATTCCAAAGGGATCCGCATACAGTGACATAGGTAACAATCCCGCCTCTATTTTTTTTTGAATTATTTTGTGTTTTTTGATATAGTGAAATAAAAAAGACATGTTTTTCTGTGATGACATATAATGATACTAGTCATGTATACGTAGATGTTGGACCTAGGTGGCCAGACGACTTCCCTCGACATCGTTGAAGGGGGAGGGGTGATGAGATCATAGGTGTGGATGCAGATCGTATGCTCCAAAACATCCACACAAACTTCGTTTGACTGACACATAGAGTGCCCATGGCACAAGTTGAGGACTTTCCTGAGGCTATGCAGTTACATGTGGTGGGTGTACCATGCACATGGTTTTGGTTATTTAGATGGATAGCTAGAGTTGTCGTGTGTTATCATGATCAGCAGCCTACTCCACATGCTTAGAGGCCTAGATTTACTTTTTGTTCTATTGACTGTGTAGTATATTTTGGAGGCTCGGAAGCCCCACTTTTGTATCATGACATTATGTATTATGACACCAATTTTTGGACTATATTTTGAATGAAAAAGACTTATGATGATCAATTATTTATATTTACATGTGTCAATGTGATGTGAATGCTTCATTGTATTTGTATCAAATGCCAATCTAGTACATAATTTGCATATGAATCAGCAACATGATTATAACTTCTTGGAATCTGAATGTATGTAATGTTCTCAAATTGTCATTCTAACAACCTTACTCGAAAGAATCTTCGTAATAAAGTCAGAGATCTAACATGATATACACCATTTAACTGTAATACCATTATATGTGAGTCAATACGTACCTCAAGAGACCAAATACCATGAGAGATGGCATTGCATAACAACTCAATCACAACACTATATTCAACAATATTGTTTGATGAAGGCTGAAGACATACACCTCCTAAAGACAAAACCTGATGCGTAGGAGTATAAATCACCCAAGAAGCCGAGGCTAAATTTTGGGTGTGGCGAATGGCACCGTCAGCGAATCCTACATATACCGAAGAATCTATCGACATCTAACACAAAAAATATAAGCAAGTTAAAAAACTCGATCACAACAAGAATACCAAAACTACACTATGCAACTATACAATAATATACAAAGTATCATCCTCGACTGAGAATTATGCATAGTACTTTTTAAGATAGAGCCCATTTCTAGGCTCCACCAAGGCTATCCCCTCATAATCGACTAGCTAGTGAGAACCTTTATCTAATACTCGCTTGATCACGTAAGGCCCATGCCACATGGGTTTAAAATTCCCCACCCCTAACGGTTCACTAGCTTGGTCATATAAGAGGAACAACTCACCTTCACTAAACTTCTGGGGACGGACAAACTTATCATACTTGGATTTAACACGATGCTTGTTAACCTCAAGAGACACTAAAGCATCTCGATGCTTCTCATCAATTTTCTCTAAGCGAACCATACGTTCCTCTAATGAAAACGTTTCACAACTAGCTTGAAAGAAGGGATTTCACATTCAATCGGTAAAATTGACTCCACCCTATGCACTAGCTGATATGGGGAAAAACCGGTGGCAGTCTTAACTGTGGTTCGGTAACCCCACAAAGCAGGATATAACATGATATGCCAATTGGTCTTGCTTTGCGTGATGGTTCTTTGGAGAATGGACTTAAGTGACTTGTTAACTGCTTCAACCTGTCCATTCACTTGAGGATAGTAAGAATAGGAATGCTCTTGCTTATACCCTAACTTCAAAGATAACTCAACCGTTTGTTGGTTGTGGAGCCTAATCTTCTAGATCCAGAGATATTATTCAGTTGTGTTTGTACCCCAGGTGTGTTGAGGCCTGGAAACTCGCAGGCGGCAACAGTAAGGGATTCTCCCCAATCAGCGTTCCCAACTAGCCCGCTGACTGTTTGGTATAGGGAATCCGTCCGGTTTGCGGTCCGGCTACCGTAGGTCAAAGTAACAAACAAAGGCTTTACCGGTTGCGGCCCGGCCCGCTGAGTTTTTGTATTTTGACTTAAAGGAATGATATACACGTGCCTAATTAAATGCAGGCTGGTTTAAATACAGGGGGCGGTCACAAATTGATGCGCAGGTTCTTACCTCTCGTCTTATGCTCACAAGCAAACAAACCAGATACGAACAGAAATAACTAACTATCTAAACTATCCCTAGGGAGCGAGGCTATCATCTTAACTGAGCAATACAAAATCACATACGGTAAGAAAAATCACAGATAGCTGATACTTTTCCCACAGCACATGAAAACTACAAATATTCAAATAACCAGTTAGCCGATCATTCTATAACAACAATTATTACTCATAGTGCAAATGCATCCCAGAAAAGACTGCAGAATAATTAACAAGAACTTAGGTCCGAAAAATCAAATATCCTTACAGCGCATGAAATACAGCTGAACACGAAATAGTTCTTCTTCAGCATTATTCATTGAATAACATTGGTACATTTCACTTCTTTACTCTTTCCAGCAGACAAAATTGCAGTTCACTTCGTAAAACGAAATAGTTCCTCTTACAAGTCAACAATTACAAAATTTTCTAAGGGAAAAGCCCTGCTTTCATCGAGCTTCCCATTATTTAAACTACAACTGATGTCCTCTGGGTTCCCTCAACACGTCTTTTCAATGCCCTTGACGATTCAGTTTCTTTCCTGGTCGTTTCACCTTCTCCATCATTTCCACAGGCGTTTATTTTCAGACAGTAACCGCTAAAAAGAAAATGTCCCATCGGCGCCTCGGTCATTCGTTCACGTTGTCCTTTCCGGCGCGATGCTCTGCTTCAGCGATTCATGAGATGATCTCTGCATACAAACTTGGTGCATTATCCATTGAATTCAGACATTAGGCATCCATAATTTTGAAATTATAATGATATATTCACAACGAGCTAGCCTAGTTCATCCGGGTGAGGAACTGCGGAGGCTCGGAACGGCAACGAAAAGGTAAATCGCCAGTCGGGCAGTTCTTAGATCGGATGAGACAAGGTTCTTACACCGGATGGGAGAAGGCTCCAGGAGCCGCAACGGCGGAGGAGTACCAGAAGAGGGGGAGCGGAAACACGGGCGTCGTAGGTGATCGGGCGGCGGAGAGGAGTGGATCGGACGACAGACTACTCTGCCACCCGCAACGACGGACGGAACGCAGGCTACAAAAAGGAGACGGAGGCTAAATAAGGCGGAGTTCGGGTGTCGGGTGAAACTCACGTCGGGGCCCGACTTTATCTCCCCAGCCGCAACATCGGGTGAACCGGAACTCTGGGGCAAGCGATTCACAACCCGAATCGGGCGTCGAAGAGAAGTGGATCAGACGGGGAGTTTGGTCTAAGAGCCGCAACGACGAGTGATATAAGACTCCACTTCTTCCAAAAGAGGCCCGATCCAAAGGGAAGAATTAACAGCGGTAAGGCTCAAATGAGGCCAAAAACCAAAATTTCGCTAAGGTAAACCTTCACACTCTTAAAAGTGTTAAAACCGATCTCGCGACTCACATTGAACTGAACGCA
>LPNX010485241.1:542207-641161 GCA_001517045.1 Pseudotsuga menziesii | reverse complement strand
CATCTATCTTTTGGTTTAAAGATCTAAGTTTTGTTTAAAGAGGAAGAAAAGTAAAAGAACAGTAAACACTTTGCTCGAATATATATATGCTTGAAAAACTAACAGTTTTAGCATGGATCATTACAGCCTCAGCCATTTCAGAGCCTTGTTCAACAAAGTTTCCTTGCCACGACTGAGATTCATTAGTCCATTGAGATGCTTTCAGTAATGACCTAGTTGATTTGAGCAGAGTAGCAGAGCAAATATGGTCACACAGTTACAGAGGGGCTTATCAGATGGAGATAGGCGTATAAGGTGAGATCAAGTATATGTTTCCTTGGTTTGTTTTTGCTCTGTGATGTATATTAAACACCTAGGCTTGCCTTGTTAGGATGATCATGGTGACCTATGCTTATATATATACTAATGCTTGAACTTGTGCTAAGACTGATCAAAGGACTCAATGTTGAAGACTGTTGCTCATACCATGCTTTATACAAATGTTAAACCTTAGTGCTATGTTGGTTCCATGTGTCATTTGTCCCCATCCATCTAGTTCATCCATGATTGATTCTCATCCCATGACTTTGGTTTGATTGAGACCTATGAGATTGAAGATCACTTTCCCCACTTTGACCCCTACGCTTGATGGAGCCCATGTTGTTTTGTGTCTCGGCTCTGATTTGTGCAACAAAACATGTCGAAACCTTGATCCTTTTGGGCCAGGAGAACCTACTGGTGTTGGTTCCTGAGCTTAGGTGAGTTGGGTTTTGAAGCCTTGAAGCCTTGACTCAAAGCACCCACTTAACCCCTAAACCCACTTTCCTAGGTTTTCGAGTGATTATTTATCACTAAAATAATATTTCTCTCAAAAAAGCTAAAAAAAGTCAAAAAATGGAAAATATGGAGAAAGACAAATTCCTAAATCAAAGAAAACATGTCGGGGACATGTCCGGAGAGGTGGCAAGTTAACTAGCAATCATTCCTAAGATTTCTCAAGCCCAAATCATGTGGATCTCCATCAAATCAATCAAGGGAAAATCACTCCAAATTGGAGGGGGTGCATTCCATAAAAGGGGGGCGCATCGCTCCATTGGGAGCCAATAATTTGAAGATGTGGCGAATGAAGAAGATATAGCACCTATCTCTTGAGAGGTGGTGCCCATCTCATGGAGTTAACTCCAACAACACTCCTAAATTATCTCAAACACTCGCTCTCCTCTCTCAATTGAGGTTGCACCCCCCCTGGGCTTCATTTTGCTATAAAACTAGGGTCCGTTTCCATTGTTTTGCATGGAGAGTGTGGAGCTCATGCATTATATCTCATTGTTGAATATTTTTAATGAAAATAAAAGGCTTTGGAGGAAAACTTGTGTAGAGAATCAATGTGTGGAATGATCTTTGTGCTTCTATGAGGTAAAATTGTATCGGTTTCTTGCTTTCTTCATTTGATGTTATAGCTGGCCTTGGTAGGATTATTGCTGATCAATAGGAGAGAATAGGTAATCTTGTTTGCTTGTTTATTTCTCTTATTTTCTTATGCAAAGATATGTTGAACGTGTATGTTTTACTTGTTTCTATGCATGCTTTTCTAATTTCTTGCATAAGATATACCGGATACTAACTCTTGTCTAGTAGTATTGTCTAAGTTGTGCAAGTACATCTCGCTTGAAGGAGTGGCGGTTCTTGTTTGATTCCTCCGCATCTTCATATCTTTTTGAGAAGATCTCAATCCTTCTTCTCTCCACCAGAGGACTCCATCGCCCAAGTTTTACGATATAAGGTAGTCTTTCTTCTCCTCTCTTTCATTACACTTCAAATTCTTTTGGTTACTATACTCATGCTAGTTGGAAATTATTGCAAGTTTTAAATCAGATCTAAAGATTTATTTTCTAGTATGAGATTTTAAGTTAGATCTTAAGTACTTAAAATTCATTTTTACACTAGATTTATCTTCTTTCAAAGTCTAACTTTCAAACACTATAAAAAATTATTTTTCAGTACTTGAAGTTAGAAATTTTTTGTGCTTTAAAATTTCTAATCTAGCATTTTAGTGCTATTTCATTTGCTTTCCATCTCTTAAAGAGGAAAGAAAAGATCCTAAGAAGGAAAGCTAGAAAGCTTTCTTTACTTAGTTGAATTTTTGCATTTTTTAAGAAAGTTTTCTTTTGAATTTTTGTAGTATTTTCCCAAATAAACATAAAGTGTCTGGGACCTTTTGCCATTAACTTTTTCTTGCTATTTTTTGGCTTTTGAAGGATAGGTAGAGAGGCATGCTACTAAAACTTTGAAGATTCGCTCAACCGAAAGCCTCATACTTCCCACTTCTTGCTCTTCCCATTTTCTTTCTTCAAAATACTATCAAAAAACTTGTAAACTTGTTGATCTTAACTTATAAAAGATCACAAGCATCCTAAAAATAAATTTCATTGTAATTTTCATAATAAAAGAGAGTGAGTGGGCTTCCAAAGTGCCCACACCCCATCCCCATTTGGGGATCTAAGTGGTCTGTTGTTTGGTTTGATTGTTAGAGTAGTCGTTTTTCTTTTTTCTTTTCTTTTACATGCAAAATAAAGAAAACAAATACTAACCCCTATAGTTTTTTGAACTATGGTGTCATTGAAAGAGCTTGCTCGAGTATGTGGCATTTGAAAAGAGATTCATATGTAATAATTAGAAAACATTTACTTTCTTTCTTTTGCTTAATGTTATATTTTCAATTTTGCAAATAAAATGAACCTGGTTGAGCTTTCCCAAATTACTTGAAATATGGGAAAAGAGATTCTCAACCACTAAACAACTTCATATTAAATTTTGATCTTTTAAAAAATAAACCAAGGCTCGTTCCCGTATGCTCTGCACCTCTGCGTCTTGTTCGACCAGTTGGTTGCACCAGAAAGGGATACAAGTGACTAGAGTAACAGGGAAATCCATATAAGCCTGCTTTCAAGATATTAGGAGGTCACAAAGGTTGACTACCACAAAGTCAAGGGGATACTCATTAATGAGGTTCGTCCTCCCCCCATTGGACACTTTGTAAAGCTGCTTTTGCGCTCAATTCGAGAGACTTTGCGTTATTGGGCCAAACCAGAAATCAACCCACTCCCTTAATACTCACTAATAATTATAAAATTTATCAACCGAGACAATTGCAATACTTTCACGACACAGCGTTTGCACTCCACGTAGCATTTACAATCAACATCATTTACAGTTGGCAGCTTGTATTGGGCATTGGTCTTTTTGCTTATTGTCTTGCTCATGTACTTTCATTTCAAGCAAAAATGATGATGATGGATATTATATGTTGTTGAACTATTCAAGTCTTACATATTGTTTTTATGGTTGGAAAAAATAAATAATTAACTCCTAGATTAGTTTTTTTTCCTTTTGGTAGATTAACAAACTTAGATGACCACCCCCTTGGCTTCGCTAGGAGTTAGCCTAGACAAAGGAGTTGAGTTTTCAGGTGACAACACTTGACTCTGACTTGCCCCCAAGATTGCACCCAGTGGCTTGAAGATTTTTTCCACGGGACCCGAGGTGCGAATTAGGCGGCAACAATTCTCAAGCAAAGAAAAGGTTATGAAACTCATTGTATATACCCTTCCATTTTGCATTTTTGTTGGTAAATATTTTTTGTGAATAGACGTATTTAAAAAAGAAAAAATAGAAAAGAGTAAGCACATGAACTCAATATATAGGTAACAAATGATTAGATATTAAAAAAATCATAAAATATAAGAATTGGTTGAGTTAGTCGGTATAAATAATAAAATATTATATTAATAGGACTGACTCACTTAAAATAAACACAAAAATATTACTAAGAGGGAGAACTAAATCAAATCAATGAGTGCAATTGATTAAAGAAATAATAAAGCATTACTAAGAAGGGAAAGACTTAGTCATTAGAGATAATGCAAATTATTAAAAAGAGGGAGGATAAGTTAAATTGAGCTCATTAATATAAACCATATAAAATTAACAAAATAATATTAGATTAGAAAGGTTATAAGAATATAAAATGACAAAATTAAAGATATATGTTATTAGATTGGAAAGGTTATAAGCATATAAAATGACAAAATTAGAAGTTATTTACATCCTTGAACATAAAGGAAAAGTCCGATTAACGAGAACAAGGCCCAGAGATGATTTGAATCCAAGATACTAAATAGAATAAAACAAGTATTCTTATATAAGGAGTTAGATTTAATGAATAATATAGAGAATTTCTAGGTGAGATGAAGGAAATAGTATTTTTTATCAATAAAGAATAATGAGGATAAACTAATAAGATCATGGAGATGTCAAATGACTTAATGAAACATATAATAGAATGACAGGTCTCAAAGAATGAAAAGAAAATTAATTTGAAAAAGAGGAATTAGGAAAGGTAATTCTAGAAGATGGAGTGAAAAAGAAATGATAACATAGAACAAGCGTAATGCATTAAAAGAGCTATAATAAAAGGGAAGAAGTAACTAATAAATATTAAAAGGGGTAGATTAGAAAAATAAGTTTAACAAAGGATGCTAAGGAGCAAGGAAAAGAATACAAATAAATGATATAAGTTAAAACAAAGAAGAGAGAAGATTTAGAAAAGATAATTAAATGCTAATAAACAAGATGAAACAAGAGGGAAGAAAACGGAGTGGGGTGGGTAAGAGGAACATAGAGACAGGCTTAATGATGCTGATGGTGGATGATGGATTTTTAAAAATCACTGAGCTTGTAACCATCTTCCCAATTAAAGTTGTTAGGTTGATTTTCAATTTCTAGGGCTTCCCTAATAAAGGGACTTGATGCTAGGATTTTGGCTTGATTAAAGAAATAAGGTGTTTGGTGTTATAAGAATGCTCTTCTATAAAAGATTTAGTAAGGCAGTTATGATATGTATCAACAACAGTTAGGATTTGTCATAGGAGCAAGGAATTTGATAAATACCCTGATGCAAGAGAGGGTCAGATTTATCTTTAACACTTCTAAATAATTTCTTGAGGGTTTTGTGAGGTTCAAAAAAGTTATAATCTTATTTTAGATAAGATTTTGAAATGCAATCAATGATTCCATAAATGTAAGGAAGCCAAATTAGGGCTCGAGGAGGAGATTGGAGAGGGGTTCTTAGATTGCAAATAGAGGGCATAATGAAAGGCTTTATTGATTTGGGAAATAGAATAACCATTGGTTTGGATTTGTTTAGGTGTTGTGGACAGAAATTCAAATAGCTTTGGAAACAAGAGTTTTAAGAACTATAGATTTTTTAGTCAAGTGGTGGTGGGATCGGGCATGAAAGTATCTATTAGTATAAGCCTTGAAGCCATAAGTTAGTAGACCAAGACCATTGTGACTTTTAACACATGGAAAATGGTAATGAATGTCCAATGGCAATGACAATGTATGACCTTTGCCACACTGGATGTTCGGTGTTGGACGTGTTTTATTCCCTCACTCAAAATACCCAATGTGATGGGTGTACTACCATTTACCACTGTTGAATTTGCATTACAAGCTAACATCCCTTCTTCTAGCTATATATAAAGTTGTGTTTCAAGGTGTCAAGAGACTAGCGATAACATAAATATACAAGTATATTAATATCCTCTAAAGGAAAGCATTAGTGATAGAGTTCAAAGAAATCCAAGTATAAATTGGATCTGGGCAAAAGAATCAATGCCAATTTTCATACTATTCTACCCTTCCTTGGCTTGACCTTGAAAGATAAGACCCAAATAGTAACTTTTCATCTTCATCAATATCTGTTTAAAACAAAAATGAACCTAACCTCAACCAATCAATAATATTTTACTTCGATCCTTTACCATCATTAAGGAGAAGAATGAAACTTCTCCAAAAGCTTTCCCTTTTTGGAGGACCTTCCCTCTATGGTTGAATCTTCAAATAAGCAAAGGTGATTATTGTTTTTAATTTTGAAGCTCGTGAACCTTTTATTGAAGCTCATTTACTAAGGCCATGATTTGCTCCATGTTTTCCATGCTGCACTTGAACAAGGAAAACCAATCTGAATGCCATTATTAGAGACTCCCTTTTATTTGACACGTCAGATCATGAAGAAAAAATTAATATGCCATTAGAATAATGTATGACTACTCAAACAACCATAAATGTGTGATTATCAAGCCAATGCATTGTCTGCAGTATGAATAGTCATGCATCATTGGGGAAAGTTAGATAGCCAACTTACAAAAAAAATTAATTCCAAATGGAGACCCTACTCAAGAGGTCGACACCATGTCTTCATCACTACCCTATCAAACAATTAGCTTAGCATCACTCCACACCCAGCACATAACCGTGACCAAAGGATGACTAACTTCATTGCCTCAAAGCATTACTACCGCAATAGCTAGTGACAAGGTACAACTCCTCCCTCAAACTAGATGAAATTTCACATTAACTCTGTCGCAAACCCAAGTAAGCAATAAATTATAAGCCAACCAAATGTAAAGGTTGTAGGATCATACTGCAAGACATATAGATACAAATAATACATTCCAGTTTCCAGTAACTTTGCATCCATGTAACCAATATGGACCTACTAATATTAAGCCATGTCCATAATGAAATCATCACATAATCATCATGATGCTACTAATAAATGCTTTAGAAATATTAAATATCATCATGTTAAGAATCATATTGTAGGACATAGAAAGTAAACAAATAAATGAACCATAATATCATCAATAAGTGAATGGATTCACCCTTAAGAGGGTTAAAATACACAGAAATGCAACAAAAGCATCAAAATATGGGCATTCTGGTTGAACGACAGATAGCATTGTATAGGGCTGAGAAATCAAATGGTTTAATCTAAAAGAAACTGAGTACAAATTTGAGCATGGGCGAGTAGAGTAGCTAATCTTAGTAGCTTCATTCACAGTAATTTACTGTGGTTCTGGTCAATATACATCTTTGATTTAGATACTAGCTGCAATTCCTGAACTGTTGCAAAATGCAAATTCTTAGCCATAGGAGAAGTCATGCATTGTCCGGACAACCTTATTACTTCTTAACCCCACGTCAACAAAGGGCTGTGAGGCACTAGGATAATAATCATGTAGCCCAGACCTATTAGTCTAGGCTATGTCTTATGATCGTAGACTATGATCACATGGCACTCACCTCTAGAGGAGGCTCTGCAATCGGAGGCTTGCGTTAGTCATATAGCTTTCCATAATGGTGTGGGGCTGTCCACTATGCAGACGATGTATGACTTGATAAAAACGGGCCCCTACTTGATTAAGAACATATGCATTGTGTAACAACAACTATAACCATTTCTCTATATTTTTTGCTACCGGCTGTGTAAGGCTGAAGCTCTAACCCTCCATGTAATGAGACAACTACAACCAATGTTTTTGTTAACAAATGGAAAACATAAATATAAAAGAAATGTACTATAAAAACACGTATAGGAGCATTGAATAGAGTATTTTTTATTAAAAAAAAAGATATAATGACAAAAATTACCGCCATAGCCTTCAATTGTTCTCCTTTAGGTTTTTCTGCAAATTCGATAATTCGACCTGCATTGTCAATCTTCATCAAGCCAAGCGATGTTGCTCGTTTCTCGTCTATAGGCAAAGCCGCAATGGTGATATCTGCGTGGGTTTCTCGATGTGTCTGAATAAACTTTTTGTAATCCATTCGATAAAGATGGTCCCCAGCCAAAATTAGAAACTCCATTACGGGATGTTCATTAAACAACCATAAGTACTGCCTCACAGCATCCGCTGTTCCCTACACCAAAATATCATAATATCAACTTCCAAGATGCTAAAGTATTATTTCTAATGAATCCGGCCTCTTGAATTTAATTAAATATCTACCAATTAAATTAAATAATGAAAGAAGACTTCTGTGCACCTAAGGTCAACTTATGTAAAAAGTTAAAACACTAACTATGATAAGAGTGGCACGCACTTCTAGCACTCCAAAACTTGCAATCAGCAAAAGTATATATAAAGTTCAAATTAATCCCTCGTCCCTCAAGGTAACAAATACTACGCAAAGAAATAACTTTGTGTTTATTCATATTTCAAGGGACAATACTAATGAAACTATCACCATTTAGGTATATAAAACCTGAGAAGTTTTGAGATATCATCTAGAAGAAAGGACATTCCCCGTTATGGCCTATATATCAAATGTTTATTTAATGTGTCTACTAAATGAAAGTAAGAATGAATAGGCATGTGATGTAGGAGCATCGAACAAGGTTTGGGGATCCCCTGTCTGAGCATGCAGCAAGAGAACCACGAGGTGTCTTGAGTGGCGAGATTGGGCTTGCACGGGTAAGTGAATGGGAGGCAGCAACAGTTCCTGTTACCTCTGAGACCTGCCCAGAGATAAGTCCAATCACCAAGCACACATCATAGGGCAACTTAAACTTCCATCCATTGTCACCTCAATGGACTTCCATCACTTTAGGCTGGTTCTTTTCCAGCACAAGGGGGTTTCCCTAATAGGATTCTCAATTTGTCCTGAAGGATCAAATAATTAATAGCAGATTTGGCAAAACAAAACTTTAATGTCTGAAATATGAAATAAATAGATGTTGGTAGATACAAGTAGATGAGTAACTTATCCATTGGGCAAAGGATTCCAAGACAATTCTATGAACTGGAAACTTGATTGATTATAAAGCATATTAAACCAACAAACAAGCCTTAAACAACAGTGTTTCCAGCTATAACAGATCTGCAAATTGCACTTTCAGCAAACATACTAAGCTCAAAAAGATGCAACTTGTGTCCTTTCAATCTAAGAAGGCCCTAATTTTGCTGCCACGTCAACTGAGTCTGCTGCTACTTGCTGCCACCTCAGCGAAGGTCTGCTAACACTGCTTCCACCTCACCGAATCTTGTAGATGACCTGTGGACTGCTGCTGCCCTCTGCCGTGAGCTGTAGCAGCTCCTGCTCCTCACCACCGTGACTAATATCACCCTCACACCGTGACTGTAGCTGCTAGGGTAGTCTGAACAGGGTTTGGGTGTATAGAGGAGAGCCCAAAATAGGGCAGGTGTGACTGTAGCAGTCACTTATTGCTACTGCCGTGAAGGAGAGGTGAAGCCCTAGCAGGATGAGAGCTGCCACTTGAGAAAAGAACAAAATGAAGTACACCAGCAGATAGAAAAGAAACCCTCAACCACCGAATTCCTCAGTCAACCAATGCTGCGATAGGAGAGAAGACCTCAGCCACAAATTTGTCTTTGGGAGCAGTCCAAAAGTGTTGTTGACGAATGATGATGAAATGAGTTGAATGCTTCTTTATTTATATTCCATCAAACAATTATATTTTCATTCATTTTCATCTTTGACCATTGACTTTTATCTTTTGTGGTCCATTGGTCTTGTAGTCATTTTCTTTAAGGTACATGGATCTTCATTTGATGCTCACTTGGACCAAGACAAGGGTTCATGATCCTTCAAGTGTTTTTCTGACCACAACAAGTTGTCTCAAGAGTTCTTCAGGGTCCTCATGATTCATTCATGCCCACTCAAAGTACATCTTCATAAATAAGGAGAATTATTAAATGCTTTATCTTGATCTCCTCGTTGCCACCAAGATTAGGTGCTAGGTCTCTCAACCAGGGGTAGCTAGTCCCTGGAGAAGATCTCATAGCCCATAGATCGAGGAGAGGAGTGCATCACTTGCCCAAACCCAGTCTAGGGCTTATGGTGATGACCTGGTAACTAACCAGGTGCCTCAGCCCCAGGATGCATCAGATGACTCAATGTGAAATACTTGGTAACTGACCAAGTGCCTCCATTCTCCTAGAACTTGGTAACTGACCAAGTGCCTCCATTCTCCTAGAGAATGGCCCTCAGCCCCAGGTGCCCCAGGCTGAGGTCCTAGTCTCAAACAAGGTTAAATTCCTGGTAACTGACCAAGTGCCTCCATTCAGTGAATGGCATTGTTATCACGGATCTTGTAGTTTCCCCGATAGAAATCCAATACAGGATGGCAGAGGGGACGGGCAACCAAAGCCGTGACCTACGGAAATCCTAACCCCCAAAAGATGGATGGTTGCTACGTCGGTTAAGACTTCCTTCGCTTTATGCCATTGCATGCCCAAGAAACAATGGGGGAGACCCAATCATGTCCTGAAAGGACAGATCCACGACTAATCACCAAATCAAGCCAATAAATGTGAATACGTAAGGTGAGAGCTAGAAACCCTAGATTTAAGGGATAAGCCACAAGTTAAGGAATATTCGAGTACGGGTGCTCAAGAATTATAGAAATATTACTCAAATGAAATGGATCAATGACTTATAGAATTTAAATCAGATCTAGGGTTGGTGTGTTTGTTCAAACGATCAAAACTCGGGACCCCAGGGGGATTTAAGTGGAAAATTTGAAAATACCCAGAACAAGATTGATTTGGATAATTTAGGCTTTCAACACACCTACTTGGATGCAAGATTCAGCGATTTGAAATTCCAAGCAAAACTGAAAAGAGATACAAGGGAAAACTGACTGGCAGGGAAGAGAGGGTGTTTTCTCCTCTACTGATCAATGCCTGGAGAAGGGAAAATGGAGTCCAATGATGGTTCCCAGGAGGAGGATTAGCTTTTGGGGGATGGTCGACAAAACCCAGATCGTCGAATTTGCAAATTCCTAGTGCAAATCGATCCGGTTGTTTTTCCTAATTCTAATGAAGGGTTTTTCAGTAAAAACCAGTGTTATCGGAACTGGCCCGGAACCGGCAAAACCGGCCGGTCTGACCGGTTCACAGGGTCAACCGGTCCGGTTCAGTAAAAAAATTTGCAAAACCGGCCTCTGGACCAAACCGGCCTCTGAACCGGCCGGTTCCATACGGAACCGGGTCAAACCGGCCGGTTTGACCGGTTCCGTACGGAACTAGCCGGTCCAGAGGCCGGTTTTGCAAATTTAAAAAAAAAAAACATCTAAACTACTACTCCTAACCTAACCCTAAGCCTATCCTAACACTATTTAAAGACCCCCAAGAAACGAAACAAAACACTGGTTAGAAGGTTAGATTTCGTTGGTTTGGATTGCAATTAAATAATGGCCTGATAACAACCTTATTTTGCACTCATATATCAGACTGAAAATACATACATTGTTTTGATATGATGATAATGTTTAAATTCTGAAATATTGTTGTACACCTGTTAATGATCACTTAAGACTTTGTTTCAGACTTTATTCCTAAACATACTTACTGCTTTGTTAATAGTATATGCTGCTAACACA
This sequence comes from Pseudotsuga menziesii, assembly GCA_001517045.1. Classification (NCBI taxonomy): domain Eukaryota; kingdom Viridiplantae; phylum Streptophyta; class Pinopsida; order Pinales; family Pinaceae; genus Pseudotsuga; species Pseudotsuga menziesii. Next base: position 629,931 of record LPNX010485241.1, on the reverse strand, counting down.
TATAATGATCTGTATATTGATTAAGAAATGCACTAAATAAAGGCAGAAATACACTATTGTTTTACCCTAAATACACAGTCAAAAGGAGGTTCAATACTCAAACTGATACTACAAATAACGTGGTACTTTTACCTCTGTTTGATTAGCTTTGTACATGGTATTTTATGGATAAGCACAGACTCACTAGCACTTACATCTGAATTCAATGTAAACATTTGTGATTGGTTGGGGACACCATTGATAAGACTGATGTATCTCTGCTAATGCTGATGTTACAAGTGTTGTTCACATTTTTTTATGACGAAAGAGTACTTGCAACTTATTGCTTTTACCTGCTTCCTATTGGCCATATGATCACTTTATTGTTATTCATTAGTACTATGGTTTATTTTTGGATTGTAGGGGCCATTTAGAGCCTCTTTGTTGATGTACTTTGGTTCAGAACCTCACAGATGTATTGCACTAGGTGCTATTTTGGATATTTGCACCCATATTTGCTATATATATGAGAAACTTTGCATATTTGTGTATTAATGGTTTGGATTCATATGTATGCACATGAATATATATGTTTTTTTACAAAATATGAATATTTTATGTATTTTTTAGTCAGCCGGTTTTTTACCCGGTTTTTTTCCGGTTCCGGTCCGGTTCACATTTTGGGCTTCGCCGGTTCGATGACCGGTCCGGTTCTGATAACATTGGTAAAAACAGTGATGAGAAATACATGCAGAAATTAAACGAAGAGGAATTTACATGGAAAACGTACCTGGATTTTGTAGATGACCTTCGAGATGATGAAGAATGTTGCTTTCTTGATCAAATGAGTATTATGGCGAACGATCTTGATGGAGTTCAGCATCAGCCAGTGACCCTAGCGCCTCCTTCAACTTACCAAATCAGAGAAAACCAAATGGTAAGGCAAACGAATGAGATCTGCAAAATAAAGAAAGGATGGGAAGTAAAAAATCATAAAGAAAGAGTTACTCCCTGAACTAGACACCCAAGAGCAGAGACAGGGTGAGTCTCCCCACAACTGCGTCCTCCCTAGCACGCCTCCTTCAACCTGCAGACGAGTGGGTAAAGGAAAAAAGTACAAGATTTATCCTGAAACAAACTCAATTTAGAAGAGCAACAATGCCAATCATCAATTCATCAGCGCATTAACAAAACTCAGAAAGTAATCCCAGAGAAATCTCTTATTCAATATTCCGGTGCCAGAGCTCATGAGATACAATGGGGGGGGTCACCTCTCTTAAATAGTTTGAGAGTGTGTCCACATTTCAACTAACTATCATCCGACGGTCGAGATTAAAACATCTTTGACGATGGAGATCAGCAATACAAAGGTCAATACATGGATCAAGTGACCAATTCAATAAGGGGGGCACACTTTGCTCAAGGACGCTTATCCTAGGTGAAAGTCACATTATAACATAAGATGTGACATGACAATACATAGAAGGGGGTCACTAGGGGCTTAATTCACCCTAGGCCCCTTTACAACTTCAAATCATATGATATAACAATGAAATACATCATTAGCCAACTAGAGGGGGCGACCCTTGGGGGGATTTCCTCACTGACTGAGCCAAAATAAAATAATCTGGACAACTGCTTATTGAAAAACTGCTGAAGGACTGTCTGGGATGCTAAGACACATCATCTGCCAAAATTCCAAGCCATTTCCTTGACCCAGGAGGCCAAATCGATTTTTTCAGTGAAGTTCCTAATTCATTTTTGCTGGTACAATCTCTAGAAAATGATAAAATCACCATAACTTTGTCCAGGATGAGAACTGGGGCAAACTGAATTCTCTGGATGATCTGGAGACACGGAAGAATGGTATAAGTGACTACTCATACCCCCTGGAACACTGCACTGCTCTAGGAGAACCAAAAACACTGCCATCTCTAATAAAATTTGATCATTTGGCCAATAATAAAGTGACAATAATCACTTATCAAGAGATCTGGGGCCAAACTCTCAAAACTGAAACCGCAGTATTGGTCCTAGGCATGTCTGGAACAAATATAGACAATGTTGTTTTTTGATTCACTGCCTCGGGAACCGTGCTTGACTTGGTCAAACTGGGTTGACCAAGTCAAAATACCCAAACTGAGAGTGAGATACTGTATCCATATGATCCTGTAAGCATCAAGGGTAAGAAATGCTCCAATGGTGTATATCAAAACAAAGCTTAAGTCAAGTTATTCATAATCATGGTGACAATAATAATAATAGTAGAAGATATACCTATGCTTCTGAAAAATCTTGGAACCTTCTGGAAGTTTGCTTGTTCATGCTATACTTACAAAGTGTAAACAATGTACTACTGTTGGGTGAGGATGGAAAACAAAGCTAAGGCAAAAGGTAATGACTTTTGACCGACTTTGACTTTGTGATCTCTCTAAATGACAACCAATACACTCAACCAAAGTGACATATACATGACAGATAGCAATCGAGGATGGACGTGTCTCACAAGTGGATAAAGCTAAGTTGCAGGAAACTCCGTCGGGAAGGGCGTACCAGTACCAAAAACTCCCTGAAAAGTGGGTACTGGTATGAAACGCCGCTGAAACACGACCAGTCGTACCATACGGCATTTCACGATTTGGAAATGTTGTACAGTATGGTCCAAGGAGTTTCAGGTACTTTCCATGCTGTACGATGCGTTTCCAATTTTTTTTCGGTTGTGGGGTACAAAAAACAGTGTTTTTTTTTAAATTAATTTTTTAGTTTACGTAATTAACACCTAGAAACATCTAAAACCCTATTCTAAAATCTTTATAAGCACATGTTTATCATAAACTATTCACAATGTTTTGAGAAGAGCGTCCTTCGAAAGTGACTAAGCAGTGAGATTCCATCAAATTTTTAATTGTTTGTTTGTCTTTTTCTTGCAGTCGTACAGCAGGGGAAGCCATTGACAAGTTATAAGCAAAGTCCAAACTCTGTTATTAAAATATTGACCAACGTTTTGATCACAACGTCCTTCGATCAACGTTTTGATTATATTATTGATCAACGTTTTGTTTTTTTGTTTGTGCAACATCTTTTTCTTATAAAGGCTAAGTTTGTGCAACACATAAAGCCTCAAGTATAAACTTATAAAGGCTAATTTTGGATGTAAAACCTCATCTATAAAGGCTAATTTTGGATGTAAAACCTCATATGATAAAGGATCAGTTAATAAAAATGTGCTTTTCTTCTCAATTATTGTTTATTTGTCTCATTCTTATTTTTTACAAAACAATGAGGTATTTTAAAATAATATATAAATATAAATATTTTTTTTTATATATATACGACGTTTCCCCTGGTGTACCCATTTTGGGGAGGTCACGTTTCGAGGCGCCCCTGTTTCAGAAACTCGGAAACTTTTCCACGTTTCGTGCAACTTAGGGATTAAGTACTTGGGCTTGTTTCCTTCAGACTCTTGCAAGATTTCCTTTGCACTAATTTGCAATATAAGTCAATCTTCAAAGGCAGGTGCCCTGGAACCTTCTGGGCTCCAGTACTGACCAAGATACAGCCTTTGCAAGCTAGTCTCACCCTGTTGCCCTGTGGGGGAAAATGAGTCGAACAATATACAAAGAGTGAGTGCTCATCCTTTGACCATTAACCTTTTATCAATACATTTCACATTTCACATAAGATAGTAGCCAAGCTACAAGAGCAGGTGCCCTGGAAATCCTTCTAGGCTCTAGTAAATGACTAAGGCCTAGACCCGCTGCCAACGAACAGTCCATAGCCCCGACAGGTTTGCCTCTCCCTGCTGCCCCTGTGGAGGCAATATGAACCTTACATTATACAAAGAATGAGTGCTCAACCCCTTGGCCACTGACTACCTTTTTAAAACATTTATACGTTTGCATCCTTTAGATATAGCTTTTATGCATTCCGATGCTTTAGTGTTTAGCAACACTTTTTGGTGGAGCACTTGTTTTGAGGACTAAAGGAGGACTTCCCCGTGAACCCATCCACACTGGCCAAGCCACATATTTCATAGCCAAAGACACATAACAACATGGAGTTTATCATGTACAGGGGTCAAGATGGGGAAAAGATCTTCAATCTCACAAGTCTCAAACAGTCTAAGTCATGGGATAAAATTCATAAATGGATGAACTGGATGTACAGGGACATGTGACACATGGAACCAACAAAGCACTAAGGTTTACTCTTTGTACAAGCATGGCATGAGCAACAGTATTTAAATCAAGTCCCTCGATTAGTCATAACACAAGTTCAAGCATTAGTACATATAAGCATAGGTCACCATAATCATCCCAACATGACAAGCATAGGTGTTTGACATACATCATAGAACAAAACTAAACCAAAGAAGCATATACCTGATCTCACCATATATACCTGTCTCCAACTGATAGGGCCCCTCTAACTGTGTGCATCAACTATGATCTGCTACTCTGCTCAAATGAACTAGGTCATCACCAAAAGCATCTCAATGGATTCATGAATCTCAGTCCTGGCAAGGAAAATCTGATGAACAAGGCTCTGGAATGGTTGAAGCTGTAATGATCCATGCTAATACCCCATGTGAAAAGTAGCTCGAAATAGAATAATTGATAAGTTTGTATGCTACATCATGGCAACCCAACTGCAAATGTATATGTGATAACAGGGCCTCAGCCCCAGGCTGAGGCCCTAGTCCCGGACTAGGTTAATTTCCTGGTAACTAACCAAGTTACTCTATTCTCCTAGAGAATGGCCCTCAGCCCCAGGCTAAGGCCCCAGTCCCAAGCTAGGTTAATTTCCTGGTAACTGACCAGGTGCCTCCATTCTCCCAGAGAATGGCCCTTAGCCCCGAGTTAAGGCCCTAGTCCCAAACTGGGTTAATTTCCTGGTAACTGACCAGGTGCCTCCATTCTCCCAGAGAATGGATCTCAATGTTGCTTAGGAAAAATCAACAAGTTTCTCTTAGTTTGCTTAGATATGCTTTGAGAGAAAAGTGGATCCCTTGTCCCACTTTTCTCCTTTTTTTATTATTTTATTTTCTCTTTTTGAAAAGAATAAGAGGTTTTGGGCCTATAAAGAGGCCATCCTTCTCCATTGTAAAGGGTGGGATGTTGAGGGGATTTCTTCCCTTTTGAACCTTAATTGAAAACATCATTTTGGTTTTTTTAGATATGTATTGGAGCACTCTTTTAAATGTGTGGCATAATCTTGTGGAGCTTTGATGATTATGAATACTGCTAGAAGTTAGTTTTTCTTTCTATGTTTGTGTCGGAGACCATAGACGGATGCTACCACCACATTGGAAGGTGAAGAGTCTTAGCAGTTACTATTATTTTTCCTTTTGTAATCGTGCATACACGAGCATTGATTTTTGCATTTAATCTAGTTTGATTGTGTAATATTGATCTTTTGTTTGCATAACGCGTCTCCCATGACTGGAAGGAGGCAAAATCTAGTAATTGTACACTTGCTAAGCAGGGTTTGCTCAATCATGCGATCTCTCCCCCTTAGTGACATATGACACAAGGCCCTCTTGAGTTTCCCTTTGACTCCATTTCCCTAATTGATATACCGACACTAGTCTTTTCTCGAGGATTGATCCTTCCCTCCTTCCCATCACTTATTCAATCCACCCGTTATCCTACAACTATTTCTCTAAGGAAGCCTCTTCAGTTCACCTTGCCTTTCATTGCACCTGCCTTAGTGATCCTACCTCAGGGAAACCCCCCTTGAGTTGGAGAAGAGCCAACCAGAAGTGAGGAAGAGAGGAGTGTGGCAAGATTGGTTGCTTTTTTCAAGTTGTCGTTGGACTAGTGTGCCTATTTTTGGGCTTTAGCACACGCACGCCAGTTCTGACAGCGCATTGCCAAAGGCACATATTTCACGATATCACAATCAGTCTTCTGAACTGTCGATTATCACCACTGTTTGCACTAGCAAGAGGGCGTATTCAAGAGTTGGGCACACCTTACACTCACAGATAGTCAGTTGCAAATTAACAATTACAACAAATAGAATGTATTGTTGTTGATATAGTGTCACCTACAAGCATTGAGGACAACACAGAAGAGATTGACTCGGCTTGCAAAGGGCCAAACCTCTCATCTCATCTCCAGGTCTACAAGTATTCATAAGTCGGATTTATATGTTCAGTACAGACAATTGATGCACAAATCTGAATATTGTATCGAAATAAATATCATTGTTGTTGTAAAAATCAGTTAGGCTCCAATACTCTTGTAGCTTACAATCTGGTTAAGAAGAGGAATCATGTAGCTATCTTCTTGGTTTCCTTGCAGGTAAATAAATGTATTTTCAAGTGCACATTGTTCTTGTGTCCTGAGAATTGGTTAATGTGTGAAAAGGGATATTAAACAGTTTCTCAAGCCAAGTAAGACAAACTCAGCCATCTAGAACAACTAAACTCTTGTGATATTAAGAATGCGTCGTGTTCTAAGAAACTTCAAAGTTCAAACCCAACTTTCATCTACAGTTAACCAAAACTTAGTTCACACTCAACAGGTCTATTACAGTAGGTTCATAGTTTGTGATAGAAGTGTTTGGACATCCTCCCAAGTCCAAAATTCGTAACCAACTAATCCAATAATCAGTAAAATCAGGCTTGGGCCATTACAGTGACATCAGAGCTGGTGTTCCTACCATCCTGTGAGCGGTTTTTTTTATTAATACCGAGAATAGTGAACACATCGCCTATAGAAGGAGAAGGTCAAGAGAACCTACACGTCTTTTAATCAGAGTTCAAGGAAGGGGGGCAGGTAGAGTCAGAGGAAGAGGAGTTGTTAGAGGTAGAAGGAGAAGAGCAACTAGAGTCAAAGGGAGAAGAAGAAATGGAGGACAAAACTGATCCACTTGGGGGAAATAGGAATGAATTGTTCCAGGGCAGTAGGAGTGACACAAATAGAGAGGATACATGTTATGGTAGCACCATGGGTATCCTAAATGATCTAGTGAGGGGCATGCAACAGTTAGTTCAAATGATGACACAATTGGTCACCTCTCCACTAGCCAACCGGAACCATAATGGCAACAATGGCATAGGAGGTACGAATGGACACAATGGAAACCACACAAAGGGAAGCAACACAAACATTTCGGTTCATACTAACACTCGAACAGACAGTAAGGGAGCATCAAGGCAACTTTTTCCCCAGTTTGTGATAGAGCAACCGGTTGGCAATCCAAGGCAACCTATACCAGGTGATAGTTTTGTAGACTATCTGGAAAAATATTAGGACCTTGGTGGAGAATTTCATGTTGCGATGACCTTTCAAGAGTTTTGCAATGTCAAGTATAGGAACAGACCTTGGGATTTCAACAAGGGCCAACCAACTTTTGATCTGCACTGGAAGGTTGGAAAATTGACTATTCCATCATTCGATGGGTCCATCAAGTGCACAACGAGAGAGTGGGTTCAGAAGTTGGATACATATTTCCAACTCAACCCCATGAGGGAGACTAAGGAGATCTGATATGCTACCCTGCATTTAGAGGGAGAAGCACATGAGTGGTGGTATCATGGATTGGTTACATTGGGGCATGCGAGTATTACTTCCTACGTGGATTTCATGGAGAGACTAATCAACAGATTTGACAAGAAGAATCCATAACTACACTTCTGGGAGCTGACACAAATCAAGCAGACGGGGAAAGTAGATGCATACATCACTGAGTTTCAGAGGCTAGTAGTCATGGTGACAAATATTTCAAAGTCAAGAATTATCTTGTTGTTGACAAAGGGATTATCCGAGCCACTACGTGAAGGAAAAGAAGAATTTTGTTGATGATGCCCTCTTCAGGAAACCAGCTGCATGCTCACTGATAGAGATTTCAGCTGATTGGAAGTCCCACCTCTTGGTGGAATATTCCAAAAATAAATTTGCCTGTGAGTTAATGGATGAACTTATATAGGATGATAGGTATCAGGTAGTTGATGATGTCGTCTTCTACCAGTATAGGACATATCTGGTGCTAGAATCCAAGCTTAAGGAGACGATTCCAAGGGATACACATGATGCACCACTAGCAGGGCACCAAGGGTATTTCAAAACGTACCACTAGATCAAGAAGAGGCTCACTTGGAAAGACCTCAAGGGTGATGTGTTGCGGCATGTGAGAGAATGCATGGTCTGTCAGCAAAACAAGACCGAACAGAAGCACCCGACAGGAATTCTACAACCATTTCTTATTCCAGAGACGAAGTGGGAAAGTATTTCCATGGACTTCATCAACGGACTACCACGAATACAAGGTCAAGATTGCATCTATGTTGTGGTGGATTGGTTGACAAAATTCACGCATTTTTTTCAATCTCCTCATATTATTCAGTAGCATAGGTGGCAGAAGTGTTCTTCAAGGAAGTGTTCGACTGCATGGATTATCGAAAAACATTCTTAGTGATAGGGATAGCAAGTTTCTCGAGGCATTTTGGCAGGATATTTTCAGATTGGTGTGTACTGAGTTGACTCCTAGCACTAGTCAAAATCCTCAGACAAACTAGTAGACAAGGATTGTGAATAAATGGGTCGAGGTGTACTTGTGAAACTGTGTTGGGATAGTAGAGAGCTTGGATCAAGTGGTTGCACTTAGGAAAGCATTGTTATAACACCACCTATCATATGTCTATCAGTAAATCATCGTTCCGAGCCTTGTATGGCTATGACACCCCATCATTTGTGGACATGGTATTTGAGGATAGCAAGACACCCACGGCCAAGGATTGGATACAGAAGAATCAGGACATCCTTAGAGATCTTAAGGAAAATCTATGGGTGGCCCAAAATCAACAAAAGGTGTATGCAGACAGGCACAGGACATAGAGCATGTTCGAGGTGGGGGACATAGTTTTTCTGAGACTATAGCCCTATTGTCAGTCCTCACTAAAGAAAAGCAGTGCAAAAAAGTTGAATCCTTGCTTCTATGACCCTACAAAATTGTCCAGAGGGTTGGGAAGGTGGCCTATGAGTTAGAGATTCCAGAGGGAAGCAAGATCCACAATGTATTTCATGTATCATGCCTCAAGAAGGAACTAGGACAATAGGTTACAGTATCAACAGAGTTACCTCTATTAGATGAGGAGGGGCAGTTGATCTTGGATCCAGAAGAGAATTTGGTGTCCGAGAGAGGAAATTGAGGAACAGGATGATTTGGGAATATCTTGTCAAGTGGAGACACATGCCAGTTGAGGATGCCACTTAGGAGGGCAAACAGATTATGCGGCACCCCAATTTGCAATTGCTTGAGGGAAAGCAATCTTGGGAAGGGAGGACTGTCATCTCCCCTTCCGGATGATCACCATGGGGATGGCTTATTAACCTATCCAGTTCTTGTAGACTATAGTCGGAAAAGTAGGAAATTAATTAATTATTTAATGTCACCTGAGCCCAAAAGTACCATATAAAGTGACATTTAATAATTAATTCATAAAGTAACTTTATAAAAATCAATTTAGTTTAGAGTGATGGAAAAAGAGAACTAAAGGGCTCAAAATGAAAATAAAAGGTGAAAATGTCACTTTCTCATTAAAAAGTCATTTCACATTAATTAAATGAGAAAAAGGGGAGAAGAAAGTCAAAAGGTCACAAGGGTGAAAAAATAATTATAAAAAAGGAGAGAGAGTTCATTCTCTCATTCATTCATGTATTTGCATTTTCGAAAACTTAGAGAGCTCCTGAGCTTTCTTTCTCTTGGATAAAACCCTAAGGGAGAAGAAATTGTTTTGGTGGTGAAACCATCGACCCTAGCTATCTTATGAGGACAGATCAGTGAGATTTCTCGTGTGTGCTTCATCGCCGTGGATCGAGATTTCTTCTTCACTTTCAAATCAAAGAAATATCAATGGTTTTCAGTGGTTGCTATGGAAGGCGCACTCATTATTGGAGTTCTTATTGCTAGAGAGAAGGCGCACTTGTATCTCTACCACTAACTTTGTAGAAGGGAACACTTATTCATGGAGTCAAGTTGTTAGAGGGAATGTTCACAATCAAGGAGGAGGGCACACCAATTGTAAGGGAGCTTCAATTATTGTATCTTCATTGTAAGATTATCTTGGTGGGTGGCCCATTCCAAATCTGCCTCAGAAGAAGAACGATTTGGCACTTAGAGCCATTGTTGGGCTTGAGGGGGCACATTCATTCCCTTGGAGGGCGCATTTGATAAGATACAATGTTCTCAATCTCTACCGCTAAGTCGTGGTCCTAGTTGTTGAAGTTTGCACCACTATATGATTTTCTTTTGAGGTCCAAAGGCACATACTCCACCGTATCACAATCAGTCTTCTAAATTGTTGATTGTCACCACTGTTTGCACTGGCAAGAGGGCATATTGAAAAGCAGGGAACACCTTACACTTATAGATAGTCAGCTACAAATTAACAATTACTTCTGAGCCATCTAAGGGAATTGTACAGCAGATAAAACGTATTGTTGTTGATATATTGTCACCTACAGGAATTGAGGATGCCACAAAAGAGATTGACTCAGCTTGCAAAGGGCCAATCCTCTCATCTCATCTCCAGGTTTGCAAGTATTCATAAGTCTGATTTATATGTTCAGTAGAGACAGTTGATGCACAGATTTGAATATAGTATCCAAATAAATACCATTGCTTTTGTAAAAATCAATCAGGCTCCAATACTCCTGTAGCTTACAGTCTGGTTAAGAGGAGGACTCCTGTAGCTATCTTCTTGGTTTTCTTTCTGATAAATAAATGTATTTTCAAGTGCACATTGTTCTTGTGTCCTAAGAATTGGTTAATGTGTGAAAAGAGATATTAAACAGTTTCTCAAGCCAAGAAGAAAAACTCGGCCATATGGAACAACTAAACTCTTGTGATATTAAGATTGTGCTGATGTATTCGAAGAAACTCCCAACCCAGAGTTCATCTACAGTTAACCAAAACTCAACTCACACTTAACATGGGTATTACAGTAGGTTCACAATTTGTAACAGACGTGTTTGACCAGCCTCCCAAGTCCAAAAATCATCACCAGTCAATCCAGTAATCAGTCAAATCAAGCTTGGGCGATTACAACATGCATGGTTTGCTTACTGCCAATTATTAAACAATTTGATCTTGAGTGTCTAGTGATCCATCTTAGTGTTAGAGTTTGTCATTAAACACCATCCATCTTTCTTCCTTGACTTATTTTCATAGATTAATCATTTGTCTCTAGGGAGGCAACTGGGGATCATTTTGCCCTAGCACCATCTTCCTAGATTTTTAAGCTAATTTGCTATTGAGTTTAATTCCTTGAATTGGATTGCATCATTCATATTCAGCTAAACCCTTATTCAATCCATCTAAACCCTAGCTTAGTAGCCATTTCATTTAGTTCAGGAAGCATACCTCAGGGTACTCTTCATTTACAAATTGGTTAATCTTCAATTGTGCCCTGTAGCAAAAAGGGGTCTGGCCATTTGGTTGGGCTTGGGACACCTCCCATGTCTAGTCTAGTTTACCTTGAGTATACTAGGAAGCCTAAACAGCGAAGAAACCTATCCGGAGTGACAACCAATAATATCTTTTAAGGGGTAGGATTCTTGAAGTATCACGTTTTTAGTGGCTATATCTCTTTTCCATCCTTGATAGGATCACACTTTAGAGGTCACTATAGAAATTGTGATAACAAGTACCATTGTCTTTTTAGGGAGTTATAGGCCCCCTCCAATATATTTAGGTGCCCAGACCAAAGATTCTTGGCCTATACATGCAGGAGACCCTCAAGATTCGTTCCCAGAATCTCTGACCACCTCCTAGACCAGTCTCCACTCGGAGGATCACCTCCTTTTTTACGGCGCTCTCGTATACTAGGGGAACTAAGAGGCAAATCGATAGTGGCCTTGGCTCTATTTCCATATCAATGCAAATTGGTGGGACTATCCCCACTTCCTAGAAGCCTCAACAACATTGTTAATCTAGATATCCCATCCCAATAGTCAAACAAGATCATCGAAGCCCTAATGGTGATCGACCTCTTCTTGGCAACGACGTAGTACACAATACAGATCCACCTCTAGGTCCTCCTCCAAACAATATTCTATCTTTAGTTTTCTTCACACGACCTCCATTGTTAGGGGAGCTAGCTCTAGCAGATCTTGATATGTGGGCCTTTCAGTTTTGTGCACTCCCTATTTTGGATCCATGCACATTGCACATCTTCCTTTCAGATATGTTCTCCACTTCTAGAGTTTTATCTCACACATTTTAGCTTAGATCAATTTATGCATCTTGCTTTTTATAAGAGCCAATTTTGAGCTCCCACTTTGTATCAACATCATTGTATTTGGCAATCCTATTGACCTACTTCAATGGTCATCAACTGGGCATTAGAAAAATTATCTCATCTTATATCTTACCTATTTGCAGTGGAAGCACCCTCTATTTCCTATATTGAATGATAGATGGACGTCTTTTGACCTTGAGGCTAGATTGATCCATTAGTTGGACAATGTTTGGCCCCTCTAACTGAGCTACAAACTCCATGTCCTGCATGGTTAGTTGTTAGTTGGGGGATACCCTCTAAATCCCATCAAGTTGACAAATGCCCTATGTCCATGTTGCATCCTCTCTATTGCCACCTAAAACACACCTCACCACAAATAATCCCAACCGCTAGGTGAGTTCTTGAGGGAAACAATGAGTTTAGAACCCAATGTCACCTCGATTCCTAACTCCTCCGTTTAGACCTCAACTCCCAAAAGGTCAAGGGGGGTAGTCCCTACTTACTAAGTTTATTTGTAGAGTTTGATTAGGAGCTGTAAATTATTAATGTTCCACTAGTTAAATGGCAAGCAACCGTGCAAGTGTGCAATAATATAATGACAAGCAAATCCTCTTTGTAGATGAACCAAATACAATTGCAAGAGAAAGATAACCAGTGCCTAATTTTTTCGGGTTGTGGAGTCACAAACTTAATAGAAGATACAACAAAATTTACCAAAAACTAAACTATTCATTCACGGCGATAGTCAAGTAACCACATTTAACGCATGTAAAATACTTTAAGCAAATGGACCAATATGTACAAAATATGCTTGTAAGAGATTGAACCAAATAATAAAGAGGACTAAGAAAGTAAATGGAATAAAAGGTTGTGATGTTTTGCAAGTGGTCCTGTAGATTTTAGTTTATTTTATGGTCTTTCTTCAGCTTAGGGGATTAATGTTTATACAAGAAAAGTAAAGCTAACTAGTGTGTCTACCTCTAACCCTTATCCCTCAATTGAGAGAAATTGTTGTGTGCTCAACAAGAGAGAACAAGGCTCCCTCCTAGCTCCACAAGTCAATCCCAAGGACAAACAGGGTGCTCAACAGGAGGACACTAGGTGCCACGAGGTTCCCAACAGCCTCTACCCCTCTAGCTCCACAACGAGTCCTTATTTTCTCAATTTTGCAATAAATGGTTAAAGTGCTTATTATTCTAGCCAATTCAATCTCTCACCCTTTCTTGTCATCCAGGATCAGACGAACTAGCAAGGGGAGTGAATACGGGGCCAAAGCGAGGAAAGGTTTATTTCACTCTAAACAAAACAAAGAATTAACAATTATGAACAATACAAGCCCACGCGATATTGCAAGAGTGGTGAAGTCGACTCACACGCAAGGTGTGGGCAAAATGAAAATAAAAGAAAATACAATACAAGCTGGCACAATTTTGCAAGGATGACAAAGTCAAATTACTTGCAAGGTGTGGGAAAATAAAAATTTGAAAAAAGAAATACAAACTAAACCAACCCCAAGCCAATCAACAATTGTTTATGCAAGGGTGGGCAAGTCCAACTTCCATTGCAAGCAATGCATGGAAAACAAATGAAATTTAAATGCAACTTGAAATGCAATAGAAAATCAAGTCCAAGAAACTCACTTGGACTTGTTACAATGACTGAAATTTCAGCGAAAAAGAAAGAGAGCAAAGAGGTAGAAAAAGAGTGTTTTCTCCCTTTCTCGGTGATGGCCTTGAAACCTTTCCTTTATGGTGGCCTTTGCACCCTTCTACAGCTGAAATTTGATAGAGTTTGTCCTTATTTTATCACCAACCTACTAAAAACCAGTAAACAGATAATTATAGAATATGCCTAAATCACTTTGGGGAAATTCAAATGTTAGTGGAAAATATATACAAAAGTCAAGTAAATAACTTCAAATAAACTTGAGTATATGAGAAGCTAAATCAGGGTTAAAACACTCAACAAACTAAAATCAATATTCAGAAATTTATATGTGAGAAAGATAAATTTTGCCCTTTGCTTTTCAAGATTTGAAAAATGGGGCATCCAACCAAGGAATCCCACTCTTCAATCCAAATAACCTGCAACTTGTAAGACCTTTTCTACACAACTAAAAGGGGGTGGAATTCATATAATGAGCAAAGAAATCATAAACTTCAACCAAAAAAATGTATGAAATTCTTTACTACAAAAACAAAAACTCGCATAATCTATGGCAAATGAATTACCATAAACCTTACCAAAACAAAGAAGTTTGCTTTCTTGGCCTCCCAAACTTGAGTAGCTACTTGAGCATGGAAGCAAATAATCCAATAACACAATGGGACACAAGAATCCTCCAAAGATTTCAATTAACTAAGCCAGATGGCTGAAAATTACAATGGCCCAAAAATGGGAGAGAATGAGAGCAAAAAAGAAGAGAATGAGCAAGAGCATCCAAAATTGTGTAACCCAAATGAGGAGGGGAAGCCTCCTTAAATAGGAAAATGGGTGAGGAGAAAGCCCAAGTGCATGCAAACCACTTGTCAAAATGAGAGAGTGGGAGCTCAAAGAGGGGGGCACACTTCTCTTGGGGGCGCCTCCTAGGGTGAGAAACCAAATAGAAATGGGGGAAAACCCCCCTCTAATATTTTTAATCTTCATTCTAGGCCCAAAGGAGGGGCCACCAAAATGAGACCCCTTACTTTGGCTTATTTTTAATTATCTCAATTTCCATGAAGAGGGAGGGCGCACCCCCTAGGAGGCAACTTCAAACTTGTGATACACTTGCATGGGGCTGGCCTTTTTTCCTCTAATGTCACCTTAGGAACATAAATTGATTTTAGGAAACAATTTTTCCACTCTCTAAGTGACTTTAGGCACTTTTAAAAAATTTATCATTCTAATTAATTGTCAATTTTCCTTATTTCCTTGATTGACTTAGACAAATGTGTTCAAAACCCTAGCAAGACTTGTCCGAATGACTTCAAACGTTTCCCGAGGATGTAGGAGGACTCATGTCATTAAATTTGAATACCCATACCCCTATTCATGGGTATTAGGTGCCACTTAACCCCTTTTTCATTACAACATTTTCATGCTGAGGTACAATTTTTAATCATAAAAAATTAAAAAATCCTAGGTAAAACTTAATCAAATTCTGCAATACTTTGGATAGTGTCTAGAATGGTTACATAGAACATCCCTGGGCCTTAGTCACCATGTGGGCTCGATCATTAGAATGCCTTCACCACTTTGGAGGTATTTTTGAGTGAAAAACTCGTATAATTAAAATCACTAAAAATGAATTTTAATTATCAAGGGAAAAAACACTCGATGAAAAGACTTTCCTAATGAAAAATCCTAGGTAACTAGGTTATACAAAAACTAGACCTTCATGCTGACATATCATTACAAAATCCTCCGCAGGGGTGCAAAGATTTCATGGGGAAAAGATAAGAAGAAGAACTGCCTCGCTTGAAAAAACTTTATTAGGTACTTGTTTCTCATCTTCAAGGTACATGGTGCATGGTTTCTCACCTAGTTGGTTAGGTGGTCAACACTCTCAAAGACCTTGAAGCATATTCTATGGGAGTGTAAATTTGCTAGGTCTTGTTGGAAGCTTGTACATGATCAACATACAGTGCTGCTTCAGGGACAACTTCATTGATGTGCAGCTCTTTTTGGTGACTCAGGGTCCTTGGTTTTGTCTCACATTTCTGGCATTTCAGACTACCTATGGATCACATCCCTATTTACAATCTGGAAACTTAGATGCAAATATGTTTTTTTCTGATGAGGTCAGTTCAGTC
Organism: Pseudotsuga menziesii; assembly: GCA_001517045.1. Lineage (NCBI taxonomy): Eukaryota > Viridiplantae > Streptophyta > Pinopsida > Pinales > Pinaceae > Pseudotsuga > Pseudotsuga menziesii. The sequence continues at coordinate 613,911 of LPNX010485241.1, read as the reverse complement.
CAATATTTTTGTTACTCTCGGAGAGAAGAGGTATGTATGCAATTGTCTACAAAAGTTTACCTCTCGATTGAGGATGCCAAAGAGTTAAATGCTTTAGCATATTCTGAATTTATTGTTGCTTTAGTACCTATGACAAACAGAATATAAGAGATAATTATATATAGCCTTATCTATACCCGTAGGATATATAAATAAGTAAATCCATGTTTTTTTCCCTAGCCTTTGTTTCCTGTCTCACCCATTGATGTTTTGAATTACAGCTATTAGTAGCAAGTAGGCATTGTCAGAAAAGATTCAAAAGCTCAAATTTGGATTAGTAAATGCTCTTGTTATAATGTGGTATTTACCAAGTAGTAATGGTACATAGTTTGAACTTGTAATGGAGTGACCGATTTAGATTTATGGACATCAATGTTTAGATTTCCAGAAGGAGCTACTTAAGGTGTTGAATGCCACAAGTCTTGCATATAGAAGAAAATAAGTATTTGATTAATGCTTCTCAATTATCAATAATCAAATATGTTAATTACTCCCTAGGAATCTGGCCAACTTATATTGAAAATCCCCTTGGTGAGTTTTCAAGATAGTATTGGTATTAGGAAAGTTTTATATAATCAAATTCAGAAAATGACCTTTTCTTTGTGGTTTAGTGCAGATATTGATGCAGAGCATCTGTCAACCGCGCCACATGTTAAGTGATGTGGAGCATACATCAAGCATCGTTTGCATGTTGTGATAAGTGTTGGTCAAAATAAAATGTGGTCACCTTACATGCTAGTAAAGGGCCATGTTCTCTTATTAAGAGGGAAAGAAGACAGTAGGGGGCTGTTTTTTTTTGTTGATTAGGTTTAGAGGATGATGACAATGGTTGTGTCCCCTGTAGAAGGATCGATGGTTTTTTAGGCCTGTGTTCCCATCTAGTGGACCAGGGAGAGGCATGTATCTGAGTCTAAAACTTTCCATGATTCAATAAACCTATCTATTGATTTTTATGTTCTTCCTAGATTTATTTGTTTTTCTGTTATTATATACATTCAATGTTTTTGAAAGATGTGTGCGCCCTGCAGCTGGAGTATTTGCATCATTTTGGTATTAGAGCAAACCACAATGGCCCAAAGAGGAGAGCCATTGTTGCAAGTTTACAGCTGGAGACTTAGATGCTGAAACGAAGAGTTTGTTCGAGAGGAGAGATAAGTGTGCTCAGAGGAGCAATAGATTGTGCGGAGGTGCATTTTGTTGCCAATGAGTAAGGTGTTGGCTATGGAAAGCCATATTGTGAACAACTTTAAGAGAGTGAGTTGTTGAGGAGCCAAAGAGAGATTGGTGAGCTAAAGTTAAATTGCAGAGCAAGAGTTCATTTTCTTTAGTAATCCTTGTCTTGCCTTGAGGAGCATTAGAAATCCCTAGGGTGTATGTGAGTGTATGAGGACATCAAGTTGGCCAGAGGAAGCCATACCAAGGGCGAGGATTGTTGCAGTAAGTGTGGTCGTTTGCTTGTACATAAAAACAATGTCGAAGAGATATAAGAAGTTGGGCCAAGAAGAGAAACAATGGATCAGGAAAGAGATGCAAGCAATCAAACAATAATTAACGAGCACGAAGAAGAACAACAAAGAAAGGCAGAATCTGAGCCTTAAGAAGAAGGATAAGGGCCTTAGAGGAAGAAAAATATCAAAGTAGTGAAAAGAGGAAGATTGCAAAAGCTGAATTCCAATGTTTGGTTGATGAGAACTGCAAGTTTAAATCTCAGAGTATTCCAACAGAAGGACATTAACTAGAATAAATTGACCTTGGTTGATGTGAGTTGTGAGCTAGAAGAAACACAGAGTGTGGTGAGAGAGGAGAACAAGCTGGAGGAAAATTACAAATGTCAATCCCAAAACTTGGAAAATGAGGACAATGCATGTGGCCATGTAATAGATGAAAGGAAGTTGCATGAACCTCTATTTGTTTCAAATGAAAACAAAGGGCCTGAATTAGAGTGTGCGGTAGAGAAATTTATTGAGTGTGAATCACATATTGTTCTTTAAGAGAATGATGAGATTGAAAAAGAGTGTTTGCCAAACAAGAACAGTGAGCTAGAAGCTGAGTTTGATGTAAATGTTGACAAGGATCTTGATTCGGGGTGTTTTGTTAATGAGAATAATGGCATTCTCACCAACAACTTGGATGAACAACAGGTTGAGGAGGTGCATCATGGGAAAGATGAAATCTCTGATCTAGAATCAAGTGACTGCAATAGGACTAAACCTTGGCAAGTTTTCAGACATTTTAGATAAAAATACTGGAGACTACAATGTTACAATGCATGCAAACATGCAAGAAAAGATAAGATAATTTTAATAATGTCCAACGAATGACCATAAAAGTAGGTCAATGGGACTAAAAGGATATAAACAGTATGAGTACAATGTGGGAGTGCAAACACAACTCCTAGACAATGTCGTAGCCAAACCTAATGTAGAGTAAAATAAAGAAAGATACAAGTAGTACGTCCTTGTAAACCTATATAAAGTCGTGGTAAGGCCCAATGATGTAGAAGACCAACATTGAGGCTGATGAAGTCAGGAGCATCTGAGTCTAATAACTGGCGGCGATGAGATCGATCAGGGCACTAGCTCACTATCCCTATCGAAGTTCTTTGGAGCCACCGAGGTGTCTCGCTAGATGATCCTGGGCGGGATGTAAGAGCGAGGAATACTCCTAACATCCGAGGCCAAAGGAAAAAAACTCTGGATAGATCTTTGATTGCTGTGTAGAGGCTAGGAAGGCATCCGACAAGTGGGAGGCGCCCTACACCGAGTCCGTTAGGAGCTGGTCCCTCTGACGCTCTGGGGGTGTAGTTAGTGTTGTTGATTGGCTATACTAGTGCAAAGGTGATATTCAGGAATCCAAGCAGTATGCAGTTATGTGTGATAGGGCATTAGACAAACTTTGTAGCAACTAGGTGGAGCAGATTAGTTTGCTGCTCACAAATACTATTGTGTGCCAAAGGGGATTGGTGTTGGTAGCAGAAATGGTAAGTAGATTTCTTCCCATATACATGAGAGCAAGAATGCCAGGAGTATGTGGCTCAGTTTGTCATGTTGAGATGATTTTGGTCTTTCTAGAGTCATGCATGACTATAAAGGAACAATTACCCATTCAGAGCATGACTAGACAATTGATAAATTCAACAGAGGGTTGAGTGAAGAACATGGCACGGTGCTGCCTTCTTGCGAAAGAAATGATGAACTAGTTGATCAAAACAATGCAGTTGGACAATGTGCAGTTTGACTCTTATTTTGATCACTGGAGAAAATGGAGGAAAACAGCTATGAACCAGGAGGTTCATATTTTCTTTCAACGTGGGGAGAATGATGCGGAGCATCCGTCAACCGCGCGACATGTTAAGTGATGCGGAGCATCCGTAAAGCATGGTTTGCATGCTGTGACAAGTGTTGGTCAAAATTAAGTGTGGCCGCCTTACATGCTAGTAAAGGGCCATGTTCTCTTATTAAGAGGGGGGAAGAAGACAGTAGAGGTTTGGTTTTCTTTTTGGGTTTTTTTTCCTAAGTTGATTAGGTTTAGAGGAAGATAACAGGGGCTGCATCCCCTCTAGAAGGATAGACAGTTTTTGAGGCCTGCGTGCCCATCTAGTGTACTGAGGAGAGGGAGGTATCTAAGTCTGGAACTTTCCATGATTCGATAAACCTGTTTATTCAATTGGATGTTCTTACTGGAGTTTTTTGTTTTTCTGTTATACACAATCCATCTTTTCCAGACATGTGTGTGCTGCTCAGATATCCATATTTCAGATACAGGCAAACACAGACTCAGGTAGGCCTGTAAACAAAAGAAAGATGACCAACTATTGTGAAATCTCTGGTATAAGTTATAACAAACAAATTATTCTGAAAAATGCTTATTTGATATCACGTGTGCAAAAAGTGGAATATATGTAATGACAATGAGTTACTATTGACTTTTTCTTTATCTCCACAAGTTATCAATTTGTTGCCTAGGTGTACAACCTCACATCCTGAGTAGAGGGTTGCAGATAGTGTCATCTTGCCACATAAAATATTTGCTTTTACTGCTGCATACATGTAGAAATAAACTTGCAAAGTATGTCTCATGTCCATGATCATCAACAATAAAATAACTTTACAGTTAAGATTAGAATTACAAATATAATATTACCTGGAACCAATTTGGATTTTCTGGGCTCTGCTGAGCTGCAAGTATCTCCACAAAACCCACATTCTTGTAGCTACCCATATTGCCTGGATAAGACTGTGAAATATGGCGGTTGAGAGAGGTAGAGTTAAACTGTGTGAGAACATAGACCTTTGTAATGTCACTATTGATGCAGTTACTAACAGGAATGTCAATCAATCTGTAATTGGCAGCTAAAGGAACAGCAGGTTTTGCTCTATTCTTTGTCAATGGATAAAGGCGAGTTCCTGCACCCCCTCCTAGAATGATGCCCAGTACACTCTGTGATTAAACACAACCATCAAGTTATTGTGGATTATCTGTAGAATATTGCCCATAAGAAGCCACTTAAATTAAGATAAAAGAAACTGCATTGACAAACATTCACATCATTGATACAATTCATGGTCAATATATAATCTGGAACACTGCAGATTAAAAAACAAGCCAACTATCACGTGTTTTGGTTTTCGAAAAAGAATGGTATCCTAGGAGTCAAAGTACCATTCTACCCATAATATTTTAAAGTAGCCTAAATATTATAAGATTTGGACTTTTTTTAGGCTGTCATTACCAAAAACCGGCTATATAGTCTTTGGTCAATTGCAATTTTTCATTGCTTAAATTGCATCTTTGAATGTATAAATGGACTTTTTTAGGCTGTCATCACCAAAATCGGGCTATACAGTCTTTGGTCTATTGCAATTTTTCATTGCTTAAATTGCATCTTGAATATATAAATGAATTCAGAGCCCTCAAATACCCTGACTACACTAAGATTGTGCAATCTCAACAATTTTATATTTGAAATTCCAGTAAATCTTCTCAATTTTTTTACCAAATTTTGGGAAAAAATGATCAAAAACGTATGACTGGAAAAGGTCCAAATGGTAACATGTTTAACTTTTGAGTTCTGCGTTTTAAGGATATCTAAGATATTTGAATTTATATTGAGAAGCTAACCAAAAACTTGACTGAAATATCTGCCATCTCAAGAAGTGGAAAATAGATTCTCTCAGAAATGTAGCATTTCTAATGGACACCTTTTCCCGGAACCAGTTCTTTTGATCAACGCAAATGTGCTTCCATTTTGTCAGCAACGTACAGTGTACATTTCCTTTTCTTCCATCTTCATTTTCACAATAAAGCCCCAATTTGCTGCAACTATGTCTTTTATGGAGCCATTAGAAGTCCTTCAGATTCCACGTTCTCCGTGGGATATAGTTCCTTGCCAATGAATAAAAAAGCCCAGTTCAAGGTCTTTTCACCCTTTTCCTTATATGCCATAACTTGCCCAAATAGAGTCACTAGCTCTGCTGCTCTATAACTTGTGCCGTCAGCAAGGCCGTCACGAGTGAGAAAAACTTCTGAGTCAATAAGACTGGCACTATGCCCTGAGGCTGATTGTAATAGCGCTAACAATCCTCATAGCTAAGACCACCTTTCAATTGTAAGTTGGAAGAGTGCAAAACAAGAGATTCATGAAGAATTCCATTTTTTATTTTTTATTTTTTTTATTAAGCATCTTACATTTACATTATTGAACATAAAAATATGTAAATCTATGAATATGACAACAGCATTAATTTCTAATTGTGTGGAAGAGGCACATTCTATCTACAGCACATTAGGGGAAGATGTGTAACTTCTACCCTGCTCATCCTAGAGCTGACACATGTGCTTTTTAAAAAATAATAAAATATTATAAAATAATAATAAATATTTATTGTCTTTAGAAAAAATAATAAAATATTATAAAATAATAATAAATTATTATTGTCTTGAGGAGGTGTATTCTACAGCTCAGTAAGGGGTGATATGTAACTTCTTCTGTGCTCATCCTAGAACTGACAGGTGTCATTTAAAAAAAAAATATTATAAAAAATAACATGGTGACTCAAATTAAATTTAAAACAATTATAACTGCATATATATAACCACACAAATTAGATAAATTAAAATGCTTCCTCAAAATTTGAACTCTAAAAAAGGATTTGCACCTAGAAAGATTTGATCCCTTTCTAGGCTTGTAGATCCCATTTTAAGATGGATTTATAATGGTATTTATATTCAATTGTCAACCAAAATGATGAATAAAATTTTTATAAATTGTTATCATTTGAAATAAGGTAACTGAACATTTCCTTGTCCAAGAAACACAATGTCTGTGTTTACATACTGACTAAACGCAATGGTGGGTGATGTCCTTATAGAAAGAATAATCACAAGCGAGAAAGACTTAAACAAACTAAAAAACTGTATATTTGTACAACTATCTAACTACTAGGTACAAGTTACTGTGCTATATCAGCAAATCAAATATCTAAGGAAAAGATTAATAATATTTTACTTCTACATCAATAAAGAAATCGTTTTGCATTTCTATTTGACTGGCTCTGCCTGCATTCCTCTGCGTGAAATTTTAGATGTTAGCAATATCAAGAAAGGTCATGTTTCTTATTTCTAAGACCTAGGATTCAGCAATATGCAGCAGCTTAGAAGCTCCAACATTCTTTTGGTTTGTGAAGGATTATTGCAGGCTCCAAATTTAGTGCATCAAACTTGCATCATGCACAACTGATAGAAATAATCGCATTGCAGTAGTAGATTAGAAATTCTAGTCTAGGGAAGCTATTGATTATGAACTTTAGGTTATTGAAAGCATATGAATCGACATTTCAACTGGACCTAGTACCCCAAAGCTTTTGCATTAAAGGGCCCTCCCTGTATTTAATTAGTAGGGGTAAATCAAGGGTCGTCAATCCATGCCCTCCAATCGGTGCCCCAACGTATGTCCATATGAGAGCATTAGGGCTTTTCTGATGCAAGACATTTCCTATATATGACAATACAAAAGGAGCAGTCCTGGACTTATTCAGAGTCTATATATGGGAGGTTATCGTTTTGTAGACATATTCTAGTATACCAAGGCTAAATACAGAACAACTAATTTAGACTATATAGCAGGCTCACAGAGCTGTCCATCCAATACACTCATCTGGATTCTTTTCTAGAGATATGTATCTCATAAACTTTTTCTGGGCTATATATTGGGGGAGATGTTACTTTCATGGCCTCACCAAATTGACTTCTAGATACTTTTACATACTTTTGATGAGTAGAAATACCTGGTCAAGTTGCCATCCAACTATTTTCCGTGGATAAATTTGACTAACACAAAAGCTCATAAGACTTTGTGTTTAGGCATACAAGTTACAGCACTAGGTGTTCAAACTCTTGATACCCTAATCAAAGCATTCAAGCATACAATATGGACAGTGTAACACCCTGGTTTTGACCCCGTTGCATTAATGTATATGATGTAAATATTATATCGAATCATGATAAGGTGTTCAAGGCCAAGGCCCTCTCATTAATTAATGTTTGGTATATAGGCGATCATGGTTGACGCCTATGGTTTCTGTGCTAAGTCAAGCACGTTTGTAAACACCATGTAAATATGCAAACTAATGAAAACCCACATCCAGCTATGTCAATGCAACGAATAATGAGATGGGGACATGATTTTCCTAAGGATAAGGGGGTGGGAATGTTAACCTTGAGCCAGTTTGGGGAAAAGCCATGTGTCAGGGGGAGAACCCATCAGAACTGTCAACTACCCTCTTTCTTGTCTTCTCTTCTTAACCATTTATTCTACCAGAAGGTGGTTGAGGTAGTTATTGCTTGGAAAGGGAAGAGTATGGGCAGTTTCGAATTGGGCAAAGCACCCAGTTTTGGAATGTCGTGTTTTGCTTGCACGAACAAGAAAACACCAGAACCATACGCCAGTCTTGACCCACGCGTTCACGTTTTGGATTTACTCTCACGTTTTGAGAGCTGCAGGACATTCTGATTCAATCATCGTTCATCGTTCACCACCATCTTCGTTTTTCCCAGGAGAGTAACATTGTGGTAGCAGCGAAGCTCTTCCTGTGTGTGTATTTTTCGCGTTCTACGAGTGTTTTTCTCTTGGAAAGACTGTGATTTCTGTGTGGCTGCGTTGTTCCAAACTACAGAGTGCATGAGACCCTGTTACTCGTGTCCCAGAGTAAAGCCGGTGTTGTGGAGTCTCCCTGTGGTTGTTGTGTTGTGCACCCTGGTTCAGGTCTGAGCCATGTAAAGGACTTAGGAATGGGAGAGACGTAGAAAGCGCTTGATAAACCTAGTGTGAAACCTCATGATAAGATAAGAGTGGCTGGTAAACCCGCTATGCACATCCTAAAGAGCACTGGAAGGGAAGGTGTAGCCCGAGGGACTATGGAGCAGAGAAGGGGAAACTTCCTTGTGTTGGGTGTGTAGGCAGTGGAGAAGCCAGGCCAGCTAGATCTTGTGAAGGTGTTCTGGGCTCTGTAGATGAGCTCACTAGCTTAGCAGTTCTTCCTACCCATTTCCTTAGAAGCCTGATAAACCCAACTGGAAAGATGGCTTGGCTGGTAACCTGATAAACCCATATGTTGGCTTGGTTGTGTCTTGTTGTGTTTGACCTGGTGAGTAACCTTTGGCTCGACAGTCTGATAAACCCAGCAGTGAGATGGCTTGACTGTGTATCAGTCTGATAAACTCATATGTTGGCTTGACTGGTCCTTAAAGGTGAATGTTGGCTTGGCTGTGTTCAGTCTGTGATACCCAACTGTTAGATGGCTTGGCTGAGTGGCCTGTGAAACCCATCTGTTGGAATGTTTTACCCTGCAACCTGATAAACCCAACTGTGTTGGCTTGGCTGAGTGTCATTGCACCTTGGCTATGTATGAGTCTACTAGTGTTCCCTTATCCCTTGAGGAAATCATGCCCAGCTCGGGGGTGGCGGTGTTGTTGAGAGATTGATGAGCGCACTGGCCTATGGTTGGGAGGAACGTTGCAGCGACATAGCTGGTTGCAGGACAAGTTCTGTTCAAGATAAGTGTTCTTGTCTATGTTATTCTCTGCAATTTTTTTTCTTGTATTGTAAATTGCTTGATGGAGTGTGATGAACATGTTGCTGTGTTGAATTGATGCATTGTTCCTTTGAATAATTGCGATTATAGGCATATATGTATGTTTTCCATCAATGTATTTCGAACTAAGTTGCAGGGTAGATTGGCCAGATTGGTAATGGCCTGAAGGATCAGATCGATCCAAGAATTCAACAAAAAAGTTGAGTTTCCTGCTAGAAATCACCATTTACGCAGTTGCGGGATGCGGGATGTCGGATTCGCAGATCGTGGTCTCCGCAATTTTCCTTCCGCAACTTGTGGGATGCGGGATGCGGAATCGCAGTGTCACGATTTCCACAATTCCTAATCCAACAAGCCAAAGATTACGCACCGTCGATCTTCGCGGGATGCGGAATCGCAGTGTCGCGATTTCCACAATTCCCAATCCAACAAAGCCAAAGATTACGCACCGTCGATCTTCGCGGGATGATTGTTTGCCGTTGATCTGTCTCCGATGCGGGATGTGGGATGCAGGTTGCGGGAAGTGAGATTGCAATTTTTGTAACTCTCGACCCCACAACTCGGATTTTCCGCACCGTTGATTTGGTTCCAGTCCGTGGGATCGTGGATTTCCGTCGCATCTTCTCTCCGTCGTCCGATCTCCTCTGAGATCTTTCCATGCAGATCGTCGAACTGATCAATGGAGGACGGGAGGGAGCGTGACAGTATTGGAAATGTCGAGAAGTGGTTCGCGTCCATGCCCTGTGATTCGATGAACAGTAAAGGTTCTTGATGAAATTTTTAATTCCGCACGATAATGGGGTATGGGTACGTGACAGACATGCCCATGTAACAACATATATGTCATGACTAATAACAGTATGCATTTGTGCATTAAAGACCCAAAACCAAAAAGCTAAAAAGACAATTCATTTTTAATTTTTTAGGGAGACAATCTCATGCCACATGCTACCAGAAATGCCAACATGGAAATGACACGTGCATAAAATCAAATGGATGTGCATCCAGAAGAATCATCAAAGTTTGCTGAGCATCTTGTTTACGTGTTGATTTCTGTATAAGGTGCATAAACATTTCTAATGCAAGGTTTTAGGGAAATTTTGTTCGAAATGCTATCTACAGTTGCTGGGATGGTGTTACCATAGGTTAATTTTTTTGGTTTGCCACTATAAATGTCAATCATCTGATCTATATGGCTTCTTCAGAAGAAATCGCTAATGCATGCATTATTCAGGGTCTTACAAGAGCCCAAATCCTTTCCAAGGCATCAAGTACCTTTATTAGATGGATAAAACCTAAAATGCACATCTACTCCATTTATGGAGAAAAAATATTAGGTACACATCTCCTTTGAAATACCCTTTTTGTATACTTGATTGGGTGCACAAAATCACCAAATGACCCTATGAACAACTTATAAGAAGTTGCCAGTCACTTCTTATAGCTATGTTGGCATCCTTGGACCAAGGTTGACTAGAATTAGACCAAGAGGCTAAGGTTGACGTTTGGTTGAATTAACTTTGACTTGTAACTGAGCAAAGCGATTCAAAGTTCTAAACAACGTCATCAGGAGTTGCCAAGGTGGTTTCCTTTAGCTATGTTGACATCTTTTGACCGACTATTGATCAAGGTTGACTCTTTCCGAATCTAAGTTTATGGATTGGAACCTAGCAAATTGATTCAAACTATGATGGTTCCATGATCATTGTATTTATGATCAAGCTCATGTCTAATCTTTGGAGGGTTCAGTGAATGCATTTGGTTTGTAATTATCTTTGTTCAAAATCATAATTTTGACAAGGTTATTTTGGGTTGTAAGATTCCTCCCCCGCCCTACACCTACTTTCAAGCCGCTCTTGAGAGCATTAGAGTAGAATAAGGCGCTCTCGAGAGCATTAGAGTCCAACTAAGTGCAATTTTAGGTGGTAACAAGTTGAATAAGCCGCACTTAAAAGCAATAGAGTAGAATGAATAAGATCAACGTGTGAGCATTAGATTTCATTTTGGCATTGTTAGCTTATGACTTTCCTTGTTGTAAAGCTATATTTTGTCGTAATGAACTATTGGATGAAATGTGGGGTTTAAGAATGTTCAGATTATCCATCCTGCCACATGGTTTTCATTTGTAGTTGCTGATCACAACTTGCAAGTCCATGACTCCATTCCAAGATTCTTGAGTTCTAATGCACTCCCGAGAATATCATATGACCAACAATTGGAGCCAGCTATTACCCTCCATTTTGATATGGGTGTCCACTTGTGCTTTTTATATCAAATTCAACAAAGGTTACAAGTTGATGGAGCTATGGATGGCCTAGGTCCCTTGATGCTAGAATTTTGCCTCATATTATGATGATTTTCTATAATTTCTCCATTTTGGGGTTTTCTTGCTCGGCTAGTGGAGATGGTCTGAGGAGTTGGTGCCTCCCTCATCAGAGGAAATTAATTAATTATTCAATATCAATTGAGCAAAAAAACAACACAAAAAGTGACATTCAGTAATAAAATTAAAAAATGGGTATTATAAAGTTACAAACAAAGATTTTATAAAATCACTTCATATTATTTAATGAGAGCGAAAAAGACATTTTATTTAATTAAAAGTGGAAATGGTAAAAATGACCCCAAAAAGGTAAAAATGGGAATAAAAGGTCAAATCGACATCATTCTCAAAACCCTAGAAGAACAATAGTTTATGAAGAGGAATCACTCATATTTGTCACATGATTTCATTGTGGAAGAAGAAGATAGTTTCATTTGCAGTCTGATGGAGTTAGAAGAACAATAGTTTATGAAGAGGAATCACTCAGATTTGTCACATGATTTCATTGTGGAAGAAGAAGATAGTTTCATTTGCAGTCTGATGGAGTTAGAAGAACAATAGTTTATGAAGAGGAATCACTCAGATTTGTCACATGATTTCATTGTGGAAGAAGAAGATAGTTTCATTTGCAGTCTGATGGAGTTTACAGTGTTTCCTGGTGTTTTAGAAGGGCACGCTTGTTGAGAAAAGGAAGAAGATTAAGAGAGGTCATACTCTTCCTTGCGCTGGCCGTATTTACCTGAAGAGACAACGAACCTTCATTTGTCACCTATAGGAGTTTAATCCAGCGCTGCTATTTGTTTAGCTTGGGGATCAGCCTCTTTATATGACTGTTTGTAGCATCTTTGTGCACAAAAAGGGGCTGCTACAGCACCATAGAGGGTCTGAAATTTTTGTTAGCACCCACATGTAAGATTGATCTCTTAAACACAAATGTTGTTATAAATGTAAAAGAGACCACTATTATCTGCTTATATTGTGAAGCTTGACTTCTTCTTTTCATAAACATTCATGTGTGTGGACTGTTTGGCCATATAGATGCAAGAAAAGTTAAATTTCCGAGTTTGTATGGTTAATGGTCATTGTTGTACTAAATTGAATCCGAGTTTTAAAAACAATAAATATGAAGCAACCCACTACAAACAAGCAGACCAGATTCCAGATAGTGTTAACAATGTCAAACATTAAACTAAAATCAGTCACCAAGCAGTGAAATACGTTTCCAAGCAAGTGAAGGCAACGTGCTTGATGAAAGCCCAAAACCAAGGTTGTATAACAGTTAACAAAAAAATTCAGTTCAGACTTGGCTAGGGACATTACAGTGGTATCAAAGCTGTGCGTCCTGCCAGCCTGTGAGTTTGGAAGCACATTTTGAGAAAAGATGAAGACTATGTAGGAGATTTTGACGGAATAAATGCAAAGTTGCCAAGACTATGATAGGAATTTGACGAAGCTTCTACAACATCCTGAAATATTAGATCCTCTTTTTGCAAAGGAAAGGTTTTCTCTCAATACCTTGATGAATTATACGGTTGAGGAAAAGATAGAGACAAAAGCATGGGTTCCAAATCCAGGGATTGCTTATGTGCAACAAGATAAATGAGTCGTGCCAAGATGACATGTTCAGCCCTGCTGAATTATCAGCTGTAGAAGACCAGCCAGAGCCAGTGGGAGTAGAAACCACTGTCTGCACTGAAACAACAGAGATTGGGAAAACTAACGTGAATATCATTGAAAATTCTGTTGAAGGAGGCTCTGATGGTTATAAGCCATCTGATGATTCTGGATATGTTATAGAGATAAACAATTGTCATTCATCCGTGGGATTGGAAGCAAAAGCTCAAGTTCCTCGTTTACAGTCCCGACCTCAAGAAGATCTCATAAAAAACACTGCAGTAGAACAATCTATACTTGGTAGTACATCAATTGAGGATATAGTCAAAGCTTTATCTAATATGCAAGGAGCCCACGGATAACAAAATAATCGTACTGATCAGATTGATGCCAGAAATGTAATTGATGCTAGTACTTATGGTGGCGAACATGGTGTTACAAATATAAAAAACTACCCAATATGTCTACTGAGGATAGAGATGCATTTGATATCAGCACTGGTGACAAAGATCAACAGGATCTTGTGCAACAACAGAAGATGTATCAACAACAGAAGTAGAAAATCAACCACATCTGAATCAACATGAAAAAGAACAAACAGAGTTGATTTGGGAGTAGAAGCAGCCTGAAGGAGTGGTGATGAAAGAAGAGGAAGAAAATTCTCATTAAAGACAGCCTGAACTAGAAGTTTTGAATGAAAAGAAGGAAAATTCTCATAAGAAGCAACCTGAAATGGAAACAATGAAAGAAGAGGAGAATGGATTTTTCCAGCAGCTTGAAGAGATTCCAAGTACAACACAAGTTGCTAGTGGTGTTGATGACAATTCACAGGGTAATGATAACAAGATTTCCACTTTTGATGGACAATTGCCTTCTACTCAGTTTGAAAATGTGCAACAAGGAATGAATGTTTTAAAAGCAATAGAGGAGTCCAAGGAAATTGAAGCTACTGCTTTTGGATATCGAGGTTTAGATGACACTAGTGGAATGAGTGCATAGGATAAGATTAAGGGTAGCAGATATATAGTGATGATGCAGAGATTGTCATTGATAATCCGTGGAAGGAGGAGATGGATTCTTGTGAGAACAACATGTTTAGTTATAATGTTGTCCTGTCCCGTTTTCTTGAGGATTGTATGGTGAGGTATGCTCATCAGTTTCCTTTCATCCCACAAACGCATGACCAAGTGTTTGGAGAGATTCCTTTAGGGAGATCCCTTGACATAGGCTTTGAGCATACCATTGAGTTTGGTTTACCCAAGATCAATGAGATGATGGATGAGTTTCATGGTGTGGTATACCTTTCCGAGATTGACTTGCGTTCGGGGTACCATCAAGTCAGGGTGAGAGAGAAGGGTGTGTGGGTACATCAGGAGAGGATCCAAGTCATATAGGATTGGCTCACGGAGATTTCAGCTAATTGGAAGTCCCACCTCCTGCTGGAATATTTCAAGAATAGGTTTGCTTGTGAGTTAATGGATGGCCACGTTCAGGATGACAGGTACAAAGTAGTGGATGGCATTATCTACTGCAAGGATCACATATATTTAGTCCTTGATTCCACACTTAGGGAGGAGATCATGAGGGCTATGCATGTTACAACTTTGGCAAGGCATCATGGGTACTTCAAAACGTATCGAAAGATCAAAGAGGGGCTCTCATGGAAGGGCCTCAAGGAGGATGTGCTGCGCCATGTGAGGGAGTGCGTAACTTGTGAGCAGAACAAGTCAGATCATATTCATCCTTGAGGATTATTGTAGCCTCTACTCATTCCAGAACGGAAGTGGGAGAGTCTATCAATAGGTTTTAGGCTTTAGCAAAAGGCTATCAGAGGTGCATGGCAGGTACTACATTTCAGGGATTTCATCATAGTATGAGGCACCGTAGATAAGAAAGTGGCTCTTTAGGGAGGCATTTAGGCTCCACAGGTTTCTTGAGTACATTGACCATGATCGAGATAACACAGTTCTCAAGACATTTTGGCAGGATCTGTACAGATTAACTGGAGCCTGGCATAGAGTTGATCCGTGTAGCACAGTTTGGAGTCAGTTGGTATGAGGCATAGTGCACCCCTAGTTTGGATGTGGAATCCACAAACTCAAATGATTGGTTCGTGTTATTTTTGGGATGCCCCGAGAGTAGATGATGGGGCGCATGCCATATGGCAGGATAGATTTTCTTTGTTGATACCCAAGATTGTGTATGACAGTGGACTTGCATATTTTGATTGCATTGTGGCACATTTGCAGGAGATGGCCCATAGTAATAGGATCGGGTCCTCTAGAAAATACAACTTGGGGTTCCAGGAGTGGAGGATGCAGTCTGGGCATGAGGGTCAACCACGTATGTTCAGAGTGGTACAGTGTCAGCTTGGTGGGTTCCCTTTTAGGATAGCTTGGGACCCTAGGATTTCATGCGTTGACAGTTGGGCAGGTCCTATAGATGGAAGAGCCAGTTGTTACTTTCAGGAGTCTATTCATATGGAGTATTGGATTGGTTTCCTAGGTGGGATATTCTATGAGAGGTTGACTGAGTATTTACAGTATCTATTTTCTCTATTGATCAAGGGTCTTCAAGAAGCATTTTGTGTTATATTCTATGAGAGGTTGACTGAGTATTTACAGTATCTATTTTCTCTATTGATCAAGGGTCTTCAAGAAGCATTTTGTGTTAGTACTTTGCAGGGTAGTAGTGTATGCAGTAGGCGGGTGCTTCACATCTTCTAGGTTGGTTTGGGACACTAGGATCATTATCAGTTTCATTTGGTTCAACTAATTGATCGAGAGGTTTGGATGGCATTGCATGAGGACAAGCAATCTTTGGGAAGGGAGAATTGTAATGTCGCCATTTTTGGGTTTTCATGCTCGGCTAGTGGAGATGGCCTTTGGAGTTGGTGGCTGCCTAATCAGAGGGGATTAATTAATTATTCAATGTTAGTTGGGTGAAAAACAACACTAAAAAGTGACTTTGAGTAATTAAATTAAAAAATGGGTGTTATAAAGTGACCTTGGAAAAATATTAAAGGAAGATGTTATAGATCACTTTATATTATTTAATGAGAGCGGAAAAGACACATTATTTAATTAAAAGCGGAAAATGGTAAAAAATGGCAGAAAAGGTGAAAGTGGGAATAAAAGGGCAAATCGACCTCATTTTCATCCATTCATGATATTAACATTTTCAAAAAAGAATTGGAAAGCTCGTGACTTTGTCTCTTAGGATGAAAACCTTAGGAGAACAATAGTTTCGGTGAGACAAATCCACCCTAACTATTTTATGAGGAGGAATCACTCAGATCTCTCACATGATTTCATTGTGCAAGAAGAAGATAGTTTCATTTGCAGACTGATGGAGTTTACAGTGTTTCTTGGTGTTTTAGAAGGGCTCGCTTGTTGAGAAAAGGCACACGATTAAGAGAGGACATACTCTTCTTTGTGCTGGTTGTATTTACTTGAAAAGACAACGAACTTCCATTAGAGGCCGTGTGAACTGGATAGAGTGTCGAGCTTGTCTTGTGGGGATTGCATCCTTCCTCTGCTGGCCGAGTTTGGACTGTGGGAGGGCCATGGCATCACTTGTGGACAGGGTATACTGTTAGAGTGATTGATCTGTTGAAGTGTAGGCTTTTCCCTTAATGCTGAGCACACTGGTGTACATTTCTCCTTGGCAGCAACCACACACTTCAGTCTGGGCAAGAGAAAACGTCTTACTACAGCCAAACGTGGGTATGCAAGCTGTTTGTCACCTACAGGAGTTTACTCCAGCACTGCTGTTTGTTTACCTTGGGGATCAGCCTCTTTATATGACTGTTCAGAGCATCTCTGTGCACAAAAAGGGATCGCTTCAGCACCATAGAGGGTCTGCAATCTTTGTTAGAACCCACAGGTCAGATTGTTCTTTTAAATCTGATTATCAGTTCTGAGTTCAACTGCTGTTATAAATGTAAAAGAGACCACTGTTATCTGGTTATGATGTGAAGCTTGACTTCTTGTTTTCATAAACATTTATGTGTGTGGACAGTTTGGGCATGTAGATGCAAGAAAAATCAGATTTCTGAATATGTATGGTGAATGGTCATCGTTATACTAAATTGAATCCGAGTTTTAAAAACAATAAATCTGAAGCAAACCACTACAAACAAGCAGAACAGATTCCAGACAGTGTCACAAAGTGTTTGACAAAAACACTTAACCAAAATCAGTCACCAAGCTGTGAAATCAGTTTCTAAGCAAGTGAAGGCAAAGTGTTTGACGAAAGCCCAAAACCAAGGTTGCATAACAGTTAACAAAAAAATCAGTTCAGACTTGGCTAGGGACATTACATTTTCTAGGATGTGGATGGTTAATGGTTCTTTATGATGTGTCCTCTCATGATGTTTTTTGCTCTCATATGGATGGTGTTGCGCATAGTTATGACATGTGGATCATTTTCTTGAGGAGTTCCCTAGTGCTTTGATTTTGATTTTGCATCTAGATCACATGTGTTGTCATTATACATGGAGCATTTGGCTTATTAACATGATGATGTGGCATTGGGAGGCTTGTCCATGTAAATGCTCTAGCTTATTTGGCATGATTTAAGTGACATGGATGGCTTGTGATGGATATAACTTGGAGTCCCTTGTTCCTAGACACTTGGATGATTTACGTGGATAATATGGTAACCTTGGAGGCCTTTCCTTGAGGAGCGCTCTTGCTCATTTGATCTTCTTCATGCTCATGGATGTATTATTGGTGATTTCCCATGGAAAGCCATATGGCATTTATTTGTTGGAGCGCTCTTACCTTTTATCACTTGGATTGCATCTTGGTTCCATTGGGTATTGTTATTGGTTGAGCGCCTTCCTTGATTATCACTCTTGGCATGTGTGGAGGCATGTCATGACTTGTAGATGGGGTTGTCCTTTTTCATGGTGTTGGTTGGCTATTGGAGACACTTGTTCTTGAGTGAATCTTCTATAATGGATGAGTGGTCTCCTTGGTTCATGGGTTAGTTGACATGTGAACATTTTTAATGGAGGAAATTTCATTGCACAACAATGAAGTCAAAGGCACCCTCTCTTAGAAATTGATTACACATCCTTTCATGCCAGATTTGAAGGAGCATTCATTCCTTTGAGAATGCTTGCACAACTATTCATCCTTATTTCATGGAGCGTTCCACTTTTGCATTTTCTTTCCCTCTCACGCATGCTTAGGGGAGCCACTGTGATTCATTCTAGCACATCTATGATGGAGCATCCACTATTAGAGGGTTGCTTGCTCACTCATCTATCCATTATCTATTGGAGCGCTCACTTGGGAGAGCACGTATTGCACATTTATGAAGTGAGAATCCACTATTGGAGGTTGCTTTAACCTAAGTCACCGGATTCGGCGATTTTTCGCCATAAAAATCGAAAATCACCGATTTTATGTTTCTGGCGAACTAATTCGTTGAAAAACGGCGATTTTGAAGGCCAATAACCATGCAGCCCGCAGGTAAACCCTAGCCGACGCCCAAACTACCTCTGCATTGACTTTTTGCTTATTGTGCGAGTCTGGAATGAGCCGTCGTCGTGAATCATGTCGTGAGTTAATACTGGAGCGTGGAGGCCACCATCGTTCTCTGAGTCGCAGAGGAACTCTTGAGTCTGCACTGGCTGAATCCACGATGGGCGAGGCATCGTTTAGTTGACAGTTGAAGCGGTGCTAACGCCGACGGTTCTCCATATTTGATTAAACCTAGAACGGTGATAGATACCCCATATAACCGGATAAATGTAAATGTTTTTTTATTAATAAATATAAATCATATTCTCTATTCTCTTTGGATTAAGTGGTAGAAATGTTATTTTGAATATAAATAAATAAATAAATTTTAATATTTTTTCAATTTATTTTATATTAATTTATTTTATATTAATTTCTTTATTTAAAAATTAAAAAAATATTTCTTTTGAGATTAAAAAAAATAATTACAATAAAAAAATAATAATGTTAATTTATTTTTGTTTATTAAAATGATTAATATATGATTTTTTTTGTTAATTGACTGTAGCATAGTTTAATATTCTATGTTAATATTTACATTCAAAGGTGAAAGGATGTTACGGGATTTGGTAAGAATATAAGTTTTCTGGTTGGATGTTAAATAGTTTAAATATTTTTAAATTCTAAGTTTTATAGTCATTCGAACTTAATGTCGAATTTTATCACCAAAATTTTTATAGCCGAATTTTTGTCGAATTTTAAGGTTTCCGAATTCGAACACGAACTCGAACCAGGTGACTTAGGCTTTAACCCTTGTCTATGACATTTTGGTGGATGATTTGGTTGGAGACCCTCTTTACACATCTTCCTATGCTTGGATGGGGGATTGTTCATCTTCTTGGAGCTCATTCATAAAGGGAGTCCACCTTCGAGGTGCTCTATTTTCCATTCTATGCCACTTTTTGAGGGAGCATTCAACAGTTGGATCCTTTTTCCTTGGAATGTCCACTTTGGAGATCATTCCAATGCACTTATTCAATTCCATGCCTTATGATCAGAACATTACACTTTCAAGGTGTTATACACATGAGTTGAGAAGGTCATTTCATATTAGAGTAGATCTAGGGGGTCATACCCTAGATCTAGGGTTTATTCATGACTTGTGGACATATCTTGTTGGAGCGCTATCACTTAAGAGCACTTTGAGGCTAGATTTGAGGTTTTACTTGTCATTATTCTCTCTTTTGATGCAGGCTATGTAAGTTGCTCAAATCTTCGTGCTAAATTGAGTGCTTTTGTCTTATTTCTTCATACATAGGACGATGTATCATCACATGCACCTCATATTCAGTTTCTCCTTGTTTTCAAAATAAGCATAGATACATTCTTCTATGTTTATATTTCCCCATCTCCATCTTTCCGCTACTAGGTGATGAGAACTTAGTCTGAATTATCAAAGTAAATGTTTTTTCATTTATAGAATTTTTTTCTTGGAGGTATTGATGTTCTATGGAAGTAATAATCGGGTTGATATAACGTTTAAACTTTAAAGTATCTCATTTTTCTCACCAAGTTCATTCCACAACTATACTACCCTATTTTGTACCAGGTCTCGAATGGCCAATGGTTCATCCAACAAATCTTCTTCAATTCCCCATTTTTTAATCAATTCCATCCATCACATTACCAACCGTTATCTTGAGATGCAATATTTTCTTGCATCAATAATATTTTGTAGCCATATGATTTATTTTCATAATATATATGTAATAAATTGACATAATGCTTCTCCATCAAGGGGTAACAAACCTATTTCTACTAACATTATAGAGTAAAGGATTTTCATTTTAATAGTTGTTAGAAAAAGTAATTAACTCCTGCTTTATCTCAGTTCTATTATTAGAACTGAAGCTAAGTTCAGTTAATAAAGCATGCATGTGTAGCATGCACGCATAAGCTAGGTTAGGTTTTGTAGCAGTCAATATGTGTTTAAGTAGACTCTTAGAGTTTGGTTGTTTTGCATCAAGTTGATCTTCCTTATTATTATCAATAAAGCTAGAAGAGCAGCAGCTTGTTTTGCACATTCTTTGTGTTAATATTTCTGTCTCCAACCTTCATATTTGTATCAGAGCCAAGGAGAGAGCCAAAGAGGATTTGCATATCCGATGCATAGGAAGAAAATTGAAGAAAGCATAGGAGGGAATGAAAGCGATCTTTTGGTGGAAATCATGGGCAGCTCCTGTACCCAGGCATGATTTTCCCGGGAAAACTTTTGAAACTATTTTTACTAGTGAAAATCACGGACACTACATGCATTAGAAGCGATTTTCAAAGAAAAATTACAAGACAACTTTTGACAGTCGCGTGAGTGTTAACTTTAGCAAAAGTTGTTTTGGAGTATTATATAATATTTGATAAGTTTGATATAATACAAAGGAAGGGAAAATACTCCTCACGAGTTTTTAATTCCGATTGATTGGTGATATGAGTTTTCTTTTAAAAAAGGGTTGTTCTATATAAGTCTTTTTAGAAGAACTATTATTATTTTTTCTTTTTTAACTTTTGTAAAAGGCTTCTAAATAGTGGATAATTTATTAAAAAAGGGAGATTATTTTCTGAAAGAGCTAGTGAAAGACTCTGCAACGTCTATGTGGCTTCTAGCAGCTACAATCGGTCGTAGATTTTTTCTCTCACGGGAAACAATACTATGATATGTGGGCCATAAGGATGGTGGTCTATTTAAGATCAGAAGATGTGTGGAAATATGATGTGTGTGGCTATTCTGAACTACCAGATGATGCAATTGAACAAGCCCTATCAAATGGAGAAAAGGATACCCTAAGGATTCACAGAAAGAAGGATGCAAAAGAACTGCCTCATATCATGAATGCATTGGAAAATAGCGTATTTCCAAAGGTCTCAACCTCATTACACTCCAAAGATGCATGGGAAATGTTGGTGACCAGTTACCAGGGTGTTGTTAAGGTACAAACTGCTAAACTTCAAAAGTTAATAGGAGTTAAAGATGAAAGAATCAGATACAGTAGATTCATTTATGACTCAAGTCATGGGCATAGTTAATCAACTGAATACACATGGTGAAAATATTACTGATCAAAGGGTGATTGAAAGGGTTTTGAGATCTCTACCCAGTAAATTTGATCTGAAAGTTGCAGATATCGAGGAAGCAAAAGACTTAAGCCAACTATCCATAGATTAATTGACAGGATCGTTGCTATCATATGAATCCAGAATCAATAGGAATGAGGATTCCTCTGTGGGGAAAGCCTTTAAAGCCCAAGTCTCATTCTTAAAAGGAAAAGGAAGAGGTAGAGGCATAGGTGGATCAAGAGAAAGAGGCAGAGGTAGAGGCAACAAAGCAATGGCAAGGAAGATCAAGATCAAGAACAAAAAAAAGGGAGCGACAACAAAAAGAGGTATGATAAATCAAATATTTAGTGCTACTATTGCAATAAGTTTGGTCATTAAATCAAATATTTAGTGCTACTATTGCAATAAGTTTGGTCATTATGCTAAAGGGTGCAAAAAAAGAAAGTCGATCAAGCAAAACAAAATGCCAATGTGACTAATACCTCTGAGGAAAAAGAATATTTGTTATTTCTTACTTGTCATTGTGCACAGGAAATCCCAAAGGGACTTTGGCTTTTAGATAGTGGTTGCAGCAACCGAATGACAAGTGATATAAGTCTAGATAAAGATCTAGATGAGTTAGTGAAGACAGAGGTTAAAGTCGGCACGGATGAGATAGTTCCATTCCTTGGCAAAGGAGTGGTTAACATATTGACCAAACAAGGCAACAGAAAACCATCACAGATGTATATTATGCTCCAGGGTTGAAGCATATTTTTCTCAACATTGGGAAACTCACTGAAAATATATACAGACTCGTCTTTGAGAGATTAGACTATGCCATATATGACGAACCTCCAAGTAGACAGTTGATCATCAAGTTACAAGTGACTAGGAACAGAATGTATCTGCTAATCGTGAATTGCAGCAAGCAAGTAAGCTCGTTTTCCCAAAAGAAACATGCATGGATGATTTTTGGTTATGGCATTTTATATTTGGAAATCTTCACTTTGTCGGTCTGAAACTATTGCAACAGAAAGACATGGTTAAAGGATTACCCCCTATTAAGGAGCTAGCAAGCACATGTGAGTGTTGCATTCTTGCAAAGAAACACAAGGATAGCTTCCCTGAAGGTATGTCTCGAAGGGCACATGCACCCCTAGAACTAGTTCATACTAATCTGTGCAGTCCAATGCAGAATCAGTCACTTGGTGGCAATTACATCGATGATTTCAACAAAAAAACATGGATGTATTTCCTTCATCAGAAGTCGAAAACCTCAAGGAATTTAAGACCTTGGTTGAAAAATAGACTGGCCATCAACTCAAAGTATTGAGATCAGATAGTGGGGGAGAGTATGATTCAAAGGAATTTCATGATTACTGCAAACATTATGGAATCAAGAGGCAATTCACTACAATACATACACCTCAGCAGAACGGTGTTGCAGAACGTAAGAACAAAACCATTATGAATATGGCAAGAAGCATGTTGAAGGGAAGAGACTTGTCTCATGATTTTTGAGGAGAGGAAGTGGCTTTCGTTGTTCGTGTGTTGAACAAATCTCCCACCAAAAGTGTGAAGAACAAAGTACCACAAGAATCATGGACAGGTACACCTTGTAGCATTGCACATTTTAGAATATTTGGTTGCGTATCTTATGCTCATGTAGTTAAATAGCTAAGAAGAAAGCTAGATGATAAGAGTGAGAAATGCGTATTTCTTGGATACGATGAAGACTCTAGGGCTTATAAGTTGTATAATCCTATGACCACAAAGGTCATCATCAGTAGAGAGGTATTGTTCAAAGAACAAGAGTCATGAGATGGAACCATAGATAAGGTTGTTGAAGCTGCAGTACCTCAACCAGAAGATGAAGAAGAAGATGAGCATATTGAACAGAGTGGACAGCAGGATCCAATTGCACCATCACCAACAGCAAGTACTCCAACAATGACACCTAGAAATTCAGTTTGAGGTGAAGCATCAAGATCAGTAGATCGATTTACTCCTAGTCCTTCATCAGGTAATTATTCTGATCGCAGTAATAGAAAGTCTAGAAATCTACAAGAAATTTATGATGAATTAGATGAAAATAACAATTTTGCCTTTATTTCTAGTCAACCTATGTTTTTTGAAGAGGAAATAAAAGAAGAGCATTGAGTAAAAGCTATGGAGAAGAGATAGATTCCATTGAAAGAAAAGGTACATCGAATCTTGTTGACTTTCCTAAAGATAAGAAACTTATTGGTGTGAAGTGAGTCTATAAAACAAAACTCAATGAAAAAGGTGAAATTGATAGGTACAAGGCAAGGTTTGCAGCAAAAGGTTTCTCGCAACAACCAGGAATTTATTTTGGAGAAGCTTTTGCACTAGCAGCCAGATTGGATACAGAAAGAGCAGTCTTAGTAATAGCACTCAGAGCAAGTGTAATACCCCAGTTGTTAAGCCCCGAACTTATGATTCTTCATGTGACTTATGTTCTTTTGCATTATGGACTTATCATATTTTATATGATTGTGGACTTATGCTCCTTTGCATGATTAATTTGATAAGGACTTATGATTAATGTTTGATAACATGACTTTGGACTTTGGCACTATTATTGATGTTAATGTTGTTACTAGCATCTTTGCTATCTTTGAATGTTGTTACTATTGATTAAATAAACAACTGGCTCAGCAAAGGAAACTAAAAGAGTATGGGGACCATGGATTCCACAAAGTGAGAGGGAGTGGGGACATCTGTAGCACCTTATAACTTGTTCTTGGCTTAAGTTTGTCCATCCCAATTCATATTTTCACCTTGGTGACATTAATAATGTTGGTCACCCAAACCTTGTAAAACGGACCCTATTCTCAATATTTATGGACTATGGAGTTAATATTTCATATTTTGCACACCTAAGTGGGACCCTCTTGCCTAGGGCGCCCTCCTTGGGAAGATATCCCCTCATATTTATGTGTTTTTGGTCATTTATGAGCCATTTTCCTAGTATTTAGGGGATGCAAACTATGTTTTAGCTTCCACTCTTACACTATGCATTGATGATCCTATTTTTGTGCTGCCATGATGTTTATGACCCTATTGGATACCTTCTCTCACCTATTTCGTCCTCCTTGATGTTTAGTTACCCCCTTTATGCATTAGTGTGCCTCCATGTGCTCTTCATGGCTCCACTCCTTGGTTTTTGGTAACTCCTCCTCATGGCGCTAATTCGGGAAAGCGAATATTTTCACTAATCCACCGCTCCACTAATTCAAGTTAAGTCTCCATGATGAAGCTTAAACCTTACCTCTCTCTAATTGGAGTTGATCCCTTTGGGTTAGAGTTGGCCTCCTTGTGCTATAAATTCATATGCCTTCTCCTTGTTGAAGTCAATCTTGAGCTTTAGACCATGTGACTTGTGCTATCTATCCATGTTGGGAATGTTTGTAGTATTGGGAGTGTATTGAGACTTAGAGTTAGTCTAGTTGTTTTCCCTTTGCTTCCATTCTATCACTCTACTAATCCAATTTCTCACACAAGAAGACAGGAAATGGGAATGGCGAGCTAGGTCATATCCCATAGGTAGCGGAGATGGACATGAAAGTAGTAGTGGGAAGCATTGTGGTTCTCGGAAGAGGTAGTTTCGAGAGTTGCTAGACTAAGTGTTCATCTACCTGTGGATCTATGGTATCAGTTCAGGGGTAACCTGTTCAAGCGAGGAAGGCTTGATGGTGTCTATAGTTGGGAGGAAAGTCATCCTGCTGCAGCCAGTTGCCTATATCTTGAGATAAGTATTTCTCATATGATTTTATTTATGTTTTAACATATTATTATGATGATTATGTGCAAAGGTGGTTGAATTGAATTATCTATATGCATGATTATTGTATGTCATAATCTGGTTACGGGAAGAATGGACTCCATAGGATTTGAATCCAAGATGATATTCATTCTGATCTTCTTTCTCTTCTTCAAAGATTGTAACTATAACTCTACGGTACTAGGAGGGGTGCAACCATATGTTCTGGTTCACCAATATCTATTCATTTTTGTGCTTTGGGACCTATTCCATTGAGTTCGGAACAGTGTTTCCATTAAGGTTCGCCTTTCGTTTCGTCGAAAAAGCTTTCTGGGTGACCAAGATATGTCTGTTTTGGTCCAACAGTTTTCCTGGTGCCAGGTTGAGCGCACCGGTTGTTAGATTGGAAATGTTCTATGCATGGATCTGCTCCTATTTGCAGATCTGAGTTTTAATAATGTAATCTAAATGTAATATTGATTGATAGTTGGAGGGAGGCATCCATGCAATTTAAAACATATTAGTGAAAAATGGTTGTAGGGGACAACCATTGGGAGGTGATTTTGTGGGTTGTGATTGCAGCTGGTACCTTTTGTTTTTCCTTGGTTGTGGTGTGGTTGTAGGTTACAACCTACCTATGTTTCTTGATGTGTGTTTTCCTTAGTGTTTATCTTCACTGAAATCACACACCGAACAACACCACAAACTAATTAAATCTGCAAACAATTAACACCACAATACTTGACAATTATAAACTATGTTTTCAATAATCTCTACGAAGTATAAGAATTTAACATAGGACCTTAATCACACTATGATAATAGATTCATTATTCATGCACTGAATGTGATTATGAACTTAAATTTAATGTTGATAGATTTTATTAAGTGTTGAGATTATTCAACTGAGGGCGACGAATTATTTAATTAAGTAACGCAACCTTAGTATTGTTTAGTAAAGTTAGAACTTTAATTAATCATTTAATGGTTAGTTGTGCTAACCTTATTATGATGTTCTTAAACCGAAGTTTAGAACCTTTTTCCTTGGCATAAGGGTCGGGGACATTTCGACAAGTGGAAAGTGTGTCAGATGGATGTCAAGTCGACATTCTTGAATGGGATTCTTGAAGAAGAAATTTACGTGCAACAACCACAAGGTTATGAAATAAAAGAACATGAAGAGAAAGTTACAAGTTGAAGAAAGCTCTATATGGGATCAAGCAAGCTCCAAAAGCTTGGTATAGCAGATTTGATTCTTATCTGATCATTAATGGATTTTGTAGAAGCAACAATGAACCAACACTTTACACATAGGTAAATCAACATGGATAGATTTTGATAGTTTGTTTATATGTTGATGTTATGATTTTTACAGGTAATCTATCAGTAGATGAATTCAAGGCAACGATGAAGAAAGAGTTTGAGATGATAGATCTAGGCTTGATGGAGTTTTTTCTTGGTATATAGGTAGAACAATAAAAAAAGGTATATTTTTTCGTCAAAGTAAGTATGCCAACGATCTGCTTACACGGTTCAGAATGATTAATTGCAAACCAATACCTACACTAGTGGCAATGGGTACAAAGTTGAACAAAGAAGATGATAGTCCCAAAGTAGATCCAACACTGTATAAGAGACTTGTAGGAAGTGTCATGTATCTCACAGCTACGAGACCAGATATTATGTATGAAGTCAACTTGATTTCTAGGTTTAAAAGAATCACATTGGCAAGTTGGAAAAAGGATCTTACGATATGTTGGAGGGACTTCAAGCTATGGCATTTTATACTTGAGCATTGAGTATGATGTTTTGACAGGTTATACTGACAGTGATTTTGTAGGAAGTTTGGATGACAGGAAGAACACTTCAGGTCATGTCATCTTGGTTAAGGGGTGATTTCATGGGCATCCAAGAAGCATCCCATTGTGACTATTTCATCAGCAGAAGCAGAATATGTAGCAGCGGCATCAGCAACATGTCAAGCAGTCTGGTTACGTAGAGTTTTAGATGGTCCTCAACAAAAACAACAAGGACCAACAACAATTCAGCGATTGCCCTGTTCAAGAAGCATGTATTTCACCAATAGAGAAAGCACATTGATACCAGATATCACTTCATAAGAGAACTTGTAAACAATGGTGAAGTTCATTTATAGCATTGTAAATTAATTGATCAATTAGCTGATATGTTCACAAAGCCATTGACAAAAGATATTTTTGAAATTCATAGATATAATTTAGGCATTGTAAAAGTTGTAGTATTCAGCAGTGGTATTCAGCAGTAGTAATTAAGGGGAAGTGTTAGGCATTGTAAAAGCTGCAGTATTCAAAGGTCGTAATTAAGGGGGAGTGTTAGAAAAAGTAATTAACTCCCGCGTTATCTCAGTTATATTATTAGAAGTAAAGCTAAGTTCAGTTAATAAAGCATGCATGTGCAGCATGCATACATGAGCTAGGTTAGGTTTTCTAGCAGTCTGTTTAAATATACTCTTAAAGTTTGGTTGTTTTACATAAGTTGATCTTCCTTGTTATTATCAATAAAGCTAAAAGAGCAGCAACTCGTTTTGCACATTATTTCCCTACATGGTTATGAGCATTATATAGTTTGTTAACATCCTAGAAGGTGTTTCGTTAAATAGTTGTAGTGTGGAAGCTATTAGATTGTTTGTTGAACTCCTAGTGGGTGTTTCTTTAAATGATTGTATTGTGGAAGCTATGAGAGCTAGTTTGTATAGTCTTAACAATGGCTTCTATGAGGAGGGCGTTCTTAAATGATTTCTAGCTTTTCCTAGAGAACGAGTCTTATCTTAATATTCTAATTATCATCATAAGTTCCATCAACTTGATCTCATTATTGAATGAGAATGGTTTACTTTTACAAACAACTTCTACCTCTTCTCAAGTTATCCTCCATCTTCTCTCTATATTATCTATATGCAACCATTGTCACTAACGCATAGGATGATGAGATTAACGGAAGAATAACCTTGAATGGTGTTTCATGTAGCTTTAGTCCTCGATGTGGAGGCCTATTCAAATATTGGACCTGGTTTCACTTAGGAGGTGGATTCTATTGAAGAGGTGCATTCTATTGTAGAGTATTGAAGAAAATGTAACATGCATCTAATTGTAATATCCCCCTGTTAACTAAGATCAACTATTGTAATACCCCTTGTTAACTAGTAATAAGATCAACTATTGAAAAATAAGAAAACATATACAATACTTAATTTGACACCATTCCTCTTTGCATCTCAATTGCTATTTATGATCCTTAATAGATCTATACTAATGTTAATAAAAAAAATAAAAACAAAAAGTGTAAAATTTGAATAACAAACCGATGCAATGGTTGTTTACATAATAGAATGATTCATTGATTCTCATCGTAGTATGATATTAAACATGGAAATATTATTGCTGGAAAACAAGTCCATTATTAATAGACGTAAGAGCTCATTATTATGTTATTGAAGCCATACATTTAGTAAATACGTTACTTGATTGAATGTAATGGCCTCAATGGGATGAAAAATATACCTCTAGAATAGAATATTATGTTTTTATTTAGAGGGCTGAGTTGCCAATTACTTAAGGTTATTTCTAACTTATAGATCTAAGATCAATAATCATTTTTCAAAGTTTAAATTTTTTTATAACATTTTAAATATAATTTTTTATTTTTACTTATAATAATTTTTTAATTACTTAATTTTTTATCCATAATCATTTTTCAAAGCTTAAATTATTTTATAACATTTTAAATATATTTTTTTATCTATTACTTATAATAATTAAGTCCAGGACTAAAGCTTATACTTTTCCAGTTGCAGGAGGATGAGACAGTATATTGTCAAAATTGATTTTATGGCAATAGTTCAACATTCCATATATATATATATAAAATAACTGTACTGAATGTATGGATAACAGGCAGTTAGAACTAGTGATTACAATTAAGTAGGAAAAACAAGTAACAAATAACTTGTTCATGGCACTTAACTTGTAACCTATCAGTGTTCACCAACCATAAATTAAGTGGCTGTGCTAATTCTAATTCTAACTGTTTCATAAAAAATGTTCTTTTCAATTAAAATGGCTAGTGGATACTTACATGTGTGGATAAAATGTGTGGATAAAGATCTTTTAACATATTGATAACATGTTTTTAACAATTCTAATATTACACTCCTGTACTGGGAAAATGCAAAATTTAGTCTCCCATATAATGCATAATAATTCGAATTCTACCCTACTATCATAGAAAAATGCAATTGAGGAATTCCTTACTTTTTTCTTTTTGAGTTTGGTCTGTGGGCCTTTGTTATATTGAGGATCGACAGAGTCTTAGATCACTGTTCTTGGCTTGAATTTCTCATTCATTTGTTGGTGGTACTGGTTATTGCATCAATCTAATCATCGATGATATCCTCTTCTCTAGGAGAAGATATGACTAGCTACAAACACCATAGTATAACTACTATCAAAAGCAGAAGAAATATCCATGGAAACAGTATGTTTAGAGGTTTTGAGTCTAGCCAGCTGGTTTTGCAGTGATTTAAACGTTCAATGTAACTCTAATGAATAACTCAGCAGAATGGCATGTTGAACGTACCCGGCTAACTTCTGGGTTAAGGCAAGGCTCCGAGCTTCTGGAATCAGAAACCGCAGGTCTGTCACTGTTGTTATGCGTCTTCAGATTTTTCTCCAGACCAGCCAAACCACTACCAATACCATCCAAAGAGGCGATGAAAGATAAGCTACCCACCAAAGAAATTGGCTCGAATGAAAGGGACCTGCGCAAATCTACGTTGGGTTTGCGCAAGTGTTGTGCATTATGTCTTTGAAGAACAATCGGAGGAGCAGCTTTTACTGGTCCTGGCAACACTATCTTCGTAGCTATCATGGCTAAACCAATTCAACCAGCCTAGCCCAGCCTAGTCTGGCCACCAAATAAAGGGAAATGACTGATTGACAGGGATATATGGAGCATTACAATGATGATAAAAAAACAACGTGGTTATCACAGGAGAAACGGGAGTTTTGATAGGAAGCTCAGCTCCTAAAGACTTGATCCTCTCTCACCGCACATGATCTTGGAATCCTGAGTGGAGCTCATTCTCATGGTGAGGAATAGAAAGAGCTTCGTTGCCAACTTCTCACGTCACTCGTAGTATTTCGCAGCGCCAAAGCCTTGTGTGGGCAGGCCACTGTCGCCATCTTTGCAGCGTACGGCGACAGTTTCGAAATTCGATGGTGCGATTGAAATGCACTGTAGGTGGTATTTTGAATTCCAAGAGAATAACATTGCAATACGAGCTGATGAGTCTATTCGATTCTAATGTTATTTTCCGTATAACATATACACTTTTAGGTTGTAAAGGGTGCACGTAGGACAGGGTCTCGGAGGCTTTTTCATGGCAGAACCTCAGTATGTCACTTTTGATAGGCATATTTAAAAATAATAATTTAAACGAGATTAATATCATTTAGTATTATGTGAAGAAACCTCGGGACCCTCAAAATCTTTGAACAAGTTCCTTTCTTGGCCCGGACCTCGCTGCTTCCTTCAGCATATATCACACATTTTGATTGCAAGTGATCATTGCTGGAATCAGAAAGTTCCCCTTGTTTATTTATTGAAACCTCACATCTTGTAGCTTAAAAACATATAAAAATGATTACATTCACATTAAAATGAAATCCATCGTGAGATGAGTTAATAGTAGGTAAACATTGCAAGGAGGGAACTAAATCACAATGAACGTACTCTCTCTCTCTTTATTTATATATATATATATATATATTAACACTGTAGCATGACATTGAGTATATTGCTTTAAAGGGGTTTTATCTTGCTCTAATGGATTTTATCCATTTAACCATATTAAGATTTTATCAATGAATGCTACATTGAGTATATTGCTTTAAAGGGGTTTTATCTTGCTCTAATGGATTTTATCCATTTAACCATATTAAGATTTTATTAATGACTGATTCCATTTAAATTCGATGTAATTTTTTATATTTTTATTAATATATGAAATCATTTTATATAATAATAATTTAAAATAATATAAAAATAATATTTTTTAATTATTATTATATTGTTAAATTAAAAAAATAATATGTTACAAATAAAATTAATTTATAACTATAAAGAATTTAAAAATAAAATATTTTTATTGATTGGTGTTTTTATTTGAAATCTTGGGGTAGAATAGAAAAGTACTTATACTTTTTCATTTATGGATGAGGATGAAACAATTGTAATATCTAGATTGATTATATGGCAGTTGTTACAAATTTAAAATATATAATTATTAAAATATATATATAAAATAATTGATGCATGGATAACTCCTAGCTTATGGGTGGATAACTTGCGGTTTGTGAGAGATAATTGATAGATGGATAACTCCTAGAGATAATTGTGAGAGATAACTCATTTAATTAGAATAAAGGGATAACAAGTCACTAATAACTTATTGGTGGTACTTAACTTGTAACCTATGGGTGTTTACCAATCACAAGTTAAGTGGTTATGCTAGTTTATAACTATTAATATATTGTTAAATTAAAAAGAATTATATAATACAAATAAAATCAATTTATAACTATATTAATCAAAATTTAAAGAAAAGAGTCTTTTCACAAGTTGGCAACTAAAAATAAGTTCATTCTTATTGGAAAACATAAGTGCAAGTTTAAAATTGTAAGTTTTGATTGGATTTTTTTATGAAAATTGCAAGTGTATGTTGTAGAACTGATCTGCAATAAAAATGCAAGAAAAGAAATAGAATATGTTGTTCTTAGTTTCATTGTCACGAAAAGATAACGGAGTAATCTATCACCTGAGGGAGTCAAATGGGCCCCAGTGCAAATGGTTGGGTAGATAGCTTACTCCTAAAGATATTACTTTAAAAAAAACAATTGTTATTTATTGATTGCCATGGCTATGGAACTTTTTTTTTTTGTAAAGAACAATGAAGATACATCATCATTTTGTACACTTAGTTATGTGTAGCATATCAACCTCCCAAATTAGAGAGAAGGGTGTGTGTCCTTTTCTATGAGAATTTGAATTTTCATTTTTGTTTATGCTAGTTATGAGTTAGAAGGTGAATTTGGAGATTTACTTTCAAGTATATTCTTTCATAAAGATATCCGAAAGGTCTTTTTAGGCATAGTACTCATGAAATACACTAGAACATCTTTTTTCAAGTGAGAGCCCATGATATGAAAAAATCTTTCTATAAAGTACTATGAAAAAAATCAAATCAATAGAAGATTTCATTCTAAAATAGTTATGAATAAAAAATCAAATCAATGATTGGAAGAGGTCATTCAACATAGAGTTCATATAAAACATAACGTTTAAATCCATTTATAAATATGAAAAAAATATAAGATAATTGATGAATACTGGTAAATGATTAATAATGATGATGATGAATATTAGATAGCTGTAAAATTTTGTTCCCATGATTAAAAAGCTTAGAAAAAAGTGATCAAAGACCATTTAATGTGGGTGTAGTATCTTTATTTTCTTTAAACTTCTAAAACTTTCTCATCCCACATTTTCTTTTTAAAATTATATATAATAATATTTTTGATGTTGTTAATATCTTGCAAAATAACATTTTCATAATCTTCCAATGGTTTAATCAAATCATAGCTTATTTGGACCATCCTTTTTTGAGCGATTAGTCATAGCCATACATTCCATACGGAGAAGACCCCTTCTAAAAAGATAATATGATAAGAGAATAAAAAATACATATGAGAGTTATAAAAACCATACACGACAATAATACTACACAATTAAAAAGGTGATTATTGTTCATGTAATGATTGTAATTTGATAAAACATAAAACTTAGAATATAATAAAAAAATTAATTAAATAGTTTTTTAGTGCACAACCAAGATGTTATTTTTTTGGAGGTTAATTCATAATTTAATTAGAGTTATTTCCAAACCTCTTAATTTAAAAAAAGGTTAATAATCAACTTTTTACAATTTTTAATTTTTAATATAATTTTCTTTAATAATTGTAATAATTTCAACACAATTAAGATATAAATATATTGAAAAAATATAATTACTCTTTTGATTTTTAATATAATTTTATTTAGTAATTGTAATAATTTTAACACAATTAAGATATAAGTGTAATATTGTTGAAAAATATAATTACTCTTTTATATAATGGAATTAATTTAGTTAGTAGCCTTTTATATAAAGTGAAATGGTCACTTCTTGACATTTAAATTGTATTTTTTTTATAATGAGATTAATCTAGTTAGTAACTTTTTTATCTAAAGTTAAATGGATAGTTCTTGACACTTAGTTTAGTGACTTTGTTATGACAATAGTTATTTAGATATTATCTAAGATTTGATTAACCTAAGTGTAACAAGTGTAGAGCAGGGATTTATTTCATGATAATGGTATTTTGTTATGCTTAAATGCATCTTGATTAAAATTTAAATAAACTTCAATTAAAAGGTGGTTAAAGAAACTGGTAACAATTAGTTTTAGTTTTTTCATATCAGTTTTTTTTTTTTTTATTAAATAGTATTTGTTTGTGCTTATATAATATGGTACTAATAATCGATATAAAATTAATATTTTACCCTTATTTAATAGCTAGCTATCTTTACAAAACTAAGTGGTTGATTTTTCAGAAGAAAAAATCAATGTCCTTGGTATTCATGATGAGTCAAAGGGCATATTACATGACTAGTATAAGACTATACAGACATCAGCATATCAAGAGACACTGATCCAAACAAACAATACAACATGTGCCAGACCACATAAGGTCAAACTCAGCATGAAAAGGAGAGACCCTAGGAGTTCTCCTATGACATTCATACATATATCCAGAGAGCACAAAGAGCGACCATAAGGCATCTCCAAGGAGATCCAAGATCCCAAAACTAGCAGGAAAAAACAAGGTTCTGCTACAATACACAGTGCCCAAAAAAAGAAAAAGGAGCCCAGCTCTAGCACATAGCTCAAAAGAGCATAAAATCACCAACCTCAGAAACAGACTCATAAGAAAACTCAGATATATGGCAAAGGCCTGGGTCCAATATCAGGGCTTCCTTGGAGAGGCCATCTGCACACTGGTTGTGCTCTCTATATATGTGTTGCATGTCTAGGATGAGAAAGTTTGGCATCATTTGTCTGATGGCCTCACACCACTAATATAAAGCAAAGCAAGTCAGAGCTGCCTTACCCAATGCCCAGTTGATGATCACTGAGGAATCGCCAAAGATGTACAGAGAGGGAAGCCCCAAAGCTTTTACCCAGTATAGAAGAGCCCACAAGGCCAACAATCCAGCCCTCGTATTTGTACTCAAACCACACCCCATCTTGATATGAAAAAAATGATCACTACTGATAGTGAGATAAATCCCAGCCCCTCCTTTTCCTTCTGCTGCAGCACCATAAAAAAAACCGACCGGATAGACCAAAACAGGTGCAAGGCCAATGACTCTAACTTTTTTCTTTTTTTCCAGTACTGGGAAGCTATGAATATAAGAATCCACCTTGTTGGTAAGAGCACAGGGAGTGATTATTTTTTCCTCAAAAATGCATTTATTTCGTGCATTCCAAATGCACCAGAACACGAAAAAATGGGTGTAGTAGTGAGTGGGATTGTGGATCACCCAATAGTCCAAGAACTCTACAAGGGGGCCAGCTAAGACAAGGATCATGAAATGATAGATATTTTTTAGTGCTACAAAAATAGAAATAATAAATGGGCACTCCACAAATAAATGTTGAACAGCTTCCTCCTTCGAGTGACAAAACCAACATCTACCAGGTCTAGACCAACCTTTGCCCACCAAATTGTCCCATGTCAAAATTTTATTTTTTAATGCTAGCCATACGAAGCATTTGATCTTCAGTGGAAAGCTATGGCCCCATAGTCCAGTCATGCTTTTTTCCTTGCTCGGAGCCAGATGTGTGATGACAATCAAGTCATAAACCAGGGCTGTCGTGACCATCCCATTTTTTTTGTTATGTGACCAAAGCAAGGAGTCTGAATCGTCAATCAGACGAATACCTCCATGCTGCAAACCTGAAATATAAGAGTCCCAAACAAACTTCCATTCACCCCCCAACTCCAGATCATCAGCAGACAACCAATACAACTGGGAATTAACCATGGGATTCTGAGCATGCTGAAGGGTCGTAATCCCATAGTCACAGAGATAAGATCTTAAGTCCTGTGCAAAATAGTGACACTCGCTTGTACCTAAGACTGCGTTAAAGCCAATAATAACATCCTTTCCATTACCTACCTTCCAGCTCAGGCTTCTGCCAAGCCAAGAAAGCATTTTTAAAAACCCATTCCAAATAATGGAGTTTCCTTTGATCACGGAATTTTTATTTCTCAACCAGAGACGACATGGTGCCAAATTCCAAATTCTAGTACTTTGCAGAGACGACATGGTGCCAAATTCCAAATTCTAGTACTTTGCAGAGACGACATGGTGCCAAATTCCAGAACCCTTAAGGGCTAACTAAAGACTCCTAAGTCTTAAGGAGATGCTGAACCAGAATAAGTTTTTTATGCCCCAACCCCCAAAATCAAGTGGCCTGGCCAGAGACTGCCAATACACTAGATGAAACCGAAATCTGTTCTTGCTAGAACCCCACAGAAAGGAGAAGGTCATTTATCTCATCTTGTTGACTATAGAAACCGGAATCGGAGCTAAAGCAAACCAATAGACAGGTAAGCTTGATAGTACAACTCAGATAAGAACAAGCCTACCTCCCAGTGAAAGGAGCTTGAAAGTCCAATTTCCAATTCTTTTTTCAAACCTCTTCAACAGCCAGAGCCAGTCCTTCACTTCATAGCCCAACGGTTTGATAAAATATCCCAAGTACTTAAACCCCAAATGAATGGGCTCGGCATTGTATGGTAGAAAGAGACCTATGCTATCCAATACACTCTCCCCCATCTCATTAAAGAGAAAACCCTATTTGTCAATTCTTATACACGTGCCAAAAGCAAAAGAGAAGGTCTCAAGGATAACTTCAAAATTCATCCACTCCTCCAAAGTGCCTAGACCAAATAGCACTACATCATCACCCCCTTTGGCATCTTTTATAAGCAAGCTGAGACCTTTGATGACCAAAATAAACTAAGTGGTTGATTGGGCCTATCTACATTTACTAACCAATTTACTTGTGGCTGTGCTAGTTAATAGTTCATACTTATAACAATTCCGATTCTCCCATACAATCATGAAAAATGCAAAATGCAAATGACCTCTCACATAATGAATAACAATTCTAATACTACAATGCTCCTAGAAAAATGCAATTAATCTGGGAAATTCATCTTCCTTGCTTTTTCTAATTCTTTTTGATAGCTTGGAGGGTCGACAGAGCCTTAGATCAGTGTTATTGGCTTGATTTTGGAGGGTCGACAGAGTCTTAGATCAGTGTTCTTGGCTTGATTTTGGAGGGGTCGACAGAGTCTTGGACAAGTGTTTTTGGCTTGATTTTCTCTCTCATTCATCGGTTGTCAATGCATCGATCTAGTCATCCATGATTTCCATTTATTTAGGCGAAGATAGGACTAGCTACAAACATTTCCATTTAATTAGGCGAAGATAGGGCTAGCTACAAACACCATAGTATAGCTACAATCAAAAGCAGAAGAAACAACCATTGAAAACAGTATGTTTAGATCTCTTTAGTCAAGTCTAAGTCTAAGTTTGCAGAGATTTAAGCGTTCAATATGGATATATTGAATGATTGAGCAGAATGTAAAGATGAATGTACCAGGTTGACTTCTGGGTCAAGACATGGCTCCGAGCTTCTGGAATCAGAAACCGCTCTTGGAAAACCTGTAGGTCTGTCATTGTTGATGCGCGTCTTCAATTTTTTCTCCAGACCAGCCAAACCCCTACCAATACCATCCAAAGAGGCGCTGAAAGATAAGTTACCCACCAAAGAAATTGCCTTTAATGAAAGCGGTTTGCTCAAATCTACATTGGGTTTGCGCGAGTGTTGTGCATTGGGTGTATGAAGAGCAATCGGAGGAGCAGCTTTTACTGGACCTGGCAATAATATTTTCGTAGCTGTCATGGCTGACCCAATTCAACCAGCCCAGCCCAGCACGGCCTGGCCTGGCCAGTGGCCACCAAATAAAGGGCAATGACTGATTGACAGGAATATATACGTATTATAATGATTAAAACAACAATGTCGATGTCACAGGAGAAACGCGGGGATAGGAAGCTCAGTTCCCAAAGAATTGAAACATTTATGATCCTCTCACAACACATTGACATGTTGATTACCTTGGAATCCACTCGTATGCTCATGGTATTCGTTGCCAACTTCTCACGTCACTTGTGATATTTTGCAACGCCAAAGGCCTGCTTGGGCAGGCCACCGTCGCTACTTTGCAGCGTACGACGGCATTTTCTAAATTCGAGGGTGCCAATATCGAAAAATTCCTTTAGTTGGTTTTTACAGTTGAAATTCACAGTTATTGGTATTTTTTTTTAATTTTATTATGCCTGGTGAGATTTTATCTTCGAAAAGAAAATTATGCTACTGTTTATTTTTTCTAGCCATATTCTCTTTTTTTTTTCATGCAGAAGCAGACCATATTCTCTGTTTGTATACAGGTAACATTGAAGAAACTGCACAAAGACTATCTGACGTAAATTAGTCTGTTTTTCATGGCATAAATTACCAGTTCATTTATTAAAATAGTAACAGTAACAAGTTCATTATTTTATGGTTATTTTTTTATTTGATCCGCATATTTTAAAAGTAACAATAATGAGCCAACGTGATTATTATTATTCATGGACCCTCAAGATCTTTGAATAAGTTCCTTCCTTGCTCCGGTCAACCGTCCTCGCTCTTTCTTCCCCCATTATATGAGATCATTTAATTGCACGTGATCATTGTCACAATAGGAAAATCCCCCTAGCTTATTGAAACCTCACAATCTGGTAGTTTTACAAAAAAAAATGGTTATCTATAAATTACATTAAAAATTTAGCAGTACGGTTCGATAGGGATACACTATGGACCTGTTTTTTTGGGTGCTTTTATAGTATTGTTTTGCATGGCCATGTTGTCTTTCTCTTGTGGAGGTCTGAGGTCCGGACTGTTTCAGTGTCAGACCCTCCAAAGTTTGCAGTCGTTTTGACAAGTTGTAGGTCGGACGATAGGGTGTGGATATCTACATATGCCTCTACGCCCTCACGGGATGAGGACCTGGGGCTTGGTAACATAAAATCTTTCTCGACTAGTCTGAGCAAACAACTTTCTTTTTCCGGTTTGGCGGGGGACGATCCTATGGAGTAGGAGGGTTTACTTGAACCACTGGGTCTTTCGAAAAACCCTAAAGGCCAGTCGCAAAAGTCGGTTGTTTCCCCTACACGCAAACATAAGCTCGATCGTCTTCATTTTGAGAAGGCAAAGCGGGGCATACTGTTATGTGTCTTGGGTAAAGACATGACCTGCATGATGGTGGAAGCATTGTCCGAAAGAGCTCTTGTGCGGTGTTTTGAGTACATCAAGCTCCCCAGAGCTGATTTTCTTTCCTGGATACACAACAAATGGAAACCCTACATCTCAAACATCCCAAGAGTTATGACATTGGTAAATGGATGGGTTTTATTCCATTTTTTATCGATGGAGGACCAAGAGGCCATTGAAAGGCGGTTTTGGGTCATCACCAGGGGGTCACTGGTTCAAGCTTGCTAGACTTTGTATTTTGACCCGAGAAAAACACGTATGGCGAGGCGACACCTTTTGGTGATACTGTTAGGGTTTCCTCTTTTCTATTGGAATCTTCATGGTTTTATGAGTGTTGCGAACTCAATTGGTAGGATTATCATGGTGGAGGAGGAGCATTTGATGGGGGGTGATAGGAAGGCACCTCACATCTTAGTCAATATTGATCCATCGTGGGGGCTCCCGGAAGAGCTAGAAGTAGTGTGGGATGGGGGTGCCTTTGTGTGAGCGCTGGATTATCGGAAG
The DNA here is from genome assembly GCA_001517045.1 of Pseudotsuga menziesii. NCBI lineage: Eukaryota > Viridiplantae > Streptophyta > Pinopsida > Pinales > Pinaceae > Pseudotsuga > Pseudotsuga menziesii. Next base: position 574,464 of record LPNX010485241.1, on the reverse strand, counting down.
GTTTCGTTCCACTGCTGTAACTGTAAGCAAATGGGCCATCAAAAATTGGACTGTAATTTGGTTTCCAGTCGCTCTATGGCTACGGAGGAAAATGGGGTAGTGGTCAGCCTATTCGAAGATATTGTACCGGATATCAGCTTTCCTATTCATTTGGACAAAACTTCAGCATTGTCTTTCGTGGGTAAGTTTGTCAGTCCTCTAACTACTTTATTGAAATTTCTATCTATCAAAGAGGTTCAGATGTCCTTATATGGGGTTGAAAGGAGTCTATGTTCATGTGTCGGCGTTGTGGGGTTGGTTTTTCTCTCAAGGGACCCTCAAGGGGAAAAAGAGTTGTCTTTGGTTAGTCCTTCTGAGTCTCTGCGGGATGTATGGGCGGAGGTTGTTACGCCTCCCATAAACCTTGTTCCTTCTTTCCATTTAAATGAATATCCTCCGTTGGGTGGAAGTTCAAAGAGCTATCTGGACATAGCTATTTCTTCGTCTCCTATATAGGACTCTTCAGTAAAGGATTCTAAAGGTGGTCTCACACCTCTTAGCATTTTCTCCTCCTTTGCAAACAATTCGACCATTTTTCCCATCTCCTCCATCTGTAACCCCAATATCACTATCTGTAAACCTCGCAAGACTAAACCTAAGAAAGGGTCAGGGAAAGGGGCCTCAGACACTTCGTTGGAACCTTATTTTTTGAATACTCGGGTATCCTCCTTATTTGATAAGGGTTTGTCGGGTGTGTCCTTTGCGGTCAATCTGGTGTCTACCCGAGCTCTTAGAGAAATCGCAACCCTTGACATGACTTTAAAATTATTTTGGTCTCTTTCAATATTAGGGGGCTCGACGATGGCCCAAAACGAACCACTCTTAAGCATCTGATCGGGAAATTGCATCTGAGGATTCTGTTACTTTAAGAAACTATGTTGTCGGAGGGGGCTTGCTGTGAATTTTTCCTTAAACTAAAACCCTCCTGGAAGGTTTGTGCTTTGGACGCCATTGGTTTTTCGGGGGGTACCTTGGTCACCTAGAACCCTAAGGTGGCGGACTTGAGGGATTTTGTGACCACCGCTGGCATTCTGGTGGAAGTCTCACTTAAAGGTTTTACTCAAACAGTTTGAATCTTGAATGTGTATGTCCCTTATCATAACCATCAGTCTTATGGGAGTGTGTCCATCAGTATGATATTTTACAGGACAAGTCCCTTATCTTAGCTAGGGATTTAAATCTAATAGTCTTTTCTAAAGAAGTATGGGGGGAGTTAACTCTTTGGATTTATTATCTGGTTTCTTTCTTTCGTTTTTTGGTACTACAAATTTAATTGATATTGTCCCCTATGTCCTTACCCCCACCTAGTCTAATGGTTGCTATGGCGTAGAGGGGGTGGAAAAAAGACTTGACATATTTTTTTATGGTTGATAGCCTTTGTTCTTCCTTTGGGAGATATTGCTCCTGGGCTTATGCCACGTGATTCTCGGACCACAAGGCTACAGTGTTGGATATAGCGTTGGACATTGATCTGATACACTATTCCTTCAAGTTTGATCTAGTCTGGATGGCGGATGACGAATTCTGCATATTGGTAAAGGATACATGGCCTAAGTTGGAAGTGGAGGTAGATTCATCATCATTGTGTCATCTGGTCAAGAAGTTATTTCTTTTAAAAACCGTGGTTAGAAATTGGGGGAAAGGGAGAAAGGAATCTCAAGCAAAGGGGCTTACTCAAATCGAGGAAGAGTATTGGCGTCTCTCATATGTTCCAAAAGAAGACATGTTTTCAACCGTGAGAAAGGCTTTCTGATATTGGATGGGAAGAGGAGGCATATTTTAAAAGTGCAGGAATAAACAATGAGACAGAAGAGTAGAGTGATTTGGTTAAAAGCCGGAGACAATAATACTAAATTCTTCCACCGGTTTGCTAATCATCGAAGGAATACAAACTCGGTTTGGGGATTAAAATACTCAAAGAGAATTTGGTGTGCTGAGGCTAAGGGTTTGAAGAAGTTTGTTGTAGACCTTTTTCAAGGTATTTACTCTAAACTTGTGTCCTCTTCTTTGTTGGACCAGCTAAAGGTTATTAAGCTCTTCCCCCGTTATTTTGAGGAGGAAGATATTATGCATATTGGGAAGTAGATAACTTGGGAGGAGATAAATAAAGTCCTGTCCAATTTCCCTGTTGACAAGAGTCCCGACCCGGATGGGTGGACGATCGATTTTTTCTTGCATTTCTTTGACTTATTGGGAAATGAAATCACTAAAGCTTCTAATGAATCGAGGAGATTTGGGGGGATCCAGGGATCATTGAATTCGACCTACATAACTCTCATCATGAAGAAATACCATCTGGAGTCGTTCAATGATTATCAATCGATCTCTCTATGCAATCTTTTGTATAAGTTGGTTATGAAAATTATTGCAAACAAACTTAAACCTATTTTGGGTAAGTTTATTTCAGATAGTCAGTTTGGATTTCTGCCAAACAGACAACTTTTGGATACAGTAGGCATTACTTAGGAATGTCTTGATTCCTTGAAGAAGGATAAGACAAAGGCGTTTATTCTTAATATGGATCTTGTAAAGGCCTATGATCGACTAGATTGGTCTTACATAAGATTAATCCTTGTTCACATTAGTATCTCCCATGAAGTTACATAATGGATTATGGGATGTATCACCTCTTCCAAGTTCATTGTTCTAATTAATGGGTCTCCCTTTTCTTTTTTCTCTGGAAATTGAGGCCTCCGGCAAGGATGTCCTTTGTCTCCTTATTTGTTCATTTTAGCAATCGAGGGACTCAGACTAGTAATTCACAATGTTATTGCTCGGAAGGGTATTGCTAGGATCAAAGTGGTTGGGACTGTGGTTATTAGCCACCTCTTATATGTTGATGATGTCCTTCTTTTCGGACAGGGCTCTGTCGTGGAATGGAAAGCTTATTGTAACACCCCGGTTTTGACCTCAATTACATTAAAAATGTATATGATGTATATATTGTAATTAATCATGGTGTGGAGCTCCAGGAAAAATCCCCACCATCAATTTAGCGTTGTACGTTTTGGCGATTAAAATCAATGCCGATGGTATATTGTGCTATCCAAGCACGTTATAATTTTAGACATCATGTAAATATGCAATTTAATTAAATATACCCACAACCAGCTATGTCAATGCCACAAATAATGAGATGGGGGCATGATTTCCTAAGGATAAGGGGGAGAATGTTTAACCTTGAGCCAATGGGGAGAAGCCAAGTGTCAAGAGGAGAACCCATCAGCTACCAACCACCTTTATTTTCTTATTTACCAGCTGTTTAAATTCTCCAGGAGTTAGTTGGGAAGTTATTGCCTTGGAGCTTGGGAGGCATGGGAAGCCGTCAAATCTGGCAAGGCCTTCAATCTTGACCACACGCATGCCCAAAGAGGATATTTCACTCATTATTCCTCACGTGGAAGAGAGCAACGGCATTCTACTCACGCATAAGCATTTTTCTCATTCACTCAGGCAATGAATAATCACACACGCAGCTGATTTCCTCATTCACAGACGTTATGTCCCTCAACCATCCATCACCCATTTACCCCTGCTCGTTTTTGCAGTCCATTTCCATTCTCCCATGGCGGGAGGATCGTTTCTGACAACGTGGGCAGTAGATGGAAGAAGAGACCCCGATTTCTGAGTGGATGTTGAGCCGTTTTCACCCACGTGACGCTATTGATCAATTGGTGAAATCGATTTTGGTCACAGGGCTATTGTTTCCCAATTGACATTTGGATTTTGGCTCCCATAATGTTTTCTTCCATGCCCAAAACTTGCAATTGTTGTGTATGTTATTGTTGTTTGGTCTGAACTGATTTGGGGGGGGGGAATGTGGTCCGACTAGCTTAATAAACCTAGTGTGAGAAGGAACCTCACAGACAGATCTAGGGGGTTGGATTTCTTCTTTGCACACCCTGAATAACACTAGAAGGGAAGGCATATCCTGAGGGACTGTGTAGCAGAGAAGGGGATGCTTCCTTTTGTTGGGTGTGTAGATGTTTTAGAAGCCAGGATAGATCTAGTGCAGGTGTCCATAGCTCTGTGGTTGAGCTCACTAGCTTAGCAGTTAGCCTTTCCAGCTTCTTTGTAGCTTGATAAACCCAACAGTGTTGGTTTGGATGAGTTTTGTTGTTTCCTTGGCTATGTGTGAGCCTGCTAGTGTTCCTTATTCCTTGTGAAAATCATGCCCAGCTCAGGGGTGGCAGTGTTGCTGAGATATTGATGAGCACACTGGCCTATGGTTGGGTGGAACGTTGCAGCGACATAGCTGGTTGCAAGACACGCTTCTTTTAAGATAAGTATCTCTTGTGTTAATCTTTGCATTTGTATGTGCTTATGGATTAATATGAACATGTTAAATGCTTGAATGGAATGTATTTTTCTTCCGCAATATGTTAATAATTTATGCATCTGTGCATGTTGTTAGTTCAATGCATTTAATTTTATGTTCATGGGGCTAGTTTGCCCGGATATGATAGCAGCATAGTCGTGTCCTCTCTCTGGTGGATGGGAGGGGACGTGACACTTATAAGGCCATTATTAAAATATTTTGTAAGGCATCAAGCTTAGAGATCAGTCCTGAGAAATCATATTTCATTTATGCTGGTGTGGATGAGGAGACTAGGCGATCTATTTCCGATATGTTTGGATACAAGCAAGTGGATTTTTCGATGAGTTTTAGATACCTTGGTTTCAATTTAAAACCAAGTGGCTATCGTAAGTCTGATTGGGGATGGCTAATAAGAAGGTTTCACCGGAGGATTAATTGTTGGGCTCATAGATATTTATGATTGGGGGGGCGATTAAATTTGGTATCCTCGGTTCTTCATAGCATACCTATCCTTAGAAAAAAGATGTTTCAGTTCTTGTGGTATGGAAGCCTAAATTTTGACAAACTCTATTTAACTGCTTGGGATCTACTTACTACGCCCAAGATCAAAGGGGGTTGGGGCATTAAGAATTTATTGGTCTTTAATAAGGCGCTTTTTGCTAGGAGCTCATGGAGATGTTTTTCTAATGTAGGGTCGTGGAGTGCAGTCATTAGAGCAAAATACATGTCAAGGTTAAGCCATGAGCATTAGTTGACTAATTTTATGGGGAAACAAGCAAACATCTAGGTCATTTGGAGAAGCTTTACAAAGTGTTCACCTATTATTAATTAGGCTATTTCTTGGTCAATTGGTCGGGGTATTCAAGCTTATATTGGTCTTGATCCATTGGTGGGTAACCAGGATAATTTCCTCCTATCTAATGGACTGCTTGCTAAACTCCATCGTAGAAATATTTATGTCTTAAAGCGGGTCTGGGGCAGTTCCAAATGTGCAAATGAGCATTGGTTAACTGCTCAGGACCTGAGTATGCATGGAAACCTACTAGTGGAATGGAACAAGCACATATGAATTTTATTCCAGGCAATGGTTTATTTGACAAACAAGGCGGATAGGTTGGTCTGGATCCAAAATAAGCAAAGTGGAGAGGTGTCTGCAAAGTGGGCTTATGCAGACTTGGTTATTGAGAATGAGTATCCTAACCAATCACACTAATGTAATAAGTGGCTTTGGAAAGAACATTGCCTGGTAAAGATCAAAATCTTCATGTGGCTCTACCTTAATACAAAGATTCTTACCTGGGATGCTTTGCAGGACCATGGATTTTTTGGACCTGGTAGGTGTATTTTTTGTAAATCAAATGGGGAATCTGTACATCATTTATTTGTTTCTTGTTCACGATTAAAGAACATATGGTCTAATTTTAAGGGATTCTTCAACTTCACCACGGCCTAGGATGGCCTCTCCTTGTCAGAAACTCTTCATCGGTGATTCATTGTTGAGAATCAGTTCCAAGCACTTCCATTATTCCTAATCTGGGAATGGTGGAAGGCCCGAAATAGGGCCTTATTTGATGATAGAGTGTGGGATTAGAGCTTTTTCATTTCTAACATTGTTGGGGCGTATTCAGAGTGGATCAATAAGAAAGTTCTTAAGGTACCGAGATCATTTATGTTTCCTTCCATTAATGCATGATCTGTTGTGGGGTATTTTGACGTAGCTGAGTAGGCTGGTATGTGTGGGGCAGGTATGTACCTCAAACTCAGACCTACTATGGATGTTAAGGGTTGGATGAGGAATGGCAATGGCTCAAATACACGGGAAGAGATTTTGGGGATGTGGGTCCTTCTCTTTTTTGCCAGGATTTTTGTGATCGATGATATCCGTATTGTAGGTGACTCTCAGGTTTTTATTAGATGGGAAAGAAGAGAAAGTATTCTACAATCATTGCTTCTTGATAACCGAATGGGGAAAGTGAGAACGATGATCACTGGATTTCATGGCATATCCTTTCAGCATGTATTCGAAGAGTACAATTGCATAGCGCATGCTCTTTCAAAAAAAAGTATTGGGTACATGGACGGTCTTCTCCACTTCGAGGTTTGATCTGATGGTTCACTATCCCAATTGGGTAGGAGTATCAGTTGAGAGGCCTATTAGAGGAAATTTCAACTCAAAATGGGCCTTTTAACCATAATTCAAATTCCATGTCATGTGTTAGCCAATGAAATTGATTTAAATTTGAAATACCATATAGGCCTTAAACAATTTTTTAATATAAATTTGGGGATAGGTATCATACAAAACTACTTTTTGTGTTCGTATTTTCGACATATCTCCTTGTGTTTTTACTCAAACTTCGATCAGGAGAAATCGTTGGATGCGAAATTAAATTTTGCATCCAATGAGTACCCACTCGCCATACTTTTGACGGACCCCGCTACCCCAAAAACAAGAAATACCTGGAAAAAAATGTGATGATGACAACGAGCTCTCCCAATAAAAAATGAGTAAAATCAGAGGGACATATGTCGAAAATATGAACAAAAAAGTAGTTTTTTTCTTTTCTTCCTCCTTATTTTAACTATTATTTTATTATTTTTCTTAGGAGGCCCATTTTGAGTTGAAATTTTCTCTAATGCTTGCATTTAGCTCCTGAACAGTGTAGTTTTTTGTATTGTTTAGTTCACAGTCCCAAGTCTAGTGATTTACATATTTTGTGCTTTGAGAGTCGTACCTTTGGAAATTGTTGTTGTAAAATGTGAATATTGGCTTAGCAAGCCTGTAACCGAATTATAGAGATGTAGGAATTATTGTATCCCTCCTAATGTATGTCATCATACAAATTTTACATATAAATAAAGTTTTTGTTTTTCGCCTTGAAAAAAAAGGGTTACATTGTTGTAGGAGTTTAGAGAAAAAACAAAAAATAAATGCAGACTGATATTTATCAGTAAATATATGTAAAGATATTTCCCAACAATGAAGGCCTAGATAAATACTTTAAGGGAGTAAAGAAGACTTAGATTTATTATTTTCCATATGAGACATGAATATTGCTTGCTTTGTACTTTATACATAGTTGGTCATTTAAGACGATGCTATATACAAATACTTTTAAGGAAGGAAATAAGACTTAGATTTATTCTTTTCCATATGAGACATTAATATTGATATATGGTTGGTCATTTAAGATGGTGTTATATACAAGTTATTATTTTTAAAATTAGATATTTGAATGTAGGGATAGATAATTTATAGGGACTCAAAGTGGTTATAGAAGAGGTCACATCAACATATTTAAAACTGAATAGTTTAAATATGAGTAAAATAACTAATTTTTATATTTAAATAAATAATTAATATTCAAAGGTAGTTAAAAAGGGTCTATAAATCGATTTGGCCTATAACAATCCAAAATTTGAGTTTTTATACATGCCTTACAAACCAATCTTACAAAACATCTTGTCACTTTCACAACCTGCATCGTTGTTCCTGAAAGATAGAATCAAACCTTAAAACATCCTAGAGAGTTCAACCTAAAAGTATAAATGCACTATCAATCAAACCCATCAAATAACATGTGGATACAATTCTACCAAGTTGCAAGCCCAACATGAATCCAATGAAAAATGTCACTTGCACAAGTAAACAAATCCATCACTCAGGTTCGCCTCCTACATGTATCCACAAGACAACCTTGGTAATGCAATCTACAATGCAATAAATTACAATCAACCCATTAAAATGATCAAATCGACCATTAAATTGATTAAAAGCACAAGGATCATTCAGGGTAAGAATGCAATCTTCAATGCAATTATTGACAACCAAGATACCCATAAAAATGATCAATCAACCATTAAATTGATTAAAAGTGCAAGGATCAATCAGGGAATTTCCCAGCCATTGAATCATACTGAAATTAATCATAATCACACATTCATAAATCTAAGTTTGCAATCCATGTCAATATCATTCATTAATCAAAATTAACAATGGAATGCTATAAATCATCAACAATCAAACTAAATTTGCCATTTATGCATTTCACAATTGCAATTGCTTAACATATCACTATCAATAGTCCCTGGCATAGTTTCTTAAGTTTAGGTATTTACACGGTATATATTTTCTATTTGTTTCAATTCAAGTATTAACAAAGTATGATAGGTTCAAAATCTAGGAAAACTATCTAAAGTTTATGTGCAATATAGAATTGTAAGCATGCATATTAATGTTCTAATTTCAGTTCAGGGAGATATCTATTTTCTATTTGTATTGATTCAAGTATTAACAAAGCATGATAGGTTCAACATCTAGGCAAACCAACTAACATTTTTGTGCAAGATAAAATTGTAGACATGCATATGAATATTCTAATTTCAGTTCGGGTAGTGTTCTATGTAAAAACTTTGTGTAATTACACACAGTTGTACATCAATAACCATGTATTTGTGTAATAAGGCACATTTATATGAAGAATATGAGCATAGTTGTACTCTAATTTATTGTAGAAGTGCAATATCTTGGAAAACTGCTTTGAGTTATTGAATAGAGTTTATTGGCATGCTTTTATTATTATGGATGCATTTAAAAGGGAACAACTTGGAATTTAAATGTGAAATGAATCCTAGACACAATCATTCAATCAAAACCTAACTCGTGCCTTATTTATTATAGTTCTATCTTGTTCTTGTACAGGTTGTTGTAGTCATGGAAACAATGAATTATGATGTTCAAATAAGGACATGAAGGTGACTGACTAGGGGTACACGGCTACAAAAGACTTCATCAGGAGAGGAGATACATCTGACTATTTTTGTCCACTATGAAAATACAAATCTTGAAGAGCAAAACATGGCAGAGGTTGACGGTGTTGCTCCATTGGAAACTACAGTGCATGGAGTTGGTTCAAGCAAGAAGACCAGTTCTATCAAAGGTTGGACAAAAGAGGATGTGCTAAAAGCAATTGATGATGTCAAATTCAATGGATATTGTATGAGAGTAGTTCCAAAAAATTATGGGATTGCACCAACATCATTACATTTATTGCTAAATGTACTCACTCATACCAAGAGGAAAGGGCCTCTTACAATGTTAACTGAACAAGAGGAGGAAGAATTGGTTAGTTGGTGTAAACAGATGGTTGATATGGGCACACGTTAGAGTTGATACAACTAAAGTTGAGTGTTGCAGAATCTTTTCAGTCAAGTCCAAATCCATTTATAGATGGATTTGATGGGAAATCATGGTGGGACATCTAGAACTTGTTTTACGAACAACAGAAGGCCTGTATAGAGACATAGATTTGAATTTGTTCCCTGCAATTGTGTCCAAGTTCTATGACACTCTGTCCAATGCATATTAGAAACATTCATATAGTCCAAATCATATGTGTAACTGTGATGAAACTGGTTTACAAGTAGGAAGGAATTTTGGCATGTGGGTATTTGCTAGGAGAGGAAGCAAGAATTTGCCAAAAATTCTACCTAAGAGTAGGAAATGGATAACTGTTATGTGTTTCATAAATTCAATCAGTGCATTGATCCCTAGTTTTTATTTATTCAAGGGAAAGTATCGGCTGAAAAGCTATATCAATATTCAAGAATCGTGCGGTAGGAGCATGCATGGATGCACATCCCAATGCATGGATGATTAAATAATTGCTTATGAATTGGATTTGCCCCTTTGTTGCATTTGTACCTAGTGGTTTATCACATGAAAACAAACACTTGCTGATTTTTTATGGCCATGAAATCCACATAGCTCTACAAACCATTGAAGCGACAAACATGGTGGGCATCAAATTGCTAACTTTTCCTACACATATAACCCAAAGGTTGCAACCCCTTTATGTGAGTGTGTTTGGGGCTTTTTAAAATTATTTCAAGTTTGAGAGAGAAGCGTGGATGGAAAAGAACCACAGGTAGAGGTAAAAAGGTTTGAATTAGCTTAACTTGCTATTAATGCATTTAATAGGGCTCTCATACCCTCGGATATCAAGGTTGGATTTAGGTGGAATAGAATTTGGCACGAATATAACCACTAGATTATGATGCTCTTCTCCATGATATGGCTTGTAGCCAATCCTTTGATGTACATGTCCAAGAAGATGTAGATGTTGTAGACAACATGATACCCTCTCTCGAAGACAATTCCAACCATTGGGTGACGGTGATAAACATGTCAGTGTTGCTCAATATGACCATGAAGCAATTCAAGAGAACATGGAAGTTGTTGAATCACATGAATGTACAGATTCTACAAATCAAGTTCATAATGACATTGTTGAAATGCTTGTTGTTGAAGGTTGCCAAGAACTACGAAGAAACAAAGATTAGTTGGCATTTCCAAGCTAGGTAGAGGATCCTAAATGGTTAATGGAATTCATGATAAATATGAACAAATATATTTTTAGTAACACCAATGAAGAAAGCTTCAACATGCCTTTGCAACCAACATTATTGAACAACGAAGTTGTTCATTATTATGTGGATGTTGGGGGTGTAGAATAACATGATGTAGGAAATGAAGAACCAGTTGAAGGAGACACTTTATATGGATCACAACTTCCAATTGATACTCACAGTCAGAAAAGTGCCACTCCACTCAAGTCATTCATAAGGATAATAGTGTAAAGAGTGGCAGAAAAAGAAATGACAAGACATCAAATTTTCTTAGCTTAATCAGGAGTTCATAGTTACTGACTTCATATGAGAAAAGATTAAGGATATTGCAAAGGAGGGGAAGGAAACAAGGATTGTTCCGGTCGAACAACAAAAGCATGCAAGGCTTAAAGGAGAGAAATAAAGGAAAGAAAAAGAGCACCATAACAACTAGACATGCAGGAAAAAGAACAAATAAAAGTGTAAGAGACACTTTAAGGGGAACATAGTAGGAGGGAGGAGTATATGTTATCCAACTTAGTCAATCAAATCATAGAGAATACACATTTATTCCAAGACCTTATAAACATATCAATCCCCCAATATCATCCAATTGGTCCACCACCCCAATTTCTTCCTACCAGTGCGAGGGCCAATTCAATATATGTTTTTCCAACTCCTCTAATTAATATAGGGTTGTTGGGGACAAGTCAGAACTATGGATTTTCAATTCCTCCTTGGTTCCAAGGAGCAAATTGGCATCAAGCAAATGCATGCAAATCAACCCATTCAACTCAAGAAAATGTAGGAATTTCAATCTACTTGGCTAAAGCAAATACAAATGAAGATAATCAACCTACTCAAGCATGAATCCATTTTATTCTTATGCCTAACCACATGCAATGTGGATTTTGTTAAATCGATCATTTTTTTGGTGTATGCCATAAGGAATTTGGAACCTACTAAATCCTAGATCCTAATCTTCTCTAGAACTCGAGGAATTGTATTCAGATACATAACTAATATAAAAGAAATTTTGGTTACCGTAAATTGGTTTTCTAAATCAAATATGCAATGTAACCCACAACACACATTAAGTTCTAGGTGCATATTGTTTTCCCCGTGTTCCGTTAGTTTACAACCTACAAAGTCAAAATAAAATACAAAGGTATCTAGCTTTGATGAATATATAAAAGGAACCTACGAATCTCAAGCATTATTTGTTTTATACTTTAGAAACATTGTTCAAATTTTAAGTCAGAACAAGAATACTAGTTATATAATCATCATGACAATAGATGGTAATCAGGAAAATCCAATATTGGACATTGTCTAAAATTACTAAGGACTGTTTTAAAACCAATCACGGTACTTCACTTCCCCTATGTGCCATTCATATTAATCTAAGCATGCAAAAGAATATCATGCATATTTAGACAAGTAACAAATACTCATTTTAGCAATGAAAACGAAAATAGAAATTATCAATCAAAATCCAGTTGTGTATATAACAACAAATCACTTGAATTCAAGCCTGGCATGGATTGAATTTATCTAGCACTATATATAGAACTATCATATAATTTTGAAGGACTTGATTGGTTGAGATTTGAACCAAGGTTAAACATATTTCTCAAGGAGGAACCAAATATAGAGAACAACCACACTATTATTTGAGAAACAAGAACTAAAAAATTTCCAGTTAAGGACTCATAGACAATGCTAGATTACCTTGAGATGGAAAACCAAAATAACTAAACAAATAGACTTATGCATGTGCCAAAGGAATTTATTCCACCTATTGTTGAAGTGCATCAAGAATATGAGGGTGTAGTTGATAAACTTTGCTTGCAAATCATTAATGATGGGACTAAAAAACATCTTGGAATTTCTAGGGAGAGGCAAAATATTTTGTAGCAAGGAAAAATATGGGTTATGCCTTCCGCAAGTTGATCCATCTAGTTGGCCACCATAGTTCTGAGTGGATTCCACCTCAACTTTTATTTCTCATACGTGTGGAGATATTCATGTGTGTAATTTCCAAGAACATTCTAGAAGGTTCAAAACCCTAACCCCAAATGGGAATAGAGGCATGTACAAAACCTAAAATTAACCCTAATAAACTATCAGGCTATGTTAAATACCGAGTTGTTAGGAAAATAAGGGGTTCCATTTCTATTGTATTGTTCCATAGGTGAGAAACAATAAGGGGTGGTTGTGAATCATAATGGAGGGAGCAATAGATTATGTAGTAACCATTTGAGCCACAGTGTCCAAGGTAAGTCCAACACAAGTACCAATTTCCTTTGTATTTTCATTGTACATAAAAGAGGAATGCATGGTCCTCAGACTAATTGGTTTTTTCCCCATAGGGATTTTCCCAAGATAAATTATGTGTAAAATGTGTAATTCTTGTTCTATAATTTCTTGTACATATCTAAAAAAACACTAATTAAAAGAACTATTGGTAAGATACGTGTGACGAATTGTTCCGGTGGAATATCCATGACAGTTTACAAATTACTGATCTTGAATTCAAGATATGCAAGGTTGCGCTGTGTCCACAAGTGCTTTCATTTTTTAGCCAAAGAATTGGCATAGTTTGGAGCTCAACAAGGTTCCATGAATTTTATTACATGAGTTCCTTTAACCTAAACTCATCTTTGAAAATCCTACTATTATCTATAGTGGTTGAAAAAATAGTTCCTAAAGTGCACAGAGAAATCCATTAATCAAGCCGTTAATGTTGTCGTTAAGACACAAAATGATTGGGAAGGATTTCATAACAACTTACAATTACAAAGACAGACTAAGTTCCAGTTAATGCATAAGAAACTGGACCATCCGTTCATTGAGATTTGCTTTGATAAAAGGAATAACATAAAATTCCCACTTTGGTCATCGTATAACTTTGTGAGGAGAATATGTAGCCATCCTTCAAGTAGTTAGTCTATATTACTTGGTTCGTTAATGAGCTTTATTATGGATAGAAAACTAATGTCACAATATATTATCTTGAAGTGCTTGAAAAATAATAATAGTTTGTTTTTTCTAATAATTGACGAAAGTTTACTTAGTGAAGCCCACATATTGACAAATGACATAGCAGGGATCTGTAGCAAACTATCCATCTACCAGCATCAATCAAATTCAGGCCCTAGACTGAAAAACTATCTATTATCACTAAACAACTCATTACCCTCATTCAATATTAGAAATTATTTAAGGATATAGTAGGATATGGAACAAAATTGCCATAGACCTCATTCAATAAATTTCAAGACCTGGACTAGATAGTTGCATATTGCTTGTCTAAGCAATTCATTCGTCATTCATGCCCACAAATTATTTAATGATATACATCATAATAGGCGTATACCTCATTAAGTAATTTCAATCCATGGAATGGACCAACAATGCTTTCAAGCATGAACGACAAATAATTAATTTCAGTCCACTGTAGGGCTAGCCACTTAAACCATGGATACTCTGAATTGATGAATTAGGGTCTTTGGAACTATGGAAAATTCCCACATGGATAGACATGGAAAATCTAGGCTGTCCAATTTAGGATCTCTGCAATCATTAACAATACCCATAGGGCTAGTCATGGAAACCCTGAACTGTTGGAACCTAAGATCTTGATGGTTCACCACACCTCTATATCTTCTAGAGACAATCAATCATTAGACGACAGGTGACGAATGGAGTGTTCGATCGGAGGACTGACCAACCAAGTCGGTGGGATGGATAAACAGTCGGTTGAACAACCAACTATACTTTGGGATGTTGCAGATACTACGAAAACAATTTGGACCGACAACCCCTATTTGTGGACTGGATATTCCCCACTTTTAGAAAGTTGGTTAGATCTGGAAACTATAAATAAGAGACCCTATGTGTTTTCTAATATATCTCCTTGAGATTTTTATCATGCTCATTATGCATTGTGATGTTCTGATAATGATATGTTGTGCTTAAGTGCTTCAACGGTGTATTTAGACACCACCTTTCTTCTTGGAATATTGTTCCCTTATTTTATTTTCGTTATGTCCTATAGTTCAGGCTGATAGGTTTCCCAACTTGGTATCAGAGCAATGGGTTTGTCATGGCATTGTTGTCTGCAAATCGTGTTGAGTCAGATTTAGATTTGATTAACTCCGAGCAGAATATTTGAATCAACTTATACCTCTACCTGAACTTTGATCATATTTGTTAGATCAGAAGGATGGCTTCTAAGATAGAATATGGTGTTCTCAATGGACATAATTATGCTATATGGGAGACAGATAAGGAGACATTGTTGAAGAGAAAAATACTATGGAAGTTTATGAAGACTGTTATTGTTGAAAAGAAAGTTCAAGTCAATTATTAAAGAATGTGATCAGCAGGATCAATGAGCACAATGTATTGACCAACCTAGAAAAGGGAAGACCGAAGAATCATTGTTAATGAAGAAGGACCATAAGAAGATGACCTGTCAATATTGCACAAATAAGGGACACGTTGAGAAGAATTGTTGGAAAAAGATGAAGGACTTAGAAGGAAATGTCAAGCACCTAGAGGATAGTGCATTGACTAGACAGTCGACCAATCGAACTCCTAAAAATTATACCTTCTCTATCAGCAATACCCAAAAATTACATGTCCACGACAATCATATTAAATGGATAGTGGATTCTATATGTACTCATAATATGGAAAAGGATTTTTCTCCGTTCTCTTCCTTAAGTGGTGCTCCCGAAGAGAAGATTTATGTTGCCTATTATTACGCTCTCACTATTGTTGGAAATGGAGACATCGAATGTCACCACAGTTGTATATCTGATATCTATCATGTATCGATCCTAATCGCAAACATGTTGTCGGTTTCTCAACTAACGAAGGCCAAGAATATCGTGGAGTTTTGGTCGGATCAATTTATCATAAAGGATTTGAGGCTCGGCGTTAAGCCCTAAATGTTGGGCATATTTCGCACTATAGTGTGTCACTTTACCCCATATATGGTGGTGTATTACATATTATTGATGTAGGCTTGGGTCTATTAGTTGTTATTGTACACCTTTGTCTCTTATATATAGGAAGGAGATATTCTCAAGTTAGAAAGCATTGTATATTGTCTTCTCTTGGGTACACAATACGTTGTGTAAGGAGTTTCCTCCCTCGAATAAGATTGTTATTTATCTCTATTCTTCATTATTAAGGCATGGATTACTCTCTTCTTATCTATTTCTTCTATTTTTATGCTATTTCTAAGACTTGGTTGCATAACATTTGGTATCGAAGCTGTTTCCTCAAGATTGGCTTCTACAAAACGAGTCATCTTGGAAATTTCTCTACAACTTGGTTTCTACAAGGATTCAAATATTGAGGTTAAAACCCACTTCTAAAATAGTCCAAACCATCTCCAATCCAAAACTTAGATCTTGACCCATTACAGTTTCTGAGATACATGTGGAGGAATCTAGGGTTTTTTACTAGTCCAAAACCTAGTCTAAAAAAAGTGTTATAGGGAAAAAGGTCATATATGAGGCATTCGAGATCCAAATTGAGTTATACTAGTTGCATCCGAAAGAAGACAACCCAGGGTATATGTGGTGGAAGTTTCAGATACATAAATGAAATATTGGACATGTGGAATACCATACAAGTTATCTCATCTGGATAGGCCAAAAATAATAAGCTCTGGGATATTTGAAATAACATTTTTTTAGCACATCCAAATTAGGTCACACCTATGGAGTTGAAAAGAGGACACATCATGGTACCACGGGCTGAAGTTTTAGACCTAGAGGAGTCAAAATTCAAAATTTACCTCAGTTATAAGTCGGCCCTGCTATCAACCAATCATTTTTCCTATGGTTATGGTAGGAGAATCACTAGGGTAACCATTTCAAACCAATATTTAGACGGTATTCTATCCTATACAGTCAGAGAGGGCTCTCTCTTTGTCACATGAACATTCACATATACATATAACTTTGAACAAGCATTCAGAAGGATAGATTTCTGAGGGGAAGGATTGTTTGGATTTTAAAGAGTGTAAGACAAACAAACAGGCAACGCCATTGGGAAATGGATTCAAAGCCTAAAACATTCAAGGGATTACATCATAATGATTATTGATAACATTCGCAATCTGAGGCAAAGAAAGTGTTAATGTTCAGCAAAATATCTTTGAGAGATGGCAGGGGGAAATGAGAAGAAGCCCAATGAGACAGGGGGCACCTATCTGTGGATGAATCCTTTGAAACACCTTTAGCAGAAGCAATAGTAAAGGTTGATAGCTGAAATGGAGCATCTAACAGAGGATCAATTCCAAGCCATTTACCATAAACACTAACAAATGCATTATCTGATGCAAGGAGCACTTAACAGAGAATGAATTCCTTGCATGCAACTAGAAACACATTAGCAAAAAGTAAACAAACATGAAAATGAAGCATACAGGGGAACACGAACTGAAAACTGCACACTGTCATGAATCTTAGACACTCATGAAATTATTTTCATTAATAATTCCAAGAAATTTGTAGAGGTACAAAACCAATCAAATAGGCTTCAAAATATGAATGTCGAACTCCCTTTCTTCCTCCATAGAGGTTACATTTATAGTGTAATTTGCCTCTGAGACAAGTCTCGAAGCATAGTACCAAAATTAGTTTACATCATAGGAATCAAACTCGCACACACTAAATCCTAACAAATTCCAAGTTGGAAGATTCACCATGATCACAAAACAAATCAGGAAAGCACGTCGGGATGGACGTGATGGATTAAAATGGAAAACTTGACATCTGGGACTCAAGATCGCTTGATGAAAATGATTGTTCATAGCATCTTCGGGTGGCCTGCAATGGTCTCATTCATCCTTGCATCTTCAATCGTCGAATTCATTCAGAATCGTTGATCTCCGCAAGATTCGTCCTGCACCGTTGATCTGAGATAGAAGTGGCGAAAAGGGGATCACGTAAAATGGGCCTCTAGCTTTCTTGAGGCTCAATTTTTATCTTTCCGCTCCCACCTTATCCTTTCCACCCTTTAGCTTTCCGCATCATTGATTTCCTTCAAATCCATCCTCAGCCATTGATCCAAGATCAAGCTACGATCTGCGAAAAGAGGAAGTCGGGATTTCTGCTCTCATGATGCTAAATTTTTATGTTTTTTCCCTTTGCCTTTCCACTCCCTTCCGGGCCGTTGATCTTTGGCGAAAGCTCTCTGGATCATCGATCTTTCGGAAAGCGGAAAGTGGGATTCCAATCTTTTCACAACCAAATTCTGTATCTTTCGCTTTCCGATTTCTTCCTTTCTGCTCCCTTCCAGGACGTTGATCTTTGGTAGAATTTATCTGGACTGTCGATCCCGTGAAAAGCGAAAAGAGGGCTTCCAATCTTTTTTATAACAAAACTTTGTATTTTTCACTTTTTGATTTCTGCCCTTCGGCTCTTTTCCAAGTGGTTGATCTTGGGTGGAGGTTTTGTGAACCATCAATCTTGGAAACCGCGGAATGCGGAAGTTCACTTTTTCACAAACAAACTCTGTATTTCTGCTTTCCGCTCCCACCTTTCTGCTCCTTTCTGAGCCATTGATCTTTGGTAGAAGCTATTTGAATCGTTGATCTCGGAATGCAAAAAGCGGAAGTCAGGTTCAGTAAATTTTATAACCCAAATTTTGCTCTTTTTCGCTTCTGCCTTTTGGATTTTGTCTTTTTACTTCCTTCTTTCTCTTGAACCGTTGATTTGTGCGGAAGCTCTCCGAACCGTCATATCTCGGGCTGCGGAAAGAGGAAGTTGGGTTTACCAACTTTGACAACCGAATCTTTTCCTTTTCTGCTTTTTTGCTCCTGATTTTTCCCTAGAGGAAATGATTCGTGGCCTTTGATTTTTCTCTGCTATGCATCCAGGTTGCCCATATTTTTCATAATCAGACATATTTACAAGGTTAAATTCAATATTTTCAATAATTTTGCATCTCAAAGCAATGGATAAACCCCCTTAGAACATGTAGAACCCCCCATAATATCCTTCCAAGTCATGTGATATGGAAAATTTTTAGACCTTACTCTTTATTTCGTTGGTCTAAACCTTTACAGGGGAATTAGTGTAGATGCCTATACAAAAATATTCAAAATTTAGAACAGGTTCTAACAACGGCTCCAACTCAGGGATGCTATCCTCCCTGTGAGGTAGCAAAGAACCTCGTAGACCAGGTTCATAATCCATTGGGATGGTCCCAAGCTTTTCATGAAATCCCCAACATTTTTTGAAAACAAAAAATGAACTGATACTCAAAACAAACTGAAAATTTGCTAAAAGAAATGCTCACCATGTCGAGATTATTCACGCCTACCTACCCTACTTATTGAACAACAATTCCCAATCAAGTAAATTTTGACTTCCAATGAAGCCAACCAAGCAATTGATCTAATGATTGAGCTTCTTCATCGTGCTTGATCAGAAATGAGGAACTTAATGGCAAGAGTTTATGATAAAGGAACTTATATTTATCGCAGAGACATAACCAACCATTATCACTGCAAAGCTTTTCCACATATTCAGCCATTGGATCATGACAACCTGCAAAATTTTATGTTATGTACTCGCCATGACAAAACTGCTCCATATATTCAGCCACTGGATCATAAAATCCATGACAGTCTTCAAATTTTTCTTTCATTTGCTTACCCCAATAAGGCTTCTCAAACTATAACTCCACCTGCACATTGTCAAACTATTTTTCACAAGCACCTTGAAAATAATGCTCAAGATATTTTTCAAATGGAGCACCAACAATCTCCTTTAAATTTTTCGAAGTAACAACATGATTCTTTCAACAGAAGTATCATCCTCTCCTTCAATAAATCAAGTGAAATGAACTCTTCTTAACATGAAAATTATGAATTTGAAGAACATGAAGAGACATCCCATTTAGGACCCTCATCTTCTTCTACGTGATCCAATCCTTCATTATAGACTGTTGGTTCTTTTGGTGCATCATCCAAGTAGTCATCCTCATATTTATCATATATATGTAGACTAAAATCTTCTTCGAAACCACCATAGATAGAGTTTGTAACAGGATGATTGCATTCTTCATAAAACAAATTGTAACACTCCTCTTGTACAACACTAGGCTGATTATCTTCTTGCTCATAAATAGAAGGATTGGAATGCAAAGCAGATTCTACTTGTTCACCCTTCTCATTATCCATTCCTAAAAATGACATATCCTCAAGTTTATGTGTTCGCTTAGAGGCTCTTAATCTTTGTTTCAGAAATTCAAATGTGGCATAACCCAATGGAAAATAGTTACTTTCATCCTGCTGAGTGCAATCTTAACAAAAGAAGGATTGGAATGCAGAGCAGATTCTAGTTGTTCCTCTTGAGCAAAGAAATTATGCTCTTCTTCAGTAAGGTATATCCCGAAATCAATACCATCAAAATGACGATTTCGACTTTCCATTGGATCTTCTCCTCCCTCCTCAACGACATAATTATCCAAGAAAGGTGGTCTGATATGTTGGTCTTCAAGAATTCTTTGATTTCTTGGAGGAGCAAGGGGTCTTCTAAAATTCTGGTCTCTATCCTATTGCTCTTGATTTTCTATGGGAGGTGGTCTATTGTCCATAGTGAGTCTCTCCATCAACTTTTCGATGGTTTTCATCATCATGTCCATCCTGGCCTCTTGTGAGTTAGAGGAAGAAGGTTGTTCTGGCTCTTTATCCTTCCTTCTATATTCCTCTTCTCTCCTTTTCTCCCTAGCAGTAGTTAGGTTTATTTCTACCTTTGTGGCATCATTCATCATATCGGCCAGGGAGGCATATTTTCTTTTACTCGCCCACAAGGTAAATTCACTATCAAAGGCTTCAACATATTGGAGTTGGGAAGCACCAGGGGGAGGCTTGAACTAGGAAGGGATGGCATTATATACTTTCATAAACCTGTCAGAAATGTCATGGACATATTCACTCTGCCTCCTCTTCATGGAATGGAATTGGGACAAGCACCTCCTACGGTATTTCTATTCTGCCCGTTTGTTCTTGAAAGAATCTTCAAAATCCTAATAGTTCAGAATATAGTTGTCCAAAAGATTTTTGAACCATTTTCTTGCTTCTCCAACAAGAATTTGGGCAAACAATCTGACTTTAATATCCTCATGGTCTACTTTCTCCAAGTTTGTCCAGTCTGAAAACCATCCCAAGTGTTCCTCAGCTGAATACCCCCTCTCCCCTTTAAATTGTTGGAGTTTTTGGGCATATCCCTGGGGGAGGTCATGAAGAGAAACATGAAGAAGTATCGGGGCAAATATTTTAGCCTTCCCTGGGGTTGTAGCAGGGTTTTCAAGAGGAATTGAAGTTGGGGTGACAAACAAAATCAATCTGCTATGAGGAGCTGCAGAGCTATGAAGGACTGTAAAAATGAATGATGAAGGATGCTTAAGCTCCAAAGTGGTGGGAGAAAAGGATATGTCAGCAGACTGCTCTATGGCAGTGGAGTTTAATGAGGTTGATTTAGAGGGAAATAGGGGGCATTCTTGATCAGACAAGGGTTGGAGATCCCTACCTAGAGACTCGAAAAAGGATGCAGCATCAACTTTAGCACCATGAGTTTTACAAGGATAATCATTGTTCTTATGTGGCTCGACTGAAGGATGTTGTTAAAAATTATATGTACAAGATGAAGGTATACTTTTAGTTCTTAAAGAAGGATATACAGGGGTAAATCCATGGCCTTGTTTTGAGTGAAATAAACAATGGGAAATTCCTTTGACAAGATTAAGAAATGATAGGAAAATTTTTACAAGAAAGGATAAGATATCCTGGAGAATATTCACACTTGAGTACCTTATTTTTTCACCATTCCTTTCCATGTCTTTGCAGTGAGCTCATTTCCCTAGTAGAATCGCCATAGAAAATTCTAAAGACTGGATTCTCTTAAGGTGGAGTCGCCAAGTGAAAGATGCACAACGTTCTTGATGTTTGATCGTTGTTCACCATCAACAGTTAAACCTTAAATTCTTTGCAGCTTCTTAGCCACCAATATTTCTAGTGGGGCCGTCTTCCAAAATCTTTGAGTGGATTTTCCAAAGCATATACAACCAACATGTGTCTATGCCCGAATGCTCAACCAGGTCATAGAACTAGAACAATGTCGTTTTCCCAAGGAGATAATAGCAATTAGTCCTCGACAACGAAGCCAATATGTTATCACCCAACAATTTTTCCTATGGTTGTGGTTGGAGAATCACCAGGGTAACCATTTCGAACCAATATTTAGACTGTATTCTAGCTTATACAGTCAGAGAGGGCTCTCTCTTTGTCACATGAACATTCACTTACATATATAGATTTAAACAAGAATTCAAATGGCTATATTTCTTAGGGGAAGGATTGTTTAGATTTTAAAGAGTGTAAGACAAACAAACAGGAAGCACCATTGGGAAATGGAGTCAAATCCTGAAACATTCAAGGGATTACAACATAATTACTATTGATAACATTCATGATCTAAGGCAAAGTAAGTGTTAATGTTCAACAAAATATCTTTGAGAGATGGCAGGGGGAATGAGAAGAAGCCCAATGAGACATGGGCACCTATCTATGGATGAATCCCCTAAAACACCTTTAGCAGAAGCAACAAAAAAGGTTGATAACTGAAATGGAGCATCTAACAAATGATGAATTCCAAGCCATTCATTATAAACACTAACAAATGCATTATCTGATGCAAGGAGTGCTTAACATAGAACGAATTCCTTGCATGAAACTAGAAATGCATTAGCAGAAACTCAGCAAACATGAAAATGAAGCATACAGGGGAACACAGAATGAACACTGCACATTGTGATGAATCTCAGACACTCATGAAATGCTTTACATTAATACATCCAAGAAAGCTGCAAAGCTACAAAACCAACCACAGAGGATTCAAAATATGAATGTTGAACCCCCTTTCTTCCTCCGTAAAGGTTACATTTATAGTGTAATTTTCCTCTGAGATGAGTCTCGAAGCAGAGTAACAAAATTAGTTTACATCATGGGAATCAAACTCACACACACTAAATCCTAACAAATTATGAGTTGGCAGATTCGCCATGATCACAAAACAAATCAGGAAAGTACGTCGGGATGCGCACGATGGGTTAAAATGGAAAACTTAACATCTAAGACTCAGTATATCTTGATGAAAATGACTGTTCATAGCATCTTCGAGTGGCATGCAACTGTCTCAATCATGCCTACATATTCAATTGCCGAAATCGTTTAGAACCATTGACCTACGCAAGATTCATCCTGCACCTTTGATCTGGGATCGAAGTGGCAGAAAGTGGATCGCGGAAAAGAGGATTCTAGCTTTCTTGAGGCTCAATTTTTATCTTTCCACTGCCACCTTATCCTTTCTTCCCTTTAGCTTTCCGCAACATTGATTTCCTTCGGATTCATCCTCATCCATTGATCTAAGATCAAGCTGCAGGCTACGGAAAGCGGAAGTCGAGATTTTTGCTCTCACGATACTAAATTTTTATGTTTCCGCCTTCCGCCTTTCCGCTCCCTTCCGGGCCATTGATCTTCCGGGGAATCTCTTTGGACTGTCAATCTTGAGGAAAGTGGAAAGCATGATTCCAATATTTTCACAACCAAATTCTGCATCTTCCGCTTTTCGATTTCCTCCTTTTTACTTCCTTCCGGGTCATTGATTTTCAACGGAAGTTCTCCGGACTGTTGATCCTGTGGAAAGCAAAAAGCGGGGTTCCAATCTTTTTTATAACCAAACTTTGTATTTTCGCTTTCCTATTTCCTCCCTTTGGCTCTTTTCCGAGTCGTTGATCTTCGACGGAGGTTTTCTGAACCGTCGGTCCTACGGATTGCGGAATGCCGAAGTTAACTTTTTCGCGACCAAACTTTGTATTTCTGCTTTATGCTCCCACCTTTTTGCTCCTTTCTGAGCCATTGATATTTGGCGAAAGCTGTCTAAACCGCCGATCTCGCACTGCGAAACTCGAAAGTCGGGTTCACCAACTTTTATGACCGAAATTTTTCCTTTTTTCGCTTCCGCCTTTTTACTTCCCGCTTTCTCTTGGACCGTTGATTTGTGCGGAAGCTCTCCGAACCGTCTGATCTCAAGCCGCAGAAAGCGGAAATCAGGTTTACCAACTTTGACAAACGAATCTTTTCCTTTTCCGCTTTCCTCTCCTGATTTTTCCCTGGCAAAAATGATTTGTGGCCTTTGATTTTTCTCCTCTATGAATCCAGGTCGTTCGTTCTGGTCATCTTTTAACTTTGATCAGATTTTTCATATTCAGGCATATTTACAAGGCTAAACTCGAGATTTTCAATAATTTTGCATCTAAAAAGCCATGGATAAACCCCCTTAGAACATGTAGAAACCCCCATCAATATCCTTCAGAGTCATGTGATATGGAAATTTTTCAGACCTTACTCTTTCTTTTGCTAGTCTAAACCGTTGTAGGGGAATTAGTGCATATGCCTATGTAAAAATATTCAAAATTTAGCACAGGTGCTAACAAGCCCTAAAAAGGTACGCCATTTTGCATTTGAATAACTTTGAGTAGAAGGATCTATTTGTGGTAAACCTTAGGGCGTGATATACATTTTTTGTTCAAAATTCCACCAAAAGGAAGTGGAAATAATCACACCACTCAAAACACTAGAGGATTCATCCTCAACATACAATGAAATGGAAGACATATCTTTTAGAGTTTCCAAGTTGGAAGATACGATTAAAGGAAATGTGAAAATTGGCGACTTAGTTAAATTGGAAAGTAAGATGGCTAGTAAAGAGGGTCTCAAAAGGATCGCTGGTAAAGAGGATCTCAAAGGGATGGATAGAAAGGAATATATTCAAGACTTGAATGAATTAATGAAGGATATAAAACATAGCTTTATTCCTCATGTAGAGGATAAGGAGGAAAAATAGGACTTATTCTAGTCACGTCTGGAGAAAATTGAAAAACAACTGGAGAGCAGGAAGTTGGAGTCCTCAAAAGTTGATGATTCAATACAACATCATGGGTTCAATTCAGGTCCAAGGAACTACTTTATCCCCAAGATTTACATGAGAAATTTTAATGGAAATGATCTAATTACGTGGATTTGTGAGATGGAGCGATTCTTTGATATACACCAGATGCCCACTTTGCAAAAGGTAACTATTGCATCCTTATATTTAGAATCGGATCAATTTGTATGGTACCAATGGATTTCTGACCGTAAAAAGACTCTATTATATCTTGGTCTATATTGACAGAAGAATTGATTGAAAATTATGGGGATATAAATATAAACACCTTCTTTAGCCAGTTGGTAAATCTCAAGCAAAAAGGTCCAATTAGAGAGCACATTAAGCAATTTCAGGAGCTAATTCTCAGAGTGAAGAGTATTTCAGAAGATAATTTGTTAGATCTCTTTGTTGGAATCTTGAAATATAAAATTCAACATTAGGTGTGTCTCTTTAAACCATCATCCCTAGAGAGGGATTTCATGATGGCAAGGAAGGTTGAAGGTAAAAATATGGCAATGACTTCTAGAAAGGCCTTATCGTGACACATACAGAGAAAATAATGTTCCCTCTTCTAAACCACCACAAAGGTTGACACCCCAACAACTAGATGAAAGAAGAGCAAAAATATTATGTTTTAATTGTGACAACAAGTATAGTAAGGGACATAAGTGCAGTGAGAAGAAATTATTCTACATAGATTGTGAAGAGGAAGAACCAAAAGAAGAGGAAGCATATCAAGAAGAGGCAACTTTAGAAGAAATAGAAGAGGATTGTTATTTATCTATAATATTCATTATTAAGGCATGGATTACTCTCTTCTTGTCTGTTTCTTCTCTTTTTATGCTATTTTTGGGACTTGGTTGCATAAAATTTGGTGTGAGAGTTCTTTCCCCGGGACTGGCTTTTGCAAAATGAGTCATCTTGGAAATTTCACTACAACTTTGTTTCTAAAAGGATTCAAAGATATAGGTTAAAAAAAAATTCTAAAACATTCATATCTATCTCCAGTCTGAAATTTAGATCCCGATCCATTACAGTTCTGAGATACATGCAGAGGAATATAGGGTTTTTGACTAGTCCAAAACCTTGTCTAAAACAACTATTGTATGGAAAAAGGTCATATCTGAGGCATCCGAGATCCAAATTGAGTGAGATCAGTTGCATCTAAAATAAGAAAGAACAACGTATATGTGGTGGAAATTGTAGCTACAGAAATGAGATATTGGACACATGGCATACCATACAAGTTATCTCTTCTGGATAGGCCAAAAATAAGAAGCTTTGGGAGATTTGCAATAACGTTTTCTTAGCATATCCAAATTAGGTCATACCCACATAATTGAAAATAGGACACATCAGGGTACTGTAGGCCAAAGTTTCATACCCATAGGACTCTAAATTCAAATTTTACCTCAGTTATAAGTCGACCCTAAAAAAGTATTTAAATTAGGGTTTGAAATAAGTGCTTTGGGTAAAAAGGTCATATATGAGGCATCTGAGATCCAAATTGAGTGAGAATAGTTGCATATGAAAGGGTATAGACCAGGGTATCTATGGTAGGGTTTTCAGTTACAGAAACATAATATTGTACACATGTTGTACCATACAAGTTTTCTCTTTTGGATAGGGAAAAAATAAGTAGTGTTGGGATATTTGCAATAATTGTTTTTTGGCACATCCAAATTAGGTCAGACCTGTGGAATTGGAAAAAGGACACACCATGATACATCAGAATGAAGTTTCATACATAGAGGAGCAAAAATTTGAATTTTACCTTAGTTCAATTCAACCATAAAACAATCTTCCAATCAAGGTTTGAAGAAGGAAAATCTATAGTTCAAGTTGTGGTAGATCGCATAGAACATCGACAAGCAGTTCTCCAAACACTGAAGATGTCCAAAAATAGGATGAAACAACAAGAATATCAACAACATAGTGAAATTAGTTTTGAAGAAGCACAAATCATATGTGAACTTCACCAAATCACCGAAACAAGGACCAAACAACTACAAAATCAAGTTATTATTAAGTACCTCATCAAGTAGAAGAACTTACTAGCTGCAAATTTGACATGGGAAGATGTTTCCTTCATAACAATGCATCCACAACTAACCAAGTGTTGAGGACAATTCTTGTCTAAAGGGGAGGGGCATGTTAATCCCTAAATGTTGGGCATGGTTCCCCATATAGTGTGGCATTTCACCCCCTATATGGTGGTGTATTACATATTATTGGTGTAGGCTTGGGTCTATTAGTTTTTATTGTACACCTTTGTATCCTATATACAGGAAGGAGATATTCTCATGTTAGTAAGCATTGTATATTTACTTGTCTTGGTTACACATTACATTGTGTAAGGAGGTTCCTCCCTCGAAGAGGATTGTTATTTATCTCTATTCTTCATTATTAAGGCATGTATTACTCTCTTCTTGTCTATTTCTGCTTTTTTATGCTATTTCTAGGACTTGGTTGCATAACAATTGACAGGGAAATAGTTTTTTCAGGGGTTTTGGATCTCAAAGTCAAACCTTATAAGTTTTGTGATCCTCCCTTGAATGTTTCCAGGACGTATTGGTAGACTACATTTGTCGCTCAAACCAACGACAGAAGTCGAGTTTGGCATGAACAACTTGGTCATCTAAACTTTTTAAGTATAAATATGATGGTAACTCACAATATGGTTAGTGATCTCCCAAATATTATTCCACCTTATGGATTTTGTAAAGGATGTATGCTTATGAAGCATCATCGGGAACCCTTTGATTCATGGAAAGCATGACGTGCATAGGACGAACTGGAGCTTATTCATAGTGATATTTTTTGCATGAGTAAACCTTCATTGGTAGGTGCAAAGCATATTTTTAAATTTATTGATGATTTCTCTCTATTTACCTGGGTTTATTTCTTGAAAAATAAGAGTCAAGGATTTCAAAGATTCAAGGAATTCAGAGCATTGGTTGAAAAGCAGTGTGGTCGACCCCTTAAATGTTTGAGATCATAAAATGGTGGTGAATATGAGAGATGTTAGTTTGAAGAATATCTCTTGCATAATGGTATTTATTGGTAGAGATATGTCCCTCACACCCCTCAGTAAAGGGCATCGCAAAGAGAAAGAAGCATACCTTGGTAGAAATGGTCAGGTGTCTACTGCAAATCAAAGACATTCTGATGAAACTTTGGGAAAAATCCATCTGCTGCTCAAATTTTCTCCTGAACCTTGTGCCAACTAGAGAATCCATTGACACGAATCCAGTCGAGAAATGGAATGGTTGAAAACCCTCCATCGAACACCTCAAAACCTTTGGACATGTTTCTTGGGAACATATCAGTGATAATTGTAGAAAGAAACTGGATGCTAAGAGTCATGCTTGCATCATGTTGGGCTGCTCTGATGAGTCGAAAGACTATAGACTGTTTGATCCTGTTAAACAACATATCATATTGAGTCGAAGTGTTATTTTTAATGATATGAATTTATCTAATAAGATACTGAATTCCTCTCTTATTCCTTTTAACAATGATCCATTTGACATTCTTGATGAGTTTGGGTCGATTGTATCCATCGTTGTAGTACCTTCCGGATCGATGAGTTCTACTCATGAGTCGAATGGTAGTTGGTCTACTGTGACTTTTGAAGTCGAAAATTAGACTTCCCCGACTCACACGACTATTGATCACCGACCTAAGTCACTGACGACTTGTTTACCTTGATGGGTTGTTAAGACAGTTGAAGCTATTCAATCGGATGTTGGAAATCCTAGTATTGGTTGTCATACTCATAGTTAGAGATATTGTGGTAGTGTTGCCTTAATGGAACGAGTACTTGACACCTGTGATTATGATAGAAATGTTGGTGCTCAAGGTATACCAAAACGGGAAACTACTATGTTTGTTGAAATTAATTCCTTAAAAGAATTATCAGACATGGGAATTTGTTCCTGGACCACAAGGAAAGAATGTCATGAAGTTTTGATGGGTTTATATGACCAAGTTTACCTCCAATGGTGTTGTTGAATTCCACAAGGCTTGTTGGGTTTTCAAGGGGTTCTCTCAACAAGAAGGCATAAACTATACTGAAACGTTTTCCCCTATCACAAAGTTGAATTTTGTTCTACCAATTCTTTCCCTAGCTGCTCATTGTGGCTGGGAGCTTCATCAAATGGACGTTAAAAGTGCATTTCTTCATGGGGATTGAACTGAAGAAATATATATGGAGAAACCTCCTAATTTTGTGATAGATTTTGGTCTTGTTTTCCAACTCAAGAAGTCGTTGTATAGTTTGAAACTGGCACTTCATACTTGGTATGAGAAGATTGAACAATTATTTGTCAATATTAGCTTCAAACATTGTGAATCTGATCACAACATTTATGTATTACATTCTCATGGTGATACTTTAATTGTGGCATTGTATTTTGATGATTTAATCATAACTAGAAATAATGTCAATCTTACTTTGGGTCTAAAGAAACAACTTGTTCATACCTTTGAAATGACTGACCTTGGTCTTTTGCATTTCTTTCTTAGCATTCAAGTTTTACGAATGGATGATGGTATCTTCCTTTCTCATCCTAAATATGCCTTGGATATTTTGAAACGATTCAATATGGATGACTATGAGTCATGTGCTACACCTTATTAGTCGAGAATGAAGTTGTCAAAATACTGTGACTCTCCATGAGTCGACGACGTTCTTTATCCACAGTTGGCCGGTAGCTTGATTTATTTGACGCACAGTCGACCATATCTCTCTTTTTCTAAATTAGTGTGGTTTCTAGGTTCATGCAATACCCTCAAGAAAGTCACTAGAAGGATGCAAAGAGAATTGTTCGCTATATTAATGTACTTATCACTATGGGATACAATATTTTCATAGTATAGAACCACCACTCAGGTATACTAATTTTGACTGGGGTGGTGACATTGACGATTGAAAGGATACTTCTGGATATATGTTTCTACTAAGTTTTGGACCACTGATTTGTTTGTGTTAGAGACATAATATAATCTCTCTTTTAAGTACAAAAGGTGAGGATCATGGTGTTTTTAATGTAGGAACAGAGGCAGTTTAGATCAGTCAGCTTCTCGACGAGCTTGGATTTCTTGTTCAAAACTCTACTATTATTTACAATGATAATCATGGTGCAATTTAGGTTGCTGATAATCTCATTGCTCATAGAAAGATGAAGCATTTCGAACTTCATGTTCACTATTTAAGACAATTGGTGTAGGATAATGTTGTCTCACTTCTTTATTGCATGAAAAATTATATGGTTGTCAATATATTTATGAAGCCTTTACCAAAAGCTAAGTTTGTGAAACTTTGGGCTATGCTTGGGCTTCAGGAAGCTGCAATTATGGGGGGGTGTTCAGAGCAGGTAATTTC
Source organism: Pseudotsuga menziesii (assembly GCA_001517045.1). Lineage (NCBI taxonomy): Eukaryota > Viridiplantae > Streptophyta > Pinopsida > Pinales > Pinaceae > Pseudotsuga > Pseudotsuga menziesii. The sequence continues at coordinate 544,313 of LPNX010485241.1, read as the reverse complement.
ACCTCTTCAATCTCCATAGAATTTTTTTGATGGGGGGGTGTTGGAACCTAAGGTATTGATGGTTCATCACACCTCTGGATATTTTGGAGACAATTAGTCGTTAGACGATAGGTGAATAACGGAGAAATCAAATGGATGATTGACCAAGCAAGTCAGAGGGATGATTGAACAATCTGCTGAACAATTGACTATACGTTGGGATGTTTCATATTCTATGGAAACAATTTGGACCAATGACCCCTATTTGTGGACCGGATCTTGCCCACTTTTAAGAAGTTGGTTAGATCTGGAAATTATAAATAGGTGATCCTATGGATTGTCTAATATATCTCTTTGAGATGTTTAGCATGCTCATTATGCATGATGATGTTCTGATCATGATTTGTTGTGTGTAAGTGCTTCAACAGTGTCTTTAGACACCACCTTTCTTCTTGGAATATTGTTCCCTTCTTTTCTTTTTGTTCTTTCTTATAGTCTAGGTTGAGAGGTTTCCCAACATGGACTATCCAGTTAGGATCTCTACAACCATGGAAGCCATGGATGGGCCTCTGCATCCAACTCATTAGTATCATTGAACAACATAATTAGGGGAAAACCATATAAAATTAGGGGCAAAACATAAAATTTCAAATTAATTTCCAACTAGAATTAGGGTCATTAGGATCCAATTCTTACTAAATATTATCCAAAATAGGGTTCAGTTCTTACAAACTAAGTGTAATTAGGCTCCAATTCTTACAAACTAAGTATCATTAGGGTCAAATTAATAGCCATGCCCACAATCAAAATGCAAAACATAAAATTTCTTACAAATTTTCGACCTCAAATGATGTGTTAGTAACATAGAGGCTCATTGACTAACAGAACACACATTCTTGGAAAATTCATACTGATAAATAAGTACAATTCATACAATTTTCCAACTATAAGTTGATGTGTTGATAAACATAGAGGCTCCTCAGTGGGTTGGATATGAATACAACCAAGAAAATGAGCGTTCTCCTCTGAAACACATCAAGCAACTCCACGGCCAAGCAAGTAGAAAACCCACGAACACAACGAGATCCACGACCCATGACATTCACCGCACCACCTGCAATAACCATCACATAATTAGATCAGAGTCAAAATGGTGGCTTACAAAACCCATAAAAAATGGTGTCTTACCATTTTACTTGGTTCAAGTCACGTCATCTAGACATCCACCATCAAAAGATAGAGACCAAGAGCTACTCAAATAAAAACAATTCGAAACAAAGAACTCACATCAAGCCACACACCCAACAATACAAACCGGGAAATTTCATCCATCGCACCAATCAAACAAATCGCTACATGAGGCTGCACCATGTAGACAATAGTGGCGGACCACATTCGAGCTCCAAGAAAATGCGTAGAGGGCCAATGGGTGTCCACTTATGAGGGGAGAAAATGACCACCCATCGGGCCCAAAACACCCTCCACATACAATGGAAAACTGATGGGAACATCAACACGACGAGGTTCAAATTAAATGCCCAACCACTAGCATGTTGTGGGATTTCCAACTAGCATGTGACATATGCCACGATAATGCACTATGTGGACAGCATAGTGGGAGGGGTCACCACTAGTGACATCCCTCTCTTATCTCAGAATGGAGTAGTCTAACGGGTCGACGATTTCGCCCCGCGTTAGACTACTCCGTCTACCACCGTTACCGTCAAGAAGTCCCGGCGTCCGGAGTACGACGCCTCAGCGAAACCTCAGCGAAAGCACATCAGGGTATATTGTTCGCCGTTGCGCCCAGTCCTCCTTCTGAAATTCGATCTGACATCAGAAGTCCCGTCCTGGGCTCAGTGCTCAGTCCGTCGTCTCCATTCAGCTCCGTAATCGTCGGCCACATTAATCTCATTAATGCTGTAGTGAATTTGATCTGGTTTGGTGAATTCAAATGAAGCCAATCCCGATTCCCGCCAGATCGTGAGCCCCTCCCCAAACGAGCCGAGGAGGTTGCGGTCATGGAGGTCTCCCATTCTAGCTGTCTAGTCACTGATACAGCAGCAGGATACTGATCATCGGAAAAACAGGCTACATTGGTCGTCATATAGCCAAAGCTAGCTTTGC